>CM035232.1:46713651-47320232 GCA_020226215.1 Sindora glabra | reverse complement strand
GACTCAATTTTGATTAAACTATGATATTTTCTCTATTCATTGGATATGACCCATTGTCTGTTGAAAAAGTAAATCAAAAAAGTAAATGGAGGAAAGCAATGAAAGAAGCAATTAACTCCATTAACAAAAACAACACTTAGGAGCTCACCTCACTTCTCGAAGATTATAAAGCAATTAAAATCAAATGGGTATTCAAAACAAAAAGAAATGTTGAGAAGCACAAGGCAAGGCTTGTTATGAAAGGGGTTTAAACAATAACAAGGGATTGATTATGAAGAAATTTTTGCACTAGTAGCTAGATAGGAGACAATTAAATAATTGATTACTCTAATAGTATAGAAGAGTTAGAAGATTTATCAAATATATATAAAGTTTACATTCTTAAATAGTTATCTTGAAAAGGAGATCTATGTGGAATAACCCCATAGATTTGAAGCTGAAGGACAAGAAGATAAAGTTTATCAATTGAAGAGAGCCTTATATGGACTCAAGCAAGCATCAAGAGCATGGAAATTAAGAATTGATGCATACTTCAATCAAAATGGATTCATCAAATATCCATATGAGCATGCATTATACTTTAAATCAAATTCATCAAGAGAGATCATGTTTGTGTGCTTATATGTGGATGATCTCATATTCATAGGAAATAGTTAATCTATGATTGACCAATTCAAGAGAAATGGTGAAGGAGTTCAAGTTGATATATTTAGGCCTTATGGTTTTTTTCCTTGGCATTAAGGTGAAATTGAACAATGAAGGATGCTTTATATCTCAAACAAATTATGTAAAGGAGATTCTAAAGGAATTTCATATGGAAGATTTTCGTGGAGGTAAGAAAGAAGTTAATCTCACCTATTATAAGAGTTTGGTTGGCAGTGTGAGACATCTAACTTGTACAAGGTTAGATATCTTATATGGAGTTAGATTAATCAATTGCTTTATGGAAAGTTCCAAATCCTCACACTTGCAAGCTACAAAATGGATATTAAGGTGCACTAAAGGCACAACTAACTATGACCTATTCTATCTAGCAAAGAAGAATTTAGATATTGATAGTTTTGGTAATAATGATTTGGTTGGAAGTTATGATAATTGAAAAGGAACTATTGGATTTAAGTTCTATTTTGGTAATGCAATTTTTGCTTGACATTCAAAAAAGTAATTTATTGTTGCCTTATCAACTTGTGAAGCAAAATATGTTGCAATAGCTTGTGTTTGTCCTATAGTTTGGTTAAAGATATTATTGGAAGAGTTACAATGTCACAAAAGGAAGCAACTCAAATTTTTTTAGCAACAAATCAGCAATTGCATTGAGCAAAAATCTAGTACACCATAAAATATCAAAGCATATTGATGTACAGTTTCATTTTATCAAATAGCAAATTACTTCCAAAGAAGTTGAATTTGTGCATGTGAGATCAAAATAATAAGTTGCTTATATTTCACAAAAACATTGGATGATAGAAGACTTCCAAACACACTGAGTGATGCTTGGAATGATTACATTTGGAGGAACAAGTTCAAGAGGGGGAAATGTTGAAGTTGGTAAATTTGTTCTCAAAACCAGCAATAATATTTGACAAAATTACCATGTTGAAAAGTTAGCCATAATTATAATGGGAAAACTTGGCAAGCAGCAGCAATTTCTAACAAAAAGAAGAAGGATTGGATTTGCACTCCGCAAGGCAATAAATGCATGAGGACTTTAATTCCGGCATGCTGATGATGTGTGGTAGCTTCATAATATTCTATTAATTTAATTATCCTCTCTTTGCTTCTCTTTGCATACAAATAGCAAGGATTTCATTGGGTTGAACACAACAACACAACACACAAAAGGCTTCATAGGAGAGAAGCTTGAGTGTTGTAGTGCATAGTGCTGTGAGATAGAGTGGAGAATTATAGAGAGAGAGAGAATAATAAGTATGAAGTTTAGTAGTCAAGTGAGTGAAAAAAAAATAATGTAATATTAAGTGAAAATTCTGTGAAATGTGTGGTATTTATATTAGTGAGTTATTATATATAACTATTGATGTTTCCAACTCACTTATCTTCATTTTATTATATATAATTTCGCATTCACTGTTTTCCAACAGCCGCGGCAACAATATTGCAATGATCCATTGCAATTTGAAACACTGCTTTCTGGAACAGCTGAGATTGGTGGTATCGAAATCCTAAAAGCCTATCAAGTGGAAATATGTATAACACTATATGAGAATGCACATCATGATAAAAAAGATGAACATAATTGCATTACAGTGGCAGACAAAGCCAGCGCATGAGATTACATATCCAAGGACTGGGGTCCAACTGAAGCTTTCATTTCTTCTCTCTTTCCTCGTCTTTGATTATTATTGTAGTACGTTCTTGGCAAGAAACTGGTCGTGTTCAATTCAGCACTACATTTATGTCTTTGTACCGAATCTATTCGCCTGCAATTAATCCATCGCGGAACCTCTAACAAATACCTACAACATAAATACAATTTCCTTACGAAAGAGAGAGCACCACAGATGATGGTCCACTGATCATTGATAAAATTAGCTCATGAGAAAGAAAGTGCTTTATATACAGGAGAGTTTGACGTGCTTGCACGTCATTTTTGTTTCTCCTAAAGCTGAAGTGAACGAGCTAAATTGAAGTCCGAGGGATTCTTACATAGGGATGCCTACTATATCATTTTATAAACCACCGCTTAAATGCTGGTAATTGAAAAATGTGTGAATCCATTTATTCTAATAATTTATTATCTAATACAAGTCAGCTTGACTTACATTTGAGCGGTTTGACTCAAAGCCATTATCTTTTTTTGTTAATTCGTATTTATCAATAATAAATTCTCAATTTATTATTTTTATTTTGATTAAGTAATTTGACTCACATAATCATTAATTACTAACAATTTGTTTTTTATATAAAATAATTTCAAGAGAAAAATGGAAGGTTTCAGTGTATAATTTTTTTAAAATCATTCCAATCTTTTATAAAGAAATGTAATGTAATGTTGCAATTATTAACAACATTTCATTTTTAAACAAAATAATATTACTTCTGATTAGACATTTCAAATGTAAATTATTGTTTTAAATTTGTTACCTACAAACAATTTTTTCAACCATTCCAACATTTTTATTTAAATATAAGCATATTTCATAATTTTACAATATAATAATCTACTTTCAATAATAATTTTGTGAATCACAGTTGTGACCACAGTTGCAGTTTAAAATAATGCAATCAACATACTTTATTACAAGTCAAAACAATGTATCATTCTAATGGAAATATTTCTAGTTCTACATATTATTGATTATATATAACTTGACAAGTCAAGAAATTCTTTCCTCGCTTTTAACGACCACTGCATTATAAAATCAAAATATATAACTTGTTAGAATACAATAAAAATTAACACTTAAATTTTAATGATTGGTTGAACTAAAAATATATTTCATCCCAACCTCCTTTCATTGATAACTGCGAAACTTAGCCCAATGAAATATTCCTTTTCAAGCAATGAGTAAAAAATGTCTTATTCGACATATGGACTATGTCATTTTTTAATCCTTAAGTCTCTATATATACTTAATTCCTACGTTCTAGACTTCAAATTTCATATCTTCATTGGAGGATAAATGAGCGAAAAGATGAAGTTTCAAACTTGTCCAATGTCGAAGCCCAAACATGCAAGTCTAGTGGGAAGTTAAGAGGAAAAAGGCCTCCTCCAAAGCAATGCAATTTCAAAATTCAATTATTGAGTGTAAGGGCCACCTCGCATGCGTGTTGACTGTCGTATGAAGTGTGGTATAAGGGCATGGGTTCGATCCCTGCCATCCCTTTCTCCTTTCCTATTTTCTTCCCCACACCCCTGACTAAAATAAATATATAAAATGTAAAGAACTTGTGGGGTCGACCTACCAACAGTCAATAGTATCAGGAATGAGATTATTGTTTTCTCAAAATTTTAAAGGAAATAAATATAAAATATTTTTATTTGAAATTATGAATTTTAAAATAAAAATTATATTATTACTTTTTGAAAGACGACAGTAAAAAAAAAAATTAAAGGATTCAAATCCTCACTTACATTCGAGATATCAATTTTTTTATCCACATATATTACAATGTAAATAAACAACCGGTCCTCTGCAACATAACAGCAGCAAAACAAAAACCCAAGAACTCAATAGGAACAAATGGATCATGGCCCAAGATCTTCATATCAAATGGCCTAACGAGTATAAATTACACATTGTTCCCCATGTTCCAACAATAAGGCCCATATATTCCCAAAGGCCTCAACATTTCTACCGTGATATGGCTTTACAACGTAATTGCTGACGTCCAACTAATTCAAGACAGTTTGAGACTGTTCAAAACAAAAAGGAGAAATAGGGGAGACAGCGTAACAATCAAGATCACTTCCTTACGTTATAGTTGTTCCTAATTATCAATCAATTAAGATATCAAATCAGTATACCAATCAAAATTTCTTTCTTTGAGAGAGCACAAAAACTAATTTACCATAAGATCCCCAAAAGTTTAATCCACTTTTGATGAAATAGGTAGCATGTTGTCTTGGATTTCTTTGCTATTAAATTGTTGCTATCTTCATAATTTCATTTTTCTTAATAGATTGCAAAAATTCTAGCCGCCAGACAGACTTTTTAGCCTAGTGCTTCTAATTCCTCCCAGCCTTCCCGTCAACCTGAGCGGGCGAGTTGACTTCCAACCCACCTTGATTGGCACAAGTCACTTCTCATTGGGCCTTGCATTTCCTCATGGGCCATCAAGCCAGAAGAAGGATTGGATTTCACTCAGCAAGGCAATAAATGCATGAGGACTTTAATTCTGGCATGTTGATGATGTATGGTAGCTTCGTAATATTCTATTAATTTAGTTACCCAGTCTTTGCTTCTCTTTGCATATAAATAGCAAGGATTTCATTGGGTTGAACACAACAACACAACACACGAAAGGCTTCATAGAAGAGAAGTTTGGGTGTTGTGGGGCATAGTGCTGTGAGATAGAGTGGAGAATTTGAGAGAGAGAATAGTAAGTATGAAGTTTAATAGTCAAGTGAGTGAAAAAAAAAATAATGTAATATTAAGTGAAAATTTTGTAAAAAGTGTGGTATTTATATTAGTGAGTTATTATATATAATTATTGAAGTTTCAATTCACTTATCTTCATTTTATTATATACAATGTGACATACACTATTTTCCAACATCCGCAGCAATAACATTGCAATGATCCATTGCAATTTGAAAAACTGATTTCTGGAACAGCTGGGATTGGTGTTATCCAAATCCTAAAAGCAAATCAAGTGGAGATATGTATAAACAGTATATGAGAATGCATATCATGATAAAAAAGATTAACATCACTGCATTACCGTGTCAGACAAAGCCAGCGTATGAGATTACATATCGAAGGACTAGGGCCCAACTGAAGCTTTGATTTCTTCTTTCCTCGTCTTTGATTATTATTGTACTACGTTCTTGGGAGGAAACTGGTCATGTTCAATTCAGCACCACATATGTCTCTGTACCGAATCTATTCGCCTACAATTAATCCATCACGGAACCTCTAAGAAATACCTACAAACATAAATACAATTTCCCTACGAGAGAGACAGCACCACAGATGATTGTCCACTAAGCATTGATAAAATTAGCTCATGAGAAAGAAAGGGCTTTATATATAGGAGAGTTTGACGTGCTTGCACGTCACTTTGGTTTCTCCAAAAGCTGAAGTGAACGAGCCAATAATCTATTATTAGATGCGTGAATCCATTTATCCTAATAATCTATTATCTAATACAAGTTAGCTTGACTTATATTTAGGTGGTTCGACGCGATACCATTAATTTCTTTTCTATCATATTTATCAATAATTAGTTATTAATTTATCATTTCTATTTTGATTTAGTAATTTGACTCACATAATCATCAATTAGTAACAATTTATTTTTCATATAAAATAATTCCAAGAGTAAAATGGAAGGTTTCAGTGTATAATTTTTTTTTTATAAATCATTCCAATCTTTTATAAAAAAAATGTAACATAATCTTGCAATTATTAACAACATTTCATTTTTAAACAAAATAATATTACTTTTGATTAGACGTTTCAAATGCAAATTATTCTTTTAAATTGTTACCTCCAAACAATTTTTTCAACCATTCCAACATTTTTATTTAAATATAATCTATTGACAAAATACTTCTTTGACAAAAAAAAATCAATCAATTATTTTCTAGTTAAACTCAATCATTAACAATTTTCTATTAACAACAATTTTATTATCAGCATACAATCAGAATTTTTTTTCTTAATTTATTCCCTCTCAATTAGTAATTTTTATTCCCTAAAACCTTCTATACAAAATTCAGCTACTGTTGAAATGATTAAAAAACAAAATATTTGTTGGTAAAAATGTTGAAAATCAATAATTAATTAATATACCAAAATATTTTAATGGTAATATTATTAGAGAAAATTATTTGCTGGTGAAAATGTTGAAAATGAATAATAAATTAATAAATTAAAAGGGAAATGATGGTGGAATCATTGCAATTGCATTTTAATAGAAGATTGCAATGGTTTAAAAGAAATATACGCTAAAACTTTCCGTTTTTTTGTCCTTGTATAAAAGGTAAATTGTTAGTGTTATGTAAGTTAAATTACCAAACTAAAAACAGAAATAATAAATTAAAAATTAATTATTAATAAATATAATACAAGAAAAGTAAGTGGAATTAAATAATAGTATATAAAATGATGTGGTAAAAAGTGTAAGTATTTCACTATTATATATATATATATATATATATATATATATATATATATATATATATATATTGGTGTAATATGATTTGAAAATTTGCTGATAAATTTAGGAGAATACAATCATTACAGTGGAAACCTGTGGAATATTGCAATAGCAGTGTGATAATACTATTGTAGTTGCAGACCATAATTTAAAACAATGGCTATAATTAATAAAATAATTGTGAGAAAATATGACAATTACAGTATAAAATTAGAAAAAATCCAGAACGTAGTACATTCACGGTAACAACATTGCGCGCAAAGGAGAAAGTCCGGGCCGGGTGTAACGATATTTGTTGTGGTGATCACAACCTCCACGTATACCAGTAAATATTTGCCTCAAATTGTCCTATCTGGAAATATGTTCTTGAGTCCATCAGGTAAAATCTGTCACTGTACTTCATGTGTATATATGAGCAGTAGTTGATACGTAAAATATTTACATATTTATTTTTCCTTGTATGATGCATTTTTGGATGTTATCTTGTTTAATTTAATAAATTTAGTTGCATTTTGTGAATAAGTCTTGAATTTGAAATGAAATCAAATCTTTTAGATAATGTTGTATTTTGACCTTATTTCAGGTTTTAGGCTATATTTGGAGTTCTAGATGTTGGATTGGGTTGTTCTTTACATGGTTAAAAAGCTAAGAAAAAGACCTACAATTTTCATGTTTAAAGAAAAGCCCAGTTCAAGATCTAAGGATCTCAAATTCTACTTGGAAGATGAAATAGTGATTTTGGCAGAATCTGACCTTTGGTTACTAATCTGATCATAACTTGAGATAGAAATGTCAAAATTAGGAGTTCTTTATGGCATTTGAAAGTTAAGATCCGGCTCTACAACTCCTATGTTAACAGGAAGATGTAAATCTGCCATTCTGGTGGTGAAAAATTATCAACAAGTCAAAGAATTGTTACTGCAAAAATCAAGAAGGGTAGTTAAAGACCACAAATGGTAGCTAAAGAATATGATTGGTAGCTAATGGTCAAGATTTATGACTTGTAACTAATTCATTCACCTATAAATAGGTAGAAGTAGAGATTATTTGCAGCAAGCATTGATTCATGCATCTTAGATAGTAGTTTAGTTCATGCATTTTTAGTTCTTGTATGCCTCCTACATGGAAGGCTAGGTTTTCCTCCTATATGAAAGGTTTTACCTCCTACATGGATGGATAGTATTTCTATTTTCATGCATTTGTAATTATAATCTTATGTTTGTATCATGAATGTGATGATGTTTCTATTTTATTTTAAGTTTGTTTTTAATTTCATTATATTCTAATTTTTTATCTTCCTAGGGTGATGACGTAACTTGATAATAATGGATTGAATTCTAATCTATTAAAACTAATTTCAATTTCTTTCTTAGATTGAGTTTTAATTATTGCTCTTAATGCTTTCAATTGATTGGCCACCTTTTGAATGAACTCAATATGTATGTTGAGACCGGAAGGAGATACATGTGTATGGAACCTATAATTAAAACCGTAAATTGCATATGAAATAGGAATATATTCATATGGTTTATGTAATCTTAATGAGTTCCATAAATCCTAATGCATGATTAGTTATTTTAATTCACATAGGAATATAGTGAATTAACAATTAATTATAGAATTACTTGACCTTGGAAGAGGCTAGTAATTAATTTAAGGAAACTTGACTATCAATTAAGGGAGTTAAAATTGGATTAATGTAGATAGATGATTCAATCCGAAATTGTTAAGCGAAGTCTGATCCTTAGGTCTCTTATTCATCTTTATCTTTACTCCAATTGCATTCATTTTTATTTTAAATATTTTTGCATCAATCTTTATTTACTCACTTCATTTCCAACTAATCGATTTGCCAAATAGTATTAGGATTATTAATTTTGGTACTTAGTGAAACAATCTTCGTGGGAACGATACTTTCTCATTACTTTATTACTTGTTTACGACAGTGTGCACTTGCGCTAATTGATAAACCATTTTACACGTAACAAGTTTTTGGCACCGTTGCCGGGGATTGTTATCATTAATATCAATACCAAGTAATCTTAATTCTAATTTGATTTTTATTTTATATTTTTTTCTTTAGTGTTTCTTTTCTTTTTTCAGGTTTGTCCTATTGTATGACCAGATCGAAAGTTGTTGAGCCGCTGTTATTTGATTTTGAGATTGAGAAAACTTGTTGAAGGAATCGAAAGATACAGAAGCAGTCAACTGTAGATCAAGGTGAAGTAATGGCAGATTTGAGAGAAGAACCAAACACCAAAGCACTCCGTGACTATGCCACACCAACAGTCATGGATACTATTTCTGGGATCAGGAGACCGCCTATACCAGCCAATAACTTTGAGATCAAGCCAGCCATAATTCAAATGATTCAAGCAAATCAGTTTGGAGGTTCTCCAGCAGAAGATCCGAATGCACATATAGCCAGCTTTCTGGAAATTTGTGATACATTCAAGCACAATGGCGTTTCTGATGATGCCATAAGGTTGCAACTTTTCCTTTTCTCACTTAGGGATAAGGCTAAAAGCTGGTTACACTCTTTACCAGTGGGGAGCATCATTACATGGAACATATTGACACAAAAATTTCTAGAAAAATTATTTCCTCCAGCTAAAACTACAAAGATGAGAAATGAGATTGCTTCATTCACCTAACATGACATGGAAAGCCTTTATGAAGCATGGGAAAGATACAAGGAGCTGCTAAGAAGATGTCCTCATCATAGGCTACCAGAGTGGCTGCAATTACAGACTTTCTACAATGGATTGTCTAATGCTACCAGAACACTTGTAGATACTGCAGCTAGTGGATCATTAATGGGAAAAAGCATAGAAGCTGCTATGGAGCTGTTGGAAAAGATGGCAGCAAATGCTTACCAGTGGCCTTCTAAACGCAACACTTTAAAGAAAGCACTTGGAGTCCATGAGCTAGACATTCTAACCACTTTATCTTCTCAAGTTACCTCTTTATCCAAGCAAGTGAGTTCATTAACAACTCAAGCAAATGCAATCATAACTCCTACAGATGCTTGTGATTTATGTGGAGGTCCTCATATGAGCACACAATGCCAAGAAGGCAATCCATTCATTTTTTCTCAACCTGAACAAGCCAACTATGTGGGGAACCAAAATCGTCAAAATGATCCTTTCTCAAACATATACAATCCAGGATGGAGAAACCACACTAATTTAGGGTGGAAGAACAATCAGAATATGTTCAAACCTCAAGGGAATTATCAATAACAAATTTAGGAATCACCACCATAACCAAAGGCAAATTTAGAAGAAGCATTGGCTCAATTAACCATGAATACTTCCCAATTCATAGTCAGAACAGAAGCTGCACTTAAGAATCAAGAAGCAACCATACAAAGTCAAGCAACTTCAATTAAAAATCTGGAGGTGCAAATGGGCCAAATTGCAAGTATGCTGAATTCTAGACAACCAAATACTTTACCCAGTGACACTGAAAGAAATCCTAGAAAGCACGTAAAGGCTGTCTCATTAAGAAGTACGAAGCAGTTAAATGAGCCAGAATCAAGGAAGAAAAATGAAGAAGCTCAGAAAGAAGATGAAGTGATTTCAGGAAGAATGACTTTTCCAGATAATCCTCCACCATATGTTTCCCCAGTTCCATTTCCTCAAAGATTGGTGAAAGCTAAGCTAGACAAGTAGTTTAGCAAGTTTCTGGAGGTGTTTAAGAAGTTGCATATTAACATCCCATTTGCTGAAACTTTAACCTAAATGCCCAGTTATGCAAAATTTATGAAGGAGATTTTATCAAAGAAACGCAAACTGGAGGATTTCGAAACAGTAGCCTTAACTGAAGAGTGCAGTGCAATTCTCTAAAAGAAACTACTACCAAAGCTTAAAAACCCTGGGAGTTTCTGCATACCCTGTACCATAGGAGAGTGTGAATTCGAAAAAGCCTTATGTGACCTTGGTGCAAGTGTGAATTTGATGCCATTATCCGTCTATAAGAAGCTGGGATTGGGAGAAGTGAAACTAACTACCGTGTCATTGCAGCTAGCAGATCGTTCAATAAAGCATCCATGTGGAATCCTTGAAGATGTGCTAGTAAAAATTGATAAATTCATCTTCCCAGCAGATTTCATAGTGCTTGACATGGAATAAGATCAAGAAATTCCTATTATTCTTGGGAGATCATTTCTTGCAACTGGACGAGCTCTAATTGATGTACAGAAGGGAAAGCTGACTTTACAGATTCAAGATGAGCAAGTGTCATTCAACATTTTTAAAGCCTTATCTCTTCCTGATGAGGGTGATACCTGTTTTAACGTTAATTCAGTAAGTAGCTGCACCAGAGAAGTAGTAAATGAAATTCGCTCCAATTAACCTTTAGCAATCAGCATGATGGACATATCTCATACTACTGATCCCAATATTCTAGAACAAGTTAGTTATCTCGAAGCCAATTCACTAATTTTCATAAAAAGGCTATTCGAAGATTTGAGAGAAAAACCACCAAAGCCAGTTCCTTCAATTGAAAAGCCACCAAAATTAGAGCAGAAAACACTACCCACTCATCTAAAGTATATTTTCCTAGAAGAGGATTCAACCTTGTCAGTTATCATCTCATCTGATTTAACCGCTGAAGAAAAAGAAAAGTTGCTGAGGGTGTTAAGACAGCACAAGTCCGCACTAGGATAGTCGATTGTAAATATTAAGGGAATAAGCCCTTCAATCTGTATGCATAAAATACTGCTAGAAGAAGATGCCAAGCCCTATGTAGAACATCAAAGAAGGCTCAATCCAAATATGAAGGAGGTAGTTCGTAAAGAAGTGCTCAAATAGTTAGATGCTGGCATTATCTACCCAATTTCTTATAGTCCGTGGGTGAGCCCTGTACAAGTCGTACCAAAAAAGGGAGGCATAATAGTGGTTCCAAATGAAAATAATGAGCTGATCCCGCAAAGAACAGTGATCGAATGGAAAGTTTGCATTGACTATCGGAAGCTTAACAAAGCTACTAGAAAATATCATTTTCCTTTGCCATTCTTAGATCAAATGATAGATAAATTGGTGGGACAAGCTTATTACTGCTTCCTTGATGGATACACTGGTTACAACTAAATTTTGATTGCTCCTGAAGATCAAGAGAAAATAACTTTTACTTGCCCATATGGAACATTCGCCTTCAGAAAAATGCCCTTTGGATTGTGCAATGCTTCTGCAACCTTCTAACGGACAATGATGGCAATCTTCTCAGATATGGTGAAAATTTTTTTTGAAGTATTCATGGATGATTTCTCAGTGTTTGGGGAATCTTTTAATCTTTGTCTAGCTAATTTGAAAAAGGTGCTACAACGCTGTGTGGAGATTAACCTTGTACTGAATTGGGAAAAATGCCACTTCATGGTGAAAGAAGGTATCGTGCTAGGATACAAAGTTTCAATTCATGGGATCGAAGTTGATCGAGCAAAAATTGAAACTATTGAAAAATTGTCTCCACCTGCGACAATCAAAGGCATCAGGAGTTTTCTGGGCCATGCTGGTTTTTATAGGCGATTCATTAAGGATTTCTCAAAGATCACAAAACCGCTATGCAAACTATTAGAGAAGGACATTTCATTTGTGTTCAATGAGAATTGCATGTCAGCATTCCAAACCTTGAAGAAAGCCTTGATTTCAGCACCAATCATTGTTGCTCCAGATTGGAATTTTTCTTTCGAAATAATGTGTGATGCAAGTGACTATGCAGTTGGAGCAGTCTTGGGCCAGAGAAAAAATAAGATTTTTAATGCAATCTATTATACCAGCCGAAGACTCAATGAAGCCCAAATAAATTATGCAACAACCGAAAAAAAGCTCTTTGTTGTTGTATTTACCTTTGACAAGTTCAAAGCCTACTTAATTGGCTCAAAAGTCATAGTCTAGACAGACCATTCAGCAATAAAATACTTGATAGAGAAGAAGGATGCAAAGCTTAGACTAATCAGATGGGTACTTCTGTTACAAGAATTTGATTTGGAGATCAGAGACAAGAAAGGGACCGAGAACCTCATTGCAAATCACCTTTCTCGACTTGAACTTCCCAAGCTTGAACCAGAGCTGCCAATCCAAAAGTCCTTTCCAGATGAGCAGCTGTTTAATGTAAAATCATTATCAACTCTATGGTATGCTGACTTTGTGAATTATCTAGCAAGTGGGATGATGCCATATAAGCTCTCTGGACAACAAAAGAAGAAATTCTTAGCCAATGTGAAGTATTACTTCTGGGAAGATCCATTCGTGTATAAACATTGCCCAAATAGAATCATAAGGAGATGTGTTCCAAAAGAAGAGATGACCAGTATCCTTTCCCATTGTCATTCATCCCCATATGACGGTCATTTTGGAGCAAATCGAACTGCTGCTAAGGTTCTTCAATCTGGATTCTATTGGCCTACCCTATTCAAAGACTCTCAAGCCTATGTAGCCACATGTGATAAATGTCAGAGAATAGGAAACATCTCTCAGAGACATGAAACCCATTGACCAACATTCTAGAGGTAGAATTATTTAATGTATGAGGCATTGAGTTTATGGGTCCTTTCCCATCTTCATTTGGCAACCAATTCATTCTAGTGGCTGTGGATTATGTATCCAAATGGGTAGAGGCAGCAGCGTCTCCTACAAATGATTCTAGAGTGGTTGTGAAGTTCCTGAGAAAGAATATATTCACAAGGTTTGGAGTACCTAGAGCAATCATAAGTGATGGAGGCAAGTATTTCTGTTATCAATAACTTCAATCTGTGCTAACTAAATATGGAGTAACTCACAAGGTGGCAACTCCTTATCATCCACAAAACAATGGGCAAGTAGAGATATCAAATAGAGAGTTGAAATAGATTCTAGAGAAGGCAATTAATTCCAACAGGAAAGATTGGGCAAAGAAACTGGATGATGCATTATGGGCTTACAGAACAGCATTTAAGACCCCAATTGGTACATCTCCTTACCAATTGGTATATGGCAAGGCATATCATCTTCCAGTTGAATTAGAGCACAAGGCATACTGGGCAGTAAAGGCATTAAATTTTAATTTGAAGATAGTTGGTGAAAGAAGGCTAATGAAACTAAATGAACTTGAAGAATTTTGCCAACATGCTTATGAAAATGCTAAGCTCTACAAAGAGAAGACAAAAATGTGGCATGATAGGAGAATTATAAGGAAGGAGTTCACACTAGGGCAGAAAGTACTTCTCTATAACTCAAGGTTAAAACTCTTTCTAGGAAAATTAAGATCAAGGTGGTCAGGGCCTTTTACTGTGGTTCAAGTTTGGCCATATGGAACTATAGAGATTCAAGATGGTGACAGGAAATTCAAAGTGAACGGGCAAAGATTGAAAGAATACAATGACAGTGCATTCAACACCATCAAGACTGTCATCATGCTCGAGGAGCCAGCTGGTAAGTATTAAAAAGAAAAAAAAAGAAAAAAAGAGGAAATCAAGTAATGGGTTAGGACTTTGTCTAGCTAAAGACGTAAAGAAGGGTGGCTACTTGGGAGGCAACCCAAGACTTCTTTTTCTTCTCATTTCTTTTCTTTTAACTTATTTAAGCACACATCGCATAGCATTTTTCACTTACAATTTCAGCTTTCATCATTCTCATCATGGAGGAATCCCTTGTAAAGCTTAAAAGCAGATTCCCTACTCTTCCCAAAGATGTGCTCAGGAAAATCTACAACTGTCGATTTGAAAGAATGAAGGCATTTAAGCGTTTGGGTCTTCCCGAGGATATACGTTGGATTATTAAAGCTAAGGTATGTTTAGCAGGTGAGTTTAATGAATCATTTATTAGACGTATGCCAGGTATGGGAAGAAGTTCTTACTCTAAAAAGAGAAGAGATAAAAGAATGAAAGTATGCCATAAGTGTGCAAGGTGGAATTATAATAAGCTTTATAAGAATAAAGGAATGATTTCAATAAATCGATAGGACAAAATCCGATTCATAAAGGATGGACTGAGTAAAGAGTCATTGGATGATATCATTCGAACTCTTGAAACGCATCCTAGTGGAGATGTTTATGCTGTTCTTCTTAATTTAATGAACTTATTCAATACAGAAAAAGAACGCTACAGTCTTGGGGATCTGATTGTAAAAGACCCTGTTTGCCAGTTTATAAGAAAATTGGATGGGAAGCAAACCTCAGCTCATAGAAGCCGTTTAAACTGTTACTAAACGAAAAATCAGAGGAAGATGTGAGCCACAATCATAACTACTGTACATATTAATGTTTGTCTGCTTTACTTTTCCTTTATCTTTTTATCTTTACAACTACTTTTTAACTTTCTATACATTTCTCTTCTTTTTAAGTTTACCTTTTCAGCAACTTTTTGACTTTTTTTACATTCCGTATTCTACTTTGTTCACGCCATTATTACACTTGTCAATTTTGCACAACATTTTTTTTATCTTTTTCTGATATTGTCTTATTTGCATGATTTCTTTGTTTCTGCTTTTGTATTATAAAGATGCATTTCAGCAATCACACTTTGTAAAATGTCTGAAGGTGAGAGTAAAGAAGAGGAAGAGGTTGAGAAACCATCAAAATGTAGATTTAAATCTATCTGTGTTTTTGGTGAATCTTATGTTGGAAAGAATGTAGAATTTTTTATAGCAGCAACTGAACTTGGTCATGCATTAGCTGCTAGAAAGATTGCCTGTGTGTATGGAGGAGGGCTTCATAACTTAAAAGGAAGTGCAGCAATTTCTACCAACATTAGAGGAAGCAAAATACTGAGTATCCTTGTGAATGATTTAGATGATAAGAAATATGCCATCGGTAAAATATTAAAGGTTTTAAACTTGCTTGAACGTATTGGATGCATGCTTTACAGTGTTAAAACCTTTATTGTTTTACCTGGTGGTTTAGAAGCATTAGATGGAATTTTCAACATTACATATTGGATTAACTTGAACTTTCATCAGAAGCCAGTAGGTTTATTAAATGTTAATGATTTTTATGATAGTTTGCTGTCTTTTTTAGATCAAGTTATGGAGCAGGGATTCATACCCCAAGCGACTTGCCGTGCCATAATGTCTGCCTCAACTATTGATCAGCTGATTGACCAACTACAAGGCTATACACTTAAACCAGATCTATTAGTGAAAAAAATAAATTGGCAATCTCCAACCATCAGTTAGAAGCATGAGCTAAACACCACTCTCCGGTTGTAACTTCCTTTACTCTTATGATTTTTACTCCTAAAATTTCTTTTATGTGTGAGTTGCTTATGCATTTCCTTTTAATAAACCCTTTTTGCTAATCTACTGAAGACATTGGGGATAATGTCTACATTAAGTGTGGGGGGAATTAAAAAAAATTTACTTTTTAGGATATTTTGGTAGTAAAATCATGAGATTTATTATATATATAAAAAAAAGGGATGACCGAGTAAAGAGTTATTTTTTGCTCTTGATACGCATTCAAAAAATAATAATAATAATAATAAAAAATAAAAAAATAATTTCCTGCTTATTAGGCTCTTTTCAATAATTTTAAAGATTTCATAGCATGATTGAATAACTTTCTTACTTCTTAGAATTGATAGGTTTGGCAATGGATTCTGAGTTGGATGGATTGAGTTGGAAACCTTTAACTGTGAGATTTTGAGCCTACTTGTTAAATCAGTATTATATTTCTTGTGTATGATATTCACCTGTTAAGTTATCACTCTAGAACTTGCATAAAATCTGGTTGAGATTACAATTTATATGCATACTCAGATATGATAAAGGTATTTTTTTTCAGTTAGAACTAAATAATCAACCCTACAATTTTACCATTGATAAACCCCTTTGTGCCTGATTAACTATTTCTTTGTTTTAGCCCATTAATATATCATTTAATGAAATATCAATTATCTTTACTTAACCCTAGGGATTAGTAGAGCATTTGAGTCTTTGAAAAATGGGTTCTTGACAAAGTGTGGGGGAATATGTATTATTAACTTCAAAGTTGCAAGGGTTTTCTTCAAAAAAAAAGAAAAAAATGGTTAAAAAAATAATAAAAAAATTAAAAATTAAAAATAAAAAAGAGAAGAAGAAGAAGAGAGAAATTGATGTGTACTTGAATTTGAATCTTGGGTTATTATGTTGAGATAAAATTATTTAGAGATTACTCATGTTTTAATTGCTCTATTAATTTCTTTCCTTGTTTCAGCCTTTCATATCCCTGTTTTATCTTTCATTTACCTTGGCCTCATTACAACCCTTAATAAGACCTTTTGATTTGAAGTGTGCCTGTAAATCAGGTAGTGGAGATTGAGAATTTATGCAAGCTTATGGTAGTACAATCTTTGATAGGATGAATTTGAGTTAAACACTTGCCCATAAACACTTGAGAAAGAATGAGTTGTAGTGATTATATCATTCTGGTTCAATCCTTCTCAAATGAAGTTGCAATCCCTTTTTGATTTTATATGTCAAGATTTGTTGATTCATGAATATTATGATATCTTTGTACTTTAATTATCTTTCTTATGTTTTGTACTTTTTATCTCATGGGAAGATTAGTATTAGTATTAATATTAGTATTAGTTTTCTTTTGTCTTGTGTTTGCTCGAGGACGTCCAAAAGCTAAGTGTGGGGGAATTTGATACGTAAAATATTTACATATTTATTTTTTCTTGTATGATGCATTTTTGGATGTTATCTTGTTTAATTTAATAAATTTAGTTACATTTTATGAATGGGTCTTGAATTTGAAATGAAATCAAATCTTTTAGATAATGCTGTATTTTGACCCTATTTCAGGTTTTAGGCTATATATGGAGTTCTAAATGTTGGATTGGGTTGTTCTTTATATGGTTAAAAAGCTAATAAAAATCCTTACAATTTTCATTTTTAAAGAAAAGCTCAAATTGGGATCTAAGGATCTCAAATTCTGCTTGGAAGATGAAATAATGGTTTTGGCAGAATTTGACCTTTGGTTACTAATCTGATCATAACTTGAGATAGAAATGTCAAAATTAGGAGTTTTTTGTGGCATTTGAAAGTTAAGATCCGGCTCTACAACTCCTATATTAATAGGAAGATGTAAATCTGCCATTCTGGTGGTGAAAAATTATCAACAAGTCAAAAGAATTGTTACTGCAAAAATCAAGAAGGGTAGTTAAAGACCACAAATGGTAGCTAAAGAATATGATTGGTAGCTAATGGTCAAGATTTATGACTTGTAACTAATTCATTCACCTATAAATAGGTAGAAGTAGAGATTATTTGCAGCAAGCATTGATTCATGCATCTTAGATAGTAGTTTAGTTCATGCATTTTTAGTTCTTGTATGCCTCCTACATGGAAGGCTAGGTTTTCCTCCTATATGAAAGGTTTTACCTCCTACATGGATGGATAGTATTTCTATTTTCATGCATTTGTAATTATAATCTTATGTTTATATCATGAATGTGATGATGTTTCTATTTTATTTTGAGTTTGTTTTTAATTTCATTATATTCTAATTTTTTATCTTCCTAGGGTGATGACGTAACTTGATAATAACGGATTGAATTCTAATCTATTAAAACTAATTTCAATTTTCTTTCCTAGATTGAGTTTTAATTATTGCTCTTAATGCTTTTAATTGATTAGCCACCTTTTGAATGAACTCAATATGTATGTTGAGACCGAAAGGAGATACATGTATATGGAACCTATAATTAAAACCGTAAATTGCATATGAAATAGGAATATATTCATATGATTTATGTAGTCTTAATGAGTTCCATAAATCCTAATGCATGATTAGTTGTTTTAATTCACATAGGAATATAGTGAATTAGCAATTAATTATAGAATTACTTGACCTTAGAAGAGGCTAGTAATTAATTTAGGAAAACTCAACTATTAATTAAGGGAGTTAAAATTGGATTAGTGTAGATAGATGATTCAATCCGAAATTATTAAGCGAAGTCTGATCCCTAGGTCTTTTATTCATCTTTATCTTTATTTCAATTGCATTCAATTTTATTTAAATATTTTTGCATCAATCTTTATTTACTCACTTCATTTCCAACTAATCGATTTGCCAAATAGTATTAGGATTATTAATTTTGGTACTTAGTGAAACAATCCTCGTGGGAACGATACTTTTTCATCATTTTATTACTTGTTTACGATAATGTGTACTTGCGCTAATTGATAAACTATTTTACACGTAATAGTAGCACCAAGCACCCACAACTTAAGTTCTTGATTATTTTATACTGCTGCTATGTAAATCCTTTAGCAAATTTTGAAGGGGACTTTTCCACTGTCCTTCCTCAGGCACTCAATCACCCTCACCCGTATATATAACCCTATGCGCTGCCCATCAGTTCTCTTAATTTTCTTCCATTTCTTCAAGACTGCATTTCCCCTGATTGCCGTCGCCCTATACACTGATTAGGTTCGTCTTGCTACTCCGAAACCTTAGTTTAAGAAGCGAAATGGATTTCGGAAACATAAAAATCAGCCCACGATAACTCCTGCTAAGATTGCAATGAACGACAGACATGGAGAGAACTCCCCACACTTCGATGGTTTGAAGGTTTATGATAAATACCCATTTAACCCTACTCAAAACCCAAAGCATGTTATCTAAATGTGTCTTCCGGAAAATCACTTATCAATATCTGGCAAACCCATTTCTGGTACTGACATAAATCATGTAACGTAAATATGCTGTTTTTTGAGTTTGCTTGCCAGATATTGATACTTTTCTGCCAGACCAATTTTGATAACACTGTTAGGATTTTGACTAGGGTGAAATGGATCTTTACCATATGTCTTCCAATCATCGAAGTATCCATGTCTGTTATTTGTTGCAATCTTAGACAGAAGCTGTGGTTGGCGGATCTTAATGTTTCCCAAAGCCATTTTTGCTCCTTAAGGTTTTGAAATAGCAAGATGAATCTTAATTATACTTGATGAGGAAGAGGACACTGAGGTGGCGGAAAGCTTTGAGGGAAAACAGCATCCATGATGATGAATATGAAACGGGCTGAGAATGAAAAGTACATGCCATCTCTTGTGTTTACTGGGAGTGAGGAAGATGAAGGTCTCCATGGTGAATTTCTTAGTATTTACCACATAATCTGTTTCTTAATTTTCGTATGTTTCTTTTAATGGCTTTTTTGGCTTGTTAATTGACATGCACGATTATCGTTTTTTTTTTTTTTAAAAAAAAATGGGCACGATTATCATTTTGAATACTGCGTTTTCCGGTAACAAAGGAAAGAGGCCGTCCGGGGTCGATCAGGTACCAGTCAATACCGATGGACAAGTAGGGAGTGTGGGACCCACTTGGATCTGGACCTGCCTATCCGGTTGCCTTCATCTTTATCTCACAGATCATGAGATTGTGGATTAATATTATTGGATGGTTGTATTTCATTTCTTCCAGTTCCATCATTAGATTATCTTATTTTATATTATAATGGGCTGAGCATCTTATTGTTGGGGTAGAAATACTTTCAGTTTGTTTGTTCGGCTTAATTTTTTTGCATGAGATGGATTAAAAAATTGACGAAACAGAAAAGTATAAAAAAATTATTAAAATATTGTGTTTAAAATTATAAATCCCAAAATAAAAAAACGGTATCTCTTGTGACGATGTAATGATTCGCTTGATCCGGTTAGAAATTGATCCAAATTTAATAATTATTAATTAGTGATTATTTTTTATTTTAAACTTTTTATTCAAATTTGAACTTATTATTTTTTATTTTTTATTTTGAATTAATCTTCTGTAGTGTTTAAAATCCCTTTACATAATCTTCTATCATATAAAAACATGCATAAAATTATTTGAGATCGTACAGTTTACTTTTATTTTTTTAGTAAAATTATTTATATTAAAAGTAAGATTGTTAAGTATTTTAGGAGTATTTGATATGTAAAAGTATGGATTTGTGAGTGGTAGAATATTTTGTAATCTCTCTTAACTATATTTGTGTGTGAAATAGATTAAAAATTGATTCACATTAATTTACCATTTTTTATCTTAATTTATATATCTCATTGCTTCTGCATATTTTAGGATTGGACAAATGTTACTCGACCTCGACCCAATTTTTAGCCTAGATTTACTTTGAAATAAATGAAGTTGGCACCGAAAAATTAAATTTACGGGTCTAGTTTAAACAATATTTTAAAGTTTGTTTTATAAATAGATTTGTGCCGGACTTAGGTTTGCGTATTTAAAATCAGGTTAATTTAGATTTGGCAGATTTAATATTTATATATTAAATTTTTTATATTATATATTTAATATATATTACTTGATCCAAAATTTATTTATAAAAAATTAGTGTGTGTATATACATGATATTTTTAATAATGTTTCTTTTTAATATATGAATTAAAGTTTAAAATTGAGTCGAATTTGAGTCTCCTAATTTTAAAAAGAACTAGGCTTAAAACAAAAGGTATAACAAAAATTTAAGCTTGTTTGGGCCAGACTTCAAGTATGCGAAAATAACTTCATATTTGTCCTGAGTCCCACCCAATCTGATTTTTGCCGACCCCGAGCATATCTTCACTCTGCCAATTCTTCGTAACTGACATGTGTTTGGTTATTGTCTTTATCTTACCTCACAAATCAGGAGATCGTCGATTATTATTGGATAGTTGTATTTCATTTCTACCACGATTATTTTTTATATGAGCTGTCTGTCAGCAAGTACTTTTAGTTTTTTTTTTTTCTTAATTTTTCGTATGATTGATCAGTAAATCGAATTAAAAAGATAGCCATCCTAAGATATATATATATATATATATATATATATATATATTAAAAGGATAAGTCCGAATCCCAAAACAAAAAAATTGTGGTTCTATCTTTCCTGAATTAAAAGATATCAGGTAAAAAAAAATCCAGATCCACTTAAGTGGTCGGTTCTGAATTTAATCAAATCATTAATTGCTAAGTTGGAGATTAAGTGAGAAGCATTAGAATTCTTTGGCAAAGTTCGATTATGGCCGTGATTTTATTGTAATTAAAAAATTTATAAGAAAATATGGTTGGTACGATGTAAAATTATATATATATATATATATATACACGATATAATTTACAATTAAAATATTATGTATAATATTGCAGTGACACCGCAATTTAAATCACTATCCTTCAGTAACGAGGAGAAAAGTGTGATGAGCTTTACCGGAAGAGTTGCATTGTCCAGATGACTTACGTTATCAGAGTATACTTCCCAATTGCTATCAGATTTAAAATTTCTCGAGGTTGTAAATTTCTTCTGTGCTAACAGGAGGAAACTTTAAAGTTTTAAAAGCCCATATCGGATAAAATACCGTAATACTGCAAATTTATAAATTTTTTCCCGTTTTACTAATGTTTTGAAACTATTTATCAAAATACGCAGGGCGTCAGGCGGAATGACGTTATTGGGTAAAAAAGGCGCCTTCCAACATGGCGCCATTGTGCAAGTTTCAAAATTAAAACTTGCTGGAAGGCGCCATGTTGAAAGGCGCCTCCAAGAGGAAGGCACCTTTCAACATGGCGCCTTCCAGCAAGTTTCAATTTTGAAACTTGCACAATGGCGCCATGTTGGAAGGCGCCTCCGTGCCTATTTATACGCCCCCCGGCATTCCCTCAAACCCTAGCGCAGCTCTTCCCACTCTTCCCCACTCTTCCCCAAACAAAAAATTTTGGTTTGCGAGCTCTTCGCAGTCAGTCTTCTGAATTTTTTTGCAAGTATTGTTCCTGTTCACAATATTTCTCAGCAACAGTTTGTGCGTTGAAGCAGATCCGATCCTTTTTCCTTACTCTTCCCGTGGTTAGTATTTTTATAATTTTTTCATTTATAGTGATAAGAAAATTTTTATTTTATGTTAATTATTATGATTTATGATATGAAAAAATAATATAAGGTATTAGAAAAGTTTGTAAGAATTTATGTTATCTATAATTGCTATGTGATTTGTACTGATTAATTTTTTTATAATTTCCATATGTATAGAGTAATTTTTACTAGTTATTATGAGAATATATTTTACAGTAGGAGATGATTTTTTATTTTATGTTAATTATTATGATTTATATTTTAAAATTATGATTTAAGTTTTAGAAAAAATTTGTACAAATTTATATGATCTGTGATAGTTTATGATTTTTACTGATTTAAATTTCTATAATTTGTGTATTTATATTATAATTTTTACTAGTTATTATAAGAATATATTTCACAATGGAAAAAAATTATTTATTTTATATTGATTATTATAATTAATGCTGTGAAATTATGATATAGAATTTAGGAAAAAAATTGAACAAATTTGTATGATTTGTGATAGTCTATGATTTTAGGGTTGAAGAACAAGGGGATAAAAGAAAGTACCTTAAAATAAAATTTACAATGTAGGTAAAAATTATATTTAGATATTTCTAAAATATGAAATATTTTAGGATATAGGATATGATAGAAATAAGATTTTTGTTTATTATATGTTAATTATTACGAGGATATATTATCCTATTAATCAATATTTTTATATTAATTTTAGAGTAATGTATGTCAAAATAAGTAACTATCAATTGAGGATATTTTGTAAAGTCTCTATTTTTTAACAGTAAGATATATCAATTTTTTGATTATAGATGTATTTTATATAAATTATGTAATTAATTTAATTAATAAATTTATTATACAGTAATTTTTTTTTACTTTATACCGTACGTATTATTTTATTCTTATTTACTCTATTGTATTCTTTTTATATCCACTCATATTATTTATGATTTAAAACATCAACATCATTGATTAACATAAATAGAATAAGTTATGTATTTTTAGCTTATTATAATACTCTAAATAAATTAAAGCTTTAATATGCATTTTATTATTAAGGAAGAAAAAATATTATATTAAATTTAAGAAAAAATACTTAGTAATTAAATTAAATTTTATTTATATAAATTTTATAAAATATTTTGTGATAATAAAATTGAAACACTATATTTAAAATTAAATATACATCAATAAAATTTTTCTTATGTTATTATTTTTGTTCCTTTTATATGTAGTCTTGTAGAGTATATTTAATTTAGTGTATTTTTTGCATAATTTTTTTAATGATACAATAATATGTAACAATTTTTACTTAGAGATTAAAGTTATTAAAATATCTAACAAATTTTTCATTCATGCAGAGGCTTTTTTTCTATTTTCCTTTCCTAATACTTACTGGTTAGTATGTTTATAAATTTTGTGCTTATATTATAAGTTTTATTAGTCAGCATGAAAATATCTTTTATAGTGGTACATAAATTTGTTTAAAATATCATTATATAAATAATATGAGTTTTTTATTTTATATTGATTATTATGGTCTAGGGTGTGAAAGTATGATTTAAGATGTGAAATCATAATTTATAAAAAATTTGTAAAAATTTATATGTATTGTGATAGATAGTGGTATTAAAAGAAGAATAAACGAGATAAAGAAATGCATTCTAAAATAAATTTTAGGGCCTAGGTGAGAGCTATATTTAGAGAAATTTTTCATGTGAAATTTTAATATGGCATAAGAGAGGTAATAAAAATAAAATTTTAGGATGTGTAGATGTAAGCAGAAGCTTTAAAAAATAGGTTATTGCTGTTGAAAATATGAATATTTTTCTGTTTAAATGGTAGATATTATGAATCCAAGAATAATAAACGTATTCAAAAAAATTATACTATGCATAGGTTTATTCAAAAAGTATTAAAATATATATTACATCACACTTCCAAGTGAACATTAAAAATTTATGAAGTATGGAAAATTACGAATGAGTGTAGAAATAGCATAAACATTTGTTGGAACCAAATGTCGGCCTGTAGAGGTCGGAATGGGTTTGGCTTATGCGGTTAAATTATTATGTATTATTAAATAACTACATTACAAAAATTAGATGTACATTCCGTTTATTTTTATGGGTAATTTTAAATATTAGTTCATTTGTTCGTAAGAACAAAAATTGTATATGCTAATATTTGTCAGCTATGAGGGTGCAGTGAATATTTTGCATCTAAAAGTAACAAGATGAAGAAAAGTTTAATTGCTTTTATATATTCAAATGGTACAATGATTGAGGGATCGATGGACGTAATGTACGATGGACCTCCCCCAAGAGCTTTGAAATTGAGAGGATGCAGCACTATGGATGTTTTGCGTGAGAGAATTCATGCCCGACTGAAACTTCGTCAAGATCAAGCCGTGGGGAAAATTATTTACAGATTTCCACAGCATCAAACAGAGGCTCGGTATATGGCATACGAATTGGACGACAATGAAGACTTGGCATGTGTCATAGCCAGTTACGAACAACATCTGACGATGACAGCAATAGAGTTGTACACGGAGGTGATCACATCCGAATTGCACGCTACCAACCTAGGCTCACAAGAAAGAGTTCCAACAAGTAGATCACTTGTTGTTCCAACGGCTAATGTCAGTACTAGTTGTTCGATGGTGCGGGAAGGCCTTCCTTACACGGGTGGAATCGAGTTCCACATTTCTGATAGTTATACTCCTGCATTGGACTCATCTATTGTCGGTGTTTTTTCAAGAAATATATCATATACCATGATGGGTTCTACAAGTGTCTTACCGATCGTAGATGAAGAATCCACTAATCCTATGTTCATGGATGCCCACCTTGAGTCTGGTTTTGAGGACGATGAGATGTCTTGCAGTAGCGATGATGATCGTGACACTGATGATGAAGAACGTGTAACTACACATGGAGACAGTGTTGCAACGCAGCAAGTGAGGAGTGACAATGCTGCATAGACATCATATGGTGTGCCTCAAGCTGCTGTTTTCTCTCACATTGATTGGGATGCCATAAGGAATCCTAATGAATTTTTGAAAATAATGAAGCCAAGCTATGATTACGATACGGAGGACTTACAGGTTGGATAAGAGTTTGATTGCAAGGAGGCATTAATTGCGGCAATCAAGCATTACCACATCAGAAGGCACCACAGTTATTACGTGGAGGAGTCGGATACCAGAAGATTGAGCGTGAAGTGTGATAATTATAGGGACGAATGCAGATTCCGTCTCAAGGCGACCAATCTGAAGAATTCTAACAGCTGGATAATAATTAGATTTTTAGGCCCTCACAATGTCAGGAAAGCTGTCCTCAAGATTGGTAAGCCTTATAGCATAATTTCTTTGTTGAACCTTCTATCTATAAATTTGTGTATCTGGTAGTTCAACCCGATTAACCTATTTAGTTCCTTCTGTTCAGCATATGAGCCCAGTTGGGAAAAGGCTATGGAAAGATTGGACAACCTTAGGAAAGTCAATGAGGAGATCCACAAGAAGCTGACCGCTATTCCGATGGAGAAGTGGACGCTTGCTTATGACGAAGGCAGAAGATATGGTCATATGACGACTAACATAGTAGAGTGCATCAATGGCCTCTTCAAAGGATTAAGGAAGCTACCAATCACAAGCCTTGTTCAACAAACATACTATAGATGTGTCAAGTACTTTGTGGAAAGGGCAAAAGAAGCACATGCTGAGCTACAACAAGGTCACATATACGCAAGCAGATTCAGATAGGAGCTTGTGACTATCCAATCACATGCTTCTTCTTACCACGTTCGTGCTTATAATAGACAAGGGACTAGGTTTGAGGTCGTGGAGGGCCCTGATATGGCCAGGGGAACATGTGGAAAGGTCGTCCAAGTGTTATTAGACAAAGGGCAATGTGAATGTGGACAATTCCAAGCATATAGGTATCCCTGCGCTCATATTGTAGCTGCTTGTGCATCAGTCAACATATCGTGGGAACCATACGTCGATGCTGTATACAGGCTTGACACACTACTCAATTGCTACAATCTGAGTGGTGGCCAATCGGGGAGTGGTCGCAATGGAATAACCTACCAGCATTGCCCGTCCTAGTCCCAAATTATGGAAGATTGCATGCAAAGGGATGATCAAAGTCGACTCGGATCAGAAATGAGATGGATTGGCCTCAAGAGAGTGGTGTCAAACAAAAATGCGGTCTTTGTAAGATGGAAGGACATAACCGTAGGCGCTGCCCACTGCTGCATGGGGAGGAAGGCCCTTCTTCACATTGATTTTGATTATTTACTTTCGTAGATATATTACGTAATATTTTAACCAATGTCATAAGTGTAACAGTCAGATTATGTATTTTTTTGTGGTTGTAACTTGGCATGTGTCATTATGTATATATATGTTACCCCATCACTAGTAATGTAAATAAACTGTCAGTTAATCATCTAAGTGCATATAAATTCTTATGATGATCTTTGTACTTGAATTGCACAAGTATGTTAACCTCCTTATGTTTAAATTCCATTATAATGTAATTCTTTTCGTGACAGATGGCATCCACATCCTGACGCATTGACCCTGATCCATGGGATCCTTCACTGTTGACGGCTTAGGCTTCACACATATCCCAGTCGATCTGGGCAGGACATGTATGGAAATATTTAGATCTTAATAAAATTGGTTGGACAGTTCAGAATTGTCAGATGCATTAATTAGTTATTTTGTTTAATTACAGCTTGACTGTGTGCTGAAGATTCAACGAGCTCATCACTACCATCACTAACAGCCACCGGAGTTGATTGTCCCCTTTTTACAGGAGGCAGGTTTCTACGGCCTGGCGATGTGTGAGTTTGTGCCAATCGATCATCAGTTGATCAGTGCCTTTGTAGAGAGATGGAGGCTGGAGACACACACCTTTCACATGCCGCAGGGAGAGACGACTATTGCACTGCAGGATGTTGCTTTTCAGCTCGGCCTACCCATTGACGGTCGAGCAGTGATGGGGCCCACTATCTGGGGATGGGGAGCCCTGATAAAGGAGTGTTTGGGACTCCAGTTACCGGAGGACGAGAGTGTCCTCAGAGGTGGGCGACTGAGGATGAGTTGGTTGGAGAGGCATTTTACTTATCTTCCGGATGATGCGGATGAGGTGACAATGCAGAGATTCACCCGAGCCTACATTTTGCGTCTCATTGGTGGGACTTTATTTCCAGACCACTCCGGCATATATGTCCACCTCATGCACTTACCTTTGCTCGGACACTTGCATGAGGCTGGGAGGTACAGTTGGGGATCTGCTTGCTTGGCCTATCTATACAGAGAGCTCTGCAAGGCCACTGCTCCGGATTACAGGGAGATAAGAGAGTGTTGCCTACTACTACAACTGTGGGCATGGGATAGATTTCCCACTATCGCCCCCGCGATTACTGTCTCAGACATACCAGAGGGGGATGTAGGGATTGGCCCCCTAGCCCGCAGGTTAGAAAACTTTTCAACTTTTACTTACAATTAAGTTCACTTTGAAGTTGTTTAACTTTATTATTGTACTTGGCAGGTGGCACTATCAGAAGACGTTCCAGGATAGTCCGGCACACAGCCTACCCCATTACAGATACGTGCTGGACCGTTTTCGACTTGACCAGGTATGTAGGGGATAATGGATTTCTTTATTTCAGGACTTTGTCCATTCCATTATCGTATTTAAATGATAACTTAAATTTGCAACTTTAGATCGCCTGGATCCCGTACACTGAGGAGGTCACCGCATCACTGCCTCAGTACTGCTTTGACGGGAGTGACACGTGGACAGCAGTGGTGCTGTTCATTCACTTTCAGATTGTCGAGTGGCACCAGTCTGATAGGGTTTTGTGGTAGTTTGGACTACGCCAAGCTATTCCAGAGCCACCGAAACAGGTGGTGGAGGTCCATTGCCTTCATTTATCCGGTCGGCATGATGAGGAGTGGCACATATGCCATCAGCCGTATATTGCACTCTGGGATATCCGGCGAGACTTGTGCGCTATCGCCAAGCTGACGACACGCCTAGTTCTAGAACCACGATCCGATTACATGACATGGTACAGACGGGTTACCAGGAGATGTATTACACCCGTTAAGGGAGCACTATACCTTGTGGTAATATTGCGTGCTAGTTTTCTGTATCTGATTTTCTTTAAATGCATTAGTATTATAACTAACTTTAATGTCAAAAATTTGCACAGGTAGATGAGGTTTCCACACTACAGGACTTCACTACCCCTGAGAGACAGGTTATGTTCACCTTCGATGCGCTTAGATCAGCGACGGAGTCTATCCTTCATGCTATTCAAGAGGTTGATCATGTGATTATTGACTCACATGCGGAGCCAGCTCCTCAGGCCCATCATATACCAGACCCTGCGGAGGGTGACCATGATCAGCCTCGCTCTCGCCGACGACGTCGCACTGCTCCACAACATACGTCACAGGCTGATGTTCCGTTCGCTTCGACAGTGCAGCAGATTCCACCTTCGACTGCTCGGGAGATCATGACGATGATGCCTGATGTTATTACCTCATCTCATGTGTACCCTACTACATTTGATGATCCTTCATCCTCCACCATGTTCCCGACTGTACTATATGGGCCGTCGTCATCCCAGATGTACCAGTTTCCTCTTGGTGTTCCATCCTCATTCCAGGCATTTCCACACATATCAAGAGTTTCATCTTCATTCTATGTTTTTCCTTCTGATGATGCTGGTCCATCGCAGCCATATCATCCTGCATTTGATTGACATACTCAAGATCAGGGATTAGCACATGGTGGCATGATGACAGACGACTCAGAGCTTGTAGATAGAGGTAGAGGTGGAGGCAGAGCGGGAGCCAGGGGCAGAGGCAGAACGGGAGCTAGAGGTAAAGGAGACACAGACATCGGGGATGTGACTCCCGAGCCTGCGCAGAGGGTTAGTAGATATGGCCGCCACATTACCGATCTTGGATGTGGGATTGGCCATCACTTACGTAGACATTAGCTTTCTTTTCCATGTTTATTATATATTTATGTACATTTATCTTACTACTTTATTGCTAAACATCAACATTTAGGACGATTTTAATTATTACGACATTTTTATCTGCTTGCGTAGGTACTTATATCTTTAATAATAAACTTTAAAATCATTACAATATTTAATTTTTAAAAAAAATTGATGATAATGATATCTCCCGAATATAATAACTAACATTATTAATTTTTTACTTTCATAATTGTTATAATTATCTACTCTTTTATTTATTTACCATGTTAAAATAAATAAATAATATTAAACTAAATTAATAAATTTTATCTTCATAATATGAAATATATTTTTTTTAATTAAATTTTTTTCTTATTATTTATTTTAATATTATTAGTGAATAAAGGAATAAATAGTTATAATAAATATAAAAAAATAATAATATTAATTATAATATTTGAAGGACAAATAACCATCATCCTTGTAAATGACATTAAATGCTATATTTATTCAATACGTTATGAGTCGAGTCCACCAAACATTTAAGAATATAAATACGTAGCACAATTATCAACGTAGATGGAGATGCTAGCCATGTACAATACCAAAATTCAAGTCTTTTGGATTCACAGTAGACACAGTCACCGGCTAATTAACTTAGAAATGACCAGCGAGGGTGCCGGAGGCCAAAGGCACTACATCGCCTGGCGTCCCTCCCCTTGAGCGCCAACGACACCATTTCGTCTAGCGTCCCTTCCCTTGAGCGCCAATGACACCATTTCGTCTAGCGTCCCTCGGCACGCCATTTGGCGTCTCTCCACCGTTGTGCGTAACTTCTGTGCGTATTTTGAAAAAATATTTCTAAGGAACAATAAAACGAATAATAGTTTCTTCAAAAATAGTTAATCATTACTTCTGCCTCTCATTGCTAAAATATTATACCATTGTCACGAAATAAAAAAGGATTAATTCATGTTACAATTTTAATTTCATTATAAAATGAAAAGATTATTGCAACTAAATAACCACATTTTTTAAAAATTTCAGCAATCTTCAACCTCGTCATTTCGTATTTACTTTGTTACAAAATAATTTTTTTTTATTGAAATAGATACAAAGTAGCAAGCATATTATTGGAATAAATACAAAATAAACAAAACATATTTATTTCGTTATATTTCTTTTCATTTTAAACAATCTTCAACTTCGTATATAAAGAATATTATTGAGTAATTTAATAAATTTGCTTATGTGTAATAACGTATTAAATAATTACTTGTAATAATATAATTTCGAACGTTAGAAGTTTATAATTCCGAAAATTGATAAATATTAAGTGCCATTGGATCAAATTTTGAGAGACATTAATATAAATTACGTAATTATTCTTTATTGATCATATATTTTTTAATAAAATTTAATTATTTACTAAATATTTATTATTTTTATTAATTATATTATTATCATTAATTATTTTCTTATTTAATTCTTATAATAAATTTATGTATTAAATATCAAAGTGGAGTTAACATATTTTTTATGACATCAAATATAATTATAAAATGAGTAATTTATTTTTAAAAATTTATTTTTAGTCATATTCATATATTATTTATTTTTAAAATTTTTAATTTGAAATGATATCAAAATTAATTATTTTTAAGGAAAAACAGCAAAAAAAATGGAAAAAAGCAAAAAAAAAAAGGATAAGGAAAAACAACATAAAAAGAGAGGAAAAAAGCAAAAAAAAAGGGAAGGAGGGCGTCACCTTGAATGGCGCCCTCAAAGAACCACAGGCGCCATCTCGGGTGGCGCCTCCCTGCCCGTGGATGCCACCGCAAATGGCGCCATGCGTATTTTAGTAATATATTTTCAAACAACGATAAAACGGAAATAAGTTTACGAAAAAACATTAAAACGGTACTTTAACCCCCATATCCTGAAAATGCTAGATAATAAGGATTTGAATTCTTTCCTTTTTTTTTTCCTAATTATTTGTCTGATATGTTCAAAGAAAAACGAAGATAAAGAGTTTCTTTATTTATTACTTTAAAAATAATGTTTTATATTTTATTTTTTAATGCACGTTACTGTATCAGTAATGCAAAATATTTTTTTCATAGATTGAGTTTTCTTTTTCGTAAAAATTTAAGATGACAGAAAGTTGAGAGTTTTATTTCTGGCCTGTGTATTTAATTAGTCAGTATAATAACATTAACATTATGAAATAATCAAAATCATCCCGCGTTTCCTGGTATGGAGGGACAACTCAGGTAATCATTGTGCCTTTATCTTCTCTATTTATCAATTAATGATTTGAACATTTCCTTCTCAAAACCATTGATAATGGTACTTTCTTTATGCAAGTTTTGTTTTTGTTTTTCTCCCAAATATTTTTAATATCCCCCAATCACATTTGATTTTGATTAATTTAGAATCTAAGTAAAATTCTTACAATGTTTATTTTTTATATTCATAAAATTTGAATTTAAGGCTTTATCAAAGGAATCAGATTTTCGATCATTCATGCGTTGATTCGTCATGATTATTAAGAGAAAATGGAATTACAATATGGACGAATTTTAGGACTTCACGATCACATATCAGACTTGCAAGATGTACACGTCAGCATTCATTATGACAAGAATCTATATAATAACAGCAAAAATATGGCATGTATCAAAGATAAACTTCAAAATTATATTTTATATTTATTGTATTGAATTTTATAAATTTATTTTATTATTTTATATTTAATAAAGTTCTTATTTATATTTAAAATATTTAAAATTTTATTTTTGTTGTATTATATTTGTAAATGACTTTTCCACGTAAGGTGGAATTTGCTTTAGCTGTCGACCAAAGGCAGAAGCCAAAAGCGTGGCCAATGGCAGATATTTTATCCGTTTGTTCTGTCATTGTATTATATTTGTAAATGACTTTTCCACGAAAGGTGGAATTTGCTTTAGTTGTCCACCAAAGGCAGAAGCCGAAAGCGTGGCCAACGACTGATATTTTATCCGTTTGTTCTGTTAGAAAATATTTTTTATAAGAAAATATTATTTTTATATAAATTAATAAAAAAAATATTATTTATATTTATGATTAAAAATTAATATTTAAAAATTTAAAAATAAATAATTAGTTAAAGTATTTTTATATAAAATTTATCAATTAAAATAATTTCATTTTGAAATTATCAACAAATTACATACTCAAATTAAAATTTATTAATCTTATTTGATAATTAGTGTATAGTTAGAGGGGATAAACGATTTGATTAATTATTAATTAATAACTAATTATATTAATTAATTTAATAAATTATTTATATTAATTATTTGAATAAAAATATTTATAATTAATTATTTATATATAAAATAATATAAAAAGGAAAGAATATATTTTATGAATTATTTGAATATCTTTTATTTTAATTTTTATATTTTATATTTAGTAAATTAAATTTTTTTATAAATAATATATCATTTTAATTTATTATATATTAAATATTAATTAAAATTAAATTAATATAATTTTTATAATTATTAAATTTTATTTTAAAAATTAATAATTATAATTATTTAATTTTTATAAATAAAATTAAATAAATAAATTATAATTAACAAATAATCATAATAAATAAATTTCAAAATTATTAAATTAAAATTATTTATTTGTAATTATTTACTTTTTATACATAAAATTAAATAACTTTAATTTAATAATTTCAGCACGGCATTTCAAATATTACAACTATTGAATTCACTATAAATATTGGCCACAAAAGGTTTCGGCCTTACTAAGTTACTCTTCAGTAGTACAAGTGCGGAGGTATATTTGGTTTCAATATAAAAATTGATTGGGAGTAATTTAAATTTTTTATAATTATTGGTGTAAATAAAAAATCTTTTTCCACCAATTAGTTGATAATTCCAATTTATAATTCACAATTGACGGAAAAGCATACAAAAAATACTTTCTTCTTAAAAATCTTCTATTGTAATTTGTTCAACATCTTTTTCTACTATAGCCTATTTTATAAAGCATTTTTTTTAATTGAGATCTTTTCCTTTTTCTAGAAAAAGGATGGGATAAGTTTTGAGAAAAATAAATGCAATTTTTTATTTGAAATTATAGATTTAAAAAAAAAGCAAGAGTTAAAATTGTGTCTTTATATATTTGAAAATGATAATAAAACTGAATTATTCATTATCATTTACTACGTATGGTAAGAGATTTTTTCATTCATTATATAAAAAATTATGTATTTTTATTTAAAATTTTATTAAATTTGTTTTATAGTTAAACTGAATGTAAATTAAGAAAGTAAAAATAATAAGAAATAAAGAAAAACAATTGAAAGATAAATACTAAAAGCACTGATTTTACAAAAAAATAATAATAGCAATAACCGATTATTAAGCGGGCGAATTGATATCCTAATAGAACAATAATAAAAGGACGCAAGCACAGTGCTTATTAACAGTTTTCCAATTCTCAAGGGATACTTTTGTCTATCCGACCCAAGTTCCGTGCAAGCTGTAAAGATCTGACGTGGAAAAATCATCACCCAACATTATTGTAATAACAGAACATTCCAGAGTTTCTAGCAGTCTAGATTTTGATGGATTTAACTGCACATCCATCAATCTTGAGCTAAAATTATTAATATTCTTACTTAATATAATTAAAATGAGGATCGTAAATAAAATAAATTTTTTTTATTTAAAGTCAAATATCATATTAAAAAATTTATTTAAAATTAAAATAAAATTTTATTTTTAATTATATCAAACGAGGGGTAAATGTGTTTTCAACACTTCATTGTTTACCCATATCCATCAATATGGAAGAAAGAATGCATAAATTGAATTAAGAAGGTCATAAAATATATGAAGCAAAAGATATAAAAACAAAATGAAAGAAGAAATTAAAAAGAATGATTGAACATTGAAATTAAGCCTAGATTCCAAAATTCATATGATGCGGAGGAAAACGAGGAGATTGTACTATATATAATCATGATAAAAAATCTTATAATTTTAAATTAACTCATATTTGAGAGTTTAAATTTTATCTCAAATGTTTAATAAATAATATTTATTGGATGATGACATATCTGATTCTATTTGTAAAAGAGAGAGGGAGATAGAGATAAAGGCAAGTGATAAAGGATGAGACACTCTCAAATAGTTACATGCACGGATGCATGTGACTTCCTAAGGAAACAATAGATAATAAAAGCCTTCATTTTGCCCGTCCGCATTAAATTATTGTTGTGACAAATTGAAGTCTTGAAAATGATGATTGGATAGAAAAATTAAATATGTGGTATCCAAATCCAAATATTATATGAAAAAGAAGGGTAGTATAGTTGTCCACGTGACATGCTCTTCAACAATTGAAAGATTATGTACAATTAGTTGAATTAAAAGCTAATCATTAGCATTAATTAGAATTAAATAAAATATATTTTTTAAGATTTCAAAATTTATATAAAATTGTATTCAAGTTCATAAATAAGTGTTGATGGTGCATTTCCTAGTAGCTTTAAAAATAGAAAGTCCATTTGTATCATTTGGAGTTCTAAACTACCATTGCATTCATTGTTGCAATTTTAGTGCAATTAGTTGTGGAAAAATACAGGAAAATAGGGCTATTGCAACACAAAATTATGAAAAATTATAAATGTGGTGTAATTCACAACCACAATATTACATGAACTATAATTTAAATTCTTGGTATTATTCAAAAATAATAAGTTGTGACATGAAGCTTTAAAGATCCAATAAAACTCTACCAACAAGATCAAAGCATTTGAAATCTCCAACTTTAATAAAGAACATCTATTTTAAAGTGACGATTTTAACAGCATACAGATTTGTGAATCTTTTCAAATATGAAACCTTTATGAAGATTTAACATTCGATTGGAAATTAAGCCTTTTCATAACCCTTAATCAAAGCTAAAATTGAATTGTGGGATTTGAGATTAAGCTATCTGAAACATTCAATCAAAATTCATTGAAAAGAAGAATGATAGGAATCATTCATTCATTTTGAAATTCAAATTAAAGATTGTACTCATATTATCAAGAAGTTATTTCTTGAGAATTATTTATTGAGAAATTTGAGTGTAAATTATTATTAGTGTCTAATGTTCCTAATGGGAAGTGCATGTCATAAATAGTACATGGGCAACCCTTATATGAAGACAAGTTGATTATCTTCATTTCACTCCATTATACTTTTTAAAATGTTTTACAATCTAATATAGTTTGACATAATTACATAATTTTATAATTTAATATTGTTATACAATCAATTTATTATTAGTTGTATTAAATTATATATACATATAGAGTAGTGATCTTCTCCTTCTCCTAAAGAAAGGGTTGGATGGTTTTGGAAGAAAACCACATTCAAAATTTCTTTTGTTCGAAATTTAAGATCTCAATAAAAAAAAATTGGGTTCCAAAATAAAATATATATAAAAATTACAAAAGCAAAAAGCAAAAAGGAGAGGGTTGAAGTCTATTATACCATTATTTGGATAATGGTATACATACATACATACATATATACAAATATATATTATTTTGAATTTATATTTTTTCACAATTTTCGTTGCAAAAAACTTTCTTTCCATAATTGTAGAAGTCACTATTAAAATAAGGTATAATTTAGAAAATAAGAAAATAAATGTGTAAATAAATTTCTTTTCTCACCGTTTCAATTATAAAAGCAAAATTTTCAAGGAAGGAACAGTAGTAGGCGGTTAATAAGGTGGTATAAATTTACAGATCGACAATCCAAATTTGTTCGATTATTAGAAATCTTGTATTAGTTTTTTTTTAAAAAAGTAATTCTTATTTACATTTCATCCATACGATGTCAACATGTAAAAATAGAGCAGCATAGACACATCAATCAATCAGTGAAACTCATAACTAATACAATAACGTGAAGATTCTCAACAATTCACAGGCGATGGTAGAAGGTCACATGGGTTGCTCGAAATGAAATTTGAAAATTCTGTTTAGAAACAAAACAACGGTAAGAAATATTTCCCAATATAGGAAGTAAGAGTTACATGTAGGAGATATTGAAAGGAAGCCTATGCTTCATTGTGGTTCCTCCAGATTTAGCAATCCCAATTTGATGCAGACCATTAACTGAATAGAGGAGGGGCAACACATACCCTTTGGCAGATCCTGGAGATGCTTTCATATTTCGCAACCTTATAATCTGCTTATGTACCCTTTTTTCTCTTCACTTGTGTTCATGTTCATCAGCCCTAGATTTGGAAAATAAACAATAGGGAATCATAAAGTGGCCTTAATTATTGTTTGTATCAAGGTGAAATGACAGTGAAAAAAAATTAAATTTAAAACTCCATCAGTTATGGGAAATTATTCTATCATGATTCTAAATTATGGTTACAGTTTTAATGAATTTTGTAAATTTGCAGATAAATACGAAAAAATACAGTTATAATAATGTAAAATTATAAAATATTACAATTGTGGTACAGTTCGGTGTTGAAACTAGTAAACTTATTCTCAAAACCAGTAGTAATATTTGATAAAAATTACCATGTTGAAAAGCTAGGCATAATTATAATGGGATAGCTTGGTAAGTAGTAGTAGTTTTGACAAAAAGAAGGATTGGATTTGGAGTTAACAAGGCAATAAATTCATGAAGACTTTTAATTCGACATGCTGAAGATGTGTGGTAACTTTGTAACATTCTATTAATTTAGTTATCTTGTCTTTGCCTATAAATAGCAAGCATTTTATTAGGTTGAACACAACAACACAACACAACACATAAAAGGTTTCATACAAGCATGAATTCATGAGATGGAGTGGAGAATTTCAGAGAGAGAAATAATAATAAGTGTGAAGTTTAGTAGCCAAATGAGTGAAAAAAAATAGTATAATATTGAGTGAAATTTTTTTAAAAGTGTGGTATTTTGTATTAGAGAGTTATTATATATAATTATTGAAGTTTTTGACTCACTTATCTTCATTTTATTATATACAATGTTGCATGCACTATTTTTCAATATCTAGTATCAAAGTTTAAGTAGAACTTCTAATTTCTTTAACTTGGCTTGGCTTTACCACCTATTTACTTTTACTATTCTTTATTGGTTGGTTATACCACCTTACTCTTTATATAATTAAATTAGTTAGTTCTACTTCCTCAATCTTCATTAGCCAATTCTATCGCCTTTCTTGCAAAATCTAATGGCTTTTCCAGGTGGCAAATTTCAACCAAAGCACTTGTACTTATAAAATAAAATTATGACATTTGGCATATCCAAATGAAAGCCTTTTTGAGTTCATTAAATGTGTGGGAGCTTATGGAAAAAGGCTTTAAGAAAAAAAATGCCTAAAGAAGAAGCCAAACTAGATAAGGAGTAGAATGAGGAGCTTTGTAAGTGGAGAAAAAGAGAACCATAAGGCACTATATACAATTTATCAAGTAGTTATAACATATAACTTTGAAATTGTTACACCAACAAAGACATTAAAAAAAGCATGGGAATTGCTCAAGAAAGTGTTTAGGAGAATGGAAAAAGTGAAGGAGATCCATCTTTAATCTTTGAGAATGGAGTTTGAAAATTTAAAAATGAAGTTCAGAGAATTGGTTACAAATTATGTAAATAAAGTAATCATTGTTACCCATCAAATGAAGCAAAATGGTGAAAACATTGAAAAATGTTTGTGTGATGTAGAAAATTTTGATATCTTTAGATCCAAAATCAATTTTGTAGCTGTGATTGTTAAAGCATTCAATGATTTGAAGAATATGCCAATTGAAGAATTAAAAGACACTTTAGCTAACTACGAGTAGTGGCTTTTTAATCTTTTTGAAGAAGTTACTACTGAGCAAGCTTTACAAACCAAACTTAATTTAAAGGAGCAAAAGTTAACTTTCAATAAAGAAGAATTCCAAAGAGGATGTGGTTCAAACTATATAGGAAAAAGAGCTAGTAGATCACAATCATTCCAAGCCAAAATAGAAAAAATGGCAATAAATCATTTAGAAGACACAGTCATGGCAAAAATTCCATTTAAGGAAAAGGTCAATGTGAAAACTTTTGAAGATATGATTAATCTCAAATTCAATTTCAAATTTGCAAAAAGTTTGGCCATTATGCTAATAAATACTGCTACAAAAACAATAAAGAAGAAAGAGTGAATTTCATTAAAAAAGAAGAAAAAGATGTTTCTTTGCTTGCCATTAACGATCAAGAGACATATAGTCTTACTACTTGGTTTCTTGACACTAGTGCATCAAATCACATGTGTGGTAGAACTCTTTGCATAGCTCGATGTGTTAGTGTGTGTCCTAAGAGTCAATCATAAGATGATAACAATAATACATAATGTGTTATGTTTTATTTTGGCAATACAATTATTATATTTTATTTTATCTTATTTTTGCACAAATTATAACTTAAATATAATAATTATCCTTAGAATAGCTTTACTATTCCTAAAATACCTCTAGTTAAGTATTATTGCGAAAAGTATAGTAATAATATATTGAGACTAGCATGTATAGTGACTGATGATTATAAATCTTGGATATGTGATATCAAGTTAATACATGAGTACATTGTTAGTGAACAGATGTACTAGATTAACTTAATGTGAAAATACTACATTGATAGATATGTGTCATTAGTTATTTTCATATGACCACAAATGCACATAGTTCTTTAACCTGAAATTACTATAGTTCCTTACATGAGGGTTTACTTAATTTGATGTTGTCCTATATCACCTTTAATCAGGATGACAAGTTGGGAGTTAATTGGGTGTGTCATGAATCATACAGAGGGAAGTGAGTGATGTAGATAGGATTTTATTACTCTTATATAAAAGAGAGATATCCTTAAGCCCCTTGATTGAGTGAGACTTATAAATGCATGATTATGCTCAAATGGATTAATATGTGATATTGATCATTTGTTTTAAGTCTACTCAATATCAAGAAATATAAATTGAACATTGACGAGGATGACACACTTCATGCCTCCAATTCGATTTAGATATTATTACAAAAGGGATTAAAATACAAAGCATTGATTACATATTAGGTGGATGTCAAATCACAGATATTCTTACTACTTGAGTGGTAGTGATGTATTGCTGGATGTTTCTCACTATCTATGGTCCAATGATGAGTCATTGTCAATGTAGTAAGAACCTATAGGGTCACATAAAAGGAGTAGAAATAAGATAATAATTAATTGAACTTTAATTGGATTAAAATCTAATTAATTGGGCTTATTTTCGTGCATATGTATATTATTAAAATAATAATATATTTTCACGTGATATATGATATGTTATGTGATATTATTTGATATTAAAGTAATATCAGATAATTATATTATTATATATTAGATAATTATATTATGAGATAATATTATTTTCTAATATAAAATAACAATATGTCAATTTTAATATTAAATAATTATATTATGAGATAATATTATTATCTAATATTAGATAATTAATAGAAAAGTCCTATCTCTCGTTACTCTCTCTATAATAAGGATAAGGTGATAGTTGTTAAGTGTGATTAGATTTTTGAAAGTATTATCCTAGTAGGACTAAGAATGTGGTTTGCCTTAGTTCTATAAAAAGAACTTCAAAGCAGCACATTAACATAACAATTTAACTGCCAATGAACCCTAAATTCACCCAAGAAAAACACACTAAACCTAATCCTAGTGAGAGAAAGATGAATCCTAGCAGCTTTATAGAGGGGAGAAATCATTGTTCACTCCGTGTAGATACTATAAAGACGTTGTATCTTTGGCTGACATTTGATTCATGATTCATCTCAGTCTCTCAACAGAAAGAACACGAGCACATATAAAGTAAGACTCTAACATTGATTTATACTTTTTGCATGGATCCTTTATAAGTTTCAGATTAAATTTTTTTATTCTTCGCTGCATATACTGATTTGGAACCCAACATGATGAACAAGATTATGATAACATCTTATTTACTAATTTGTCAAAAAATCCTAATTTGACACAAAGGAAAAATTATTCTTGAAATGTAAGATAGAAAAACATGTTCCATCACAGATGTTTGTTATGCACCAGATATGAAAGATATTGTTCTTAGCATAGGCTAACTTTTGGAAAAAAGCTTTGATGCCCACATGAAGAATTTATCTCTTAATTTAAGAGATAAAAATGGTATGTAGATGACATCTATCAAAATAACCAAGAATAAAATGTTTCCACCAACGTTATCCATAACTTAAGAAGATTGTTTTAAAGCCACCATTAAAGATAATTCAATTCTTTAGTGCTTGAGATATGACCATCTAAATTTTGAAGCATTGAAGTTATTGAAGAGAAATCATATGGTGAAAGGAATGCCATGAATTGAAAGCTCAAGCAATATATATGAAACCTATGTAATGTGCAAGCAAGGAAGACATTTAAAGGAACTTCAAGAAAGCAACAAAGTGTTTAGAGCTAGTTCACTTAAATGTTTGTCCGCTAATAAGTCCAATTTCACAATGTGGAAATAGATACATACTTACCTTCATTGATGATTACAATGACAAAACATGGGTGCATTTAATTTCTCCAAATTTAAAGAATTCAAGATTTTGGTGGAGAAGTAAAGTGGCTATTATATCAAGAAATTGAGAATTGATTGAGACAGTAAGTACATTATAGAGGAGTTTGCAAAGTTCTGCAAGCAAAATGTAATTATTCATCAGTCTACCAAGCCTTAAGCACCTCAACAAGATGATATCTTAGAAAGAAAGAATAAAATCATTCTCAACATGGTGAGGAGCCTATTACATAAAATGAATATCCCTAAAGAATTTTGGTGAGAAGTAGTGGCTTGTGTTGCTTACTTGCTGAATAGATTTCCAACAAAAAGAATTGAAAATGTTACATTAGAAGAAGCTTAGAGTCATTAGGCACCAATAGTATATCATCTAAGAATTTTTGAAAGTGTCCCTTATACAAAGATTCCAGAAGAGAAAAGAATGAAGCTAGAATAAAAAAGCCAAAAATGGATCTTAATTGGCTATGGTGAAAATGGAAATAGCTACAAATTGTACAATTCAATTTCCTAAGAAAAATCAAAATTTTCAAAAAATGTAGAATTTGATGAATAGGAAATTTGGAATTGCAATACTGAGGATAAGCAAAGCAAATTGTTATTGAAGAAGAAAAGGAGCAACATAAAGAAATGATCTAAATGAGGAAACCTATTAGTGACCAAAAATTGGAACTCAGTGTACCATAAGTGGATTATCTAGTCCACTTGTAAGGAAGACAAATATTATCCAAGAATTACTAGAAGTGACTCTAAGACTTAATTTTGATTAAACTATGATGCTTTGTCTATTCATTGGATATGACCCATTGTCTTTTGAATAAAAAAGGTAAATGGGGGAAAGCAATGAAAGAAGCAATCAACTCCATAAACAAAAACAACACTTAGGGGCTCACCTTACTTCTTGAAGATTATAAAGCAATTAGAGTCAAATAGGTATTCAAAACAAAAAGAAATGTATGGAAATGTTGAGAAGCATAAGTCAAGGCTTGTTATGAAATAGTTTAAACAATAACAAGGGATCAATTATGAAGAAATTTTTGCATCAGTAGCTAGATAGGAAACAATCAAATTATTGACTGCTCTAGTAGTATAGAAGAGTTAGAAGATTTATCAAATATATATAAAGTCTACATTCTTAAATAGCTATTTTGAAAAGGAGACCTATGTGGAACATCCACCTAGATTTGAAGTTAAATGACAAGAAGATAAAGTTTATTAGTTGACACAAGCTTTATATGGACTCAAGCAAGCATTAAGACCATGGAACTTAAGAACTGATGCATATTTCATTCAAAATAAATTCATCAAATGTCCATATGAACATGCATTATACTTTAAATTAAATTCATCAAGAGAGATCATGTTTATGTGCCTATTTATGGATGATCTCATATTCATAGGAAATTGTTAATTTTATGATTAACTAATTCATGAAAGCATGGTGAAGGAGTTCAAGATGATATATTTAGGTTTTATGGCTTATTTCCTTGGCATTGAGGTGAAATTGAACAATGAAGGATGCTTTATATCTCAAACAAAATATGTAAAGGAGATTCTAAAGAAATTTCATATGGAATATTGTCGTGGAGGTTAGAAAGAAGTTAATCTGACCTCTTATAAGAGTTTCGTTAGCAGTATGAGACATCTAACTTGTACAAGACTAGATATCTTATATGGAGTTAGATTAATCAATTGCTATATGGAAAGTCCCAAATCTTCACACCTGCAAGCTATAAAATGGATATTAATGTGTACTAAAAGCACAATTGACTATGACCTATTCTTTCTAACTAAGAAGAATTTAGAGATTGCTAGTTTTGGTAATAGTGATTGGGTTAGAAGTTATGATAATTGAAAAAGCACCACTGGATTTATGTTCTATTTTGGTAATGTAGCTCTTGCTTGGTGTTCAAAGAAGTAATCCATTATGGCCTTATCAACTTGCGAAGCAAAATATGTTGCAACAGTTTCTTGCGTTTGTCATACAATTTGGTTAAAGAGATTATTGGAAGAGTTACAATGTCACAAAACGAAGCAGCTCAAATTTTTGTTAGCAACAAAACAGCAATTGTATTGAGAAAAAATTCAATACACCATGAAACATCAAAGCATATTGATATACAATTTTATTTTGTCAAAGAGCAAATTCCTTCCAAAGAAGTTGAATTTGTGCATGTGAGATCAAAAGAACAAGCTGCTAATATTTTCACAAAAACATTGGAAGATAGAAGACTTCCAAACACACTGAGTCATGCTTGGAAAGATTGCATTTGGAGGAATAAATTCAAGAGGGGGAAATGTTGAAGTTGATAAACTTGTTGTCAAAACTAGCAATGATATTTGACAAAAATTACCATGTTGGAAAGCTAGCCATAATTATAATGGGAAAACTTGGTAAGTAGAATTTCTAACAAAAAGAAGAAGGATTGGATTTGCACTCAACAAAGGCAATATATGCATGAAGACTTTAATTAATTCTGGCATGCTGATGATGTGTGGTAGCTTCGTAGTATTCTATTAATTTAGTTACCCTCTCTCTGCTTCTCTTTGAATATAAATAGCAGGGATTTCATTAGGTTGAAACACAACACACAAAAGGCTTCATAGAAGATAAGTTTGAGTGTTGTAGTGCATAGTGCTGTGAGATAGAGTGGAGAATTTGAGAGAGAGAGAGAGAGAATAAGTATGAAGTTTAGTAGTCAAGTGAGTGAAAAAAAATGGAATATTAAGTGAAAATTTTGTGAAAAGTGTGATATTTGTATTAGTGAGTTATTATATACAATTATTGAAGTTTCCAATTCACTTATCTTCATTTTATTGCATACAATGTCACATTCACTATTTTCCAACAGCCGCAGCAACGATTATTGCAATGACCCATTGCAATTTGAAACACTGATTTCTGGAACATCTGGGATTGGTGGTACCGAAATCCTAAAAGCTTATCAAGTGGAGATATGTATAACACTATATGAGAATGCATATCATGATAAAAAAGATCAACATCAGTCAATTACAGTGGCAGACAAAGCCAGCGTATGAGATTACATATCGAAGGACTGGGGTCCAACTGAAGCTTTGATTTCTTCTCTCTTTCCTCGTCTGTGATTATTATTGTACTACATTCTTGGGAAGAAACTGGTCGTGTTCAATTCAGCACCACATTTATGTCTTTGTACCGAATATATTCGCCTGCAATTAATCCATCACGGAATCTCTAACAAATACCTACAAACATGAATACAATTTCCTTACGAAAGAGAGAGCACCAGTGATGATGGTCCACTGAGCATTGATAAAATTAGCTCATCAGAAAGAGAGGGCTTTATATACAGGACAGTTTGACATGCTTGCACGTCATTTTGGTTTCTCCAAAAGCTGAAGTGAACAAGCCGAATTCAAGTCCGAGGAATACTTACAGAGGGATGCCTACTATATCATTTTATAAACCACCACTTAAATGCTGTTAATTGAATGTGTGAATTCATTTATTCTAATAATTTATTATCTAATACAAGTTAGCTTGACTTACATTTAGGCGGTTTGACTCAAAGCCTTTTTTTCTATCGTATTTATCAATAATTAATTATTAATTTACTATTTTTATTTTGAATTAGTAATTTGACTCACATAATCATTAATTACTAAATTTTTTTTTTATATAAAATAATTCCAAGAGAAAATGGAAGGTTTCAGTGTATATTTTTTAAATCATTCAATCTTTTATAAAGAAATGTAATGTAATCTTGCAATTATTGACAACATTTCATTTTTAAACAAAATAATATAATTTTGATTAGACATTTCAAATGTAAATTATTGTTTTAAATTTTTTACCTACAAACAATTTTTTCAACCATTCCAACATTTTTAATTAAATATAAGCATATTTCATAATTTTACAATATAATAATTGTATTTTTCTACATTCAGTAATAATTTTGTTAATCACAACAAAATCACAATGTGACCACAGTTGCAGTTTAAAATAATGCAATCAACATACTTTATTATAAGTCAAAACAATGTATCATTCTAATGGAAATATTTCTAGTTCTACATATTATTGATTATATATAACTTGACAAGTCAAGAAATTCTTTCCTCGCTTTTTAACGACCACTGCATTATAAAATCAAAATATCTAACTTGTTAAAATACAATAAAAAATTAACACTCAAATTTTTAATGATTGGTTGAACTAAAATATATTTCATCCCAACCTCCTTTCATTGATAACTGCGAAACTTAGCCCAATGAAATATTCCTTTTCAAGCAATGAGTAAAAAATGTCTCATTCGACATATGGACTATGTCATTTTTTAATCCTTCAGTCTCTATATATACTCAATTCCTACGTTCTAGACTTCAAATTTCATATCTTCATTGGAGGATAAATGAGCGAAAGATGAAGTTTCAAACTTGTCCAATGTCGAAGCCCAAAACATGCAAGTCTAGTGGGAAGTTAAGAGGAAAAAGGCCTCGTCCAAAGCAATGCAATTTCAAAATTCAATTATTGAGTGTAAGGGCCACCTCGCATGCGTGTTGTCTGTCGTATGAACTGTGGTATAAGGGCATGGGTTCGATCCCTGCCATCCCTTTCTCCTTTCCTATTTTCTTCCCCACACCCCTGACTAAAATAAATATATAAAATGTAAAGAACTTGTGGGGTCGACCTACCAACAGTAAATAGTATCAGGAATGAGATTATTGTTTTCTCAAAATTTAAAGGAAATAAATATAAAATATTTTTATTTGAAATTATGAATTTTAAAATAAAAATTATATTATTACTTTTTGAAAGACGACCGTAAAAAAAAAAATTAAAGGATTCAAATCCTCACTTACATTCGAGATATCAATTTTTTTATCCACACATTACAATGTAAATAAACAACCGGTCCTCTGCAACATAACAGCAGCAAAACAAAAACCCAAGAACTCAATAGGAACAAATGGATCATGGCCCAAGATCCTCATATCAAATGGCCTAACGAGTATAAATTACACATTGTTCCCCATGTTCCAACAATAAGGCCCATATATTCCCAAAGGCCTCAACATTTCTACCGTGATATGGCTTTACAACGTAATTGCTGACGTCAACTAATTCAAGACAGTTTGAAACTGTTCAAAAACAAAAAGGAAATAGGGGAGACAGCGTAACAATCAAGATCACTTCCTTACGTTATAGTTGTTCCTAATTATCAATCAATTCAGATATCAAATCAGTATAACAATCAAAATTTCTTTCTTTGAGAGAGCACAAAAACTATTTTACCATAAGATCCCAAAAGTTTAATCCACTTTTGATGAAATAGGTAGCATGTTGTCTTGGATTTCTTTCGCTATTAAATTGTTGCTATCTTTCATAATTTCATTTTTCTTAATAGATTGCAAAAATTCTAGCCGCCAGACAGACTTTTAGCCTAGTGCTTCTAATTCCTCCCAGCCTTCCCGTCAACCTGAGGGGGCGAGTTGACTTCTAACCACCTTGATTGGCACAAGTGACTTCTAATTGGGCCTTGCATCTTCCTCATGGGCCATCAAGCCAGAAGAAGGATTGGATTTCACTCAGCAAGGCAATAAATGCATGAGGACTTTAATTCTGGCATGTTGAGGATGTATGGTAGCTTCGTAATATTCTATTAATTTAGTTACCCACTCTTTGCTTCTCTTTGCATATAAATAGCAAGGATTTCATTGGGTTGAACACAACAACATAACACACGAAAGGCTTCATAGAAGAGAAGTTTGGGTGTTGTGGGACATAGTGCTGTGAGATAGAGTGGAGAATTTGAGAGAGAGAATAGTAAGTATGAAGTTTAATAGTCAAGTGAGTGAAAAAAAAATGTAATATTAAGTGAAAATTTTGTAAAAAGTGTGGTATTTATATTAGTGACTTATTATATATAATTATTGAAGTTTCAATTCACTTATCTTCATTTTATTATATACAATGTGACATACACTATTTTCCAACATCCGCAGCAATGATATTGCAATGACCCATTGCAATTTGAAAAACTGATTTCTGGAACAGCCGGGATTGGTGTTATCCAAATCCTAAAAGCAAATCAAGTGGAGATATGTATAAACAGTATATGAGAATGCATATCATGATAAAAAAGATTAACATCACTAGCATTACCGTGTCAGACAAAGCCAGCGTATGAGATTACATATCGAAGGACTAGGGCCCAACTGAAGCTTTGATTTCTTCTTTCCTCGTCTTTGATTATTATTGTACTACGTTCTTGGGAGGAAACTGGTCATGTTCAATTCAGCACCACATATGTCTCTGTACCGAATCTATTCGCCTACAATTAATCCATCACGGAACCTCTAAGAAATACCTACAAACATAAATACAATTTCCCTACGAGAGAGACAGCACCACAGATGATTGTCCACTAAGCATTGATAAAATTAGCTCATGAGAAAGAAAGGGCTTTATATATAGGAGACTTTGACGTGCTTGCACGTCACTTTGGTTTCTCCAAAAGCTGAAGTGAACGAGCCAATAATCTATTATTAGATGCGTGAATCCATTTATCCTAATAATCTATTATCTAATACAAGTTGGCTTGACTTATATTTAGGTGGTTTGACGCGATACCATTAATTTCTTTTCTATCATATTTATCAATAATTAGTTATTAATTTATCATTTCTATTTTGATTTAGTAATTTGACTCACATAATCATCAATTAGTAACAATTTATTTTTCATATAAAATAATCCAAGAGTAAAATGGAAGGTTTCAATGTATAATTTTTTTTTATAAATCATTCCAATCTTTTATAAAAAAAAATGTAACATAATCTTGCAATTATTAACAACATTTCATTTTTAAACAAAATAATATTACCTTTGATTAGACGTTTCAAATGCAAATTATTCTTTTAAATTGTTACCTCCAAACAATTTTTTCAACCATTCCAACATTTTTATTTAAATATAATCTATTGACAAAATACTTCTTTGACAAAAAAAATTCAATCAATTATTTTCTAATTTAACTCAATCATTAACAATTTTCTATTAACAACAATTTTATTATCAGCATACAATCAGAATTTTTTTTCTTAATTTATTCCCTCTCAATTAGTAATTTTTATTCCCTAAAACCTTCTATACAAAATTCAGCAACTGTTGAAATGATTAAAAAACAAAATATTTGTTGGTAAAAATGTTGAAAATCAATAATTAATTAATATACCAAAATATTTTAATGGTAATATTATTAGAGAAAATTATTTGCTGGTGAAAATGTTGAAAATGAATAATAAATTAATAAATTAAAAGGGAAATGATGGTGGAATCATTGCAATTGCATTTTAATAGAAGATTGCAATGGTTTAAAAGAAATATACGCTAAAACTTTCCGTTTTTTTGTCCTTGTACAAAAGGTAAATTGTTAGTGTTATGTAAGTTAAATTACCAAACTAAAAACAGAAATAATAAATTAAAAATTAATTATTAATAAATATAATACAAGAAAATTAAGTGGCTTCAAATCAATCCACCTAAGTGCAACTCAAGCTAGCTTACATTTGATTATTAGGACAAATGGATGAACACAATCTTAGTTGGCAGCAATTAAATAATAGTATATAAAATGATGTAGTAAAAAGTGTAAGTATTTCACTCTTTTTATATATATATATATATATATATATATATTGGTGTAATATGATTTGAAAAATTGCTGATAAATTTAGGAGAATACAATCATTACAGTGGAAACTTGTGGAATATTGCAATAGCAGTGTGATAATACTATTGTAGTTGCAGACCATAATTTAAAACAATGGCTATAATTAATAAAATAATTGTGAGAAAATATGACAATTACAGTATAAAATTGGAAAAAATCAAGAACGTAGAACATTCACGGTAACAACATTGCGCGCAATATATATATATATATATATATATATATATATATATATATATATATATATATATATATATATATATGGGAGAAGACAGCGCAAAGGAGAAAGTCCGGGCCGGGTGTAACGATATTTGTTGTGGTGATCATAACCTCCACGTATACCAGTAAATATTTGCCTCAAATTGTTCTATCTGGAAATACGTTCTTGAGTCCATCAGGTAAAATCTGTCACCGTACAACTTCATGTGTGTATGTATGAGCAGTAGCACCAAGCACCCACAACTTAAGTTCTTGATTATTTTATACTGCTGCTATGTAAATCCTTTAGCAAATTTTGAATGGGACTTTTCCACTGTCGTTCCTCAGGCACTCAATCACCCTCACCCGTATATATAACCCTATGCGCTGCCCATCAGTTCTCTTAATTTTCTTCCATTTCTTCAAGACTGCATTTCCCCTGATTGCCGTCGCCCTATACAGTGATTAGCTTCGTCTTGCTACTCCGAAACCTTAGTTTAAGAAGCGAAATGGATTTCGGAAACATAAAAATCAGCCCACGATAACTCCTGCTAAGATTGCAATGAACGACAGACATGGAGAGAACTCCCACACACTTCGATGGTTTGAAGGTTTATGATAATAACCATTTAACACTACTCAAAACCCAAAGCATGTTATCTAAATGTGTCTTCGGAAAATCACTTATCAATATCTGGCAACCCATTTCTGTACTGACATAAATCATGTAACGTAAATATGCTGTTTTTTGAGTTTGCTTGCCAGATATTGATACTTTCTGCCAGACCAATTTTGATAACACTGTTAGGATTTTGACTAGGGTGAAATGGATCTTTACCATATGTCTTCCAATCATCGAAGTATCCATGTCTGTTATTTGTTGCAATCTTAGACAGAAGCTGTGGTTGGCGGATCTTAATGTTTCCCAAAGCCATTTTTGCTCCTTAAGGTTTTGAAATAGCAAGATGAATCTTAATTATACTTGATGAGGAAGAGGACACTGAGGTGGCGGAAAGCTTTGAGGGAAAACAGCATCCATGATGATGAATATGAAACGGGCTGAGAATGAAAAGTACATGCCATCTCTTGTGTTTACTGGGAGTGAGGAAGATGAAGGTCTCCATGGTGAATTTCTTAGTATTTACCACATAATCTGTTTCTTAATTTTCGTATGTTTCTTTTAATGGCTTTTTTGGCTTGTTAATTGACATGCACGATTATCGTTTTTTTTTTTTTTAAAAAAAAATGGGCACGATTATCATTTTGAATACTGCGTTTTCCGGTAACAAAGGAAAGAGGCCGTCCGGGGTCGATCAGGTACCAGTCAATACCGATGGACAAGTAGGGAGTGTGGGACCCACTTGGATCTGGACCTGCCTATCCGGTTGCCTTCATCTTTATCTCACAGATCATGAGATTGTGGATTAATATTATTGGATGGTTGTATTTCATTTCTTCCAGTTCCATCATTAGATTATCTTATTTTATATTATAATGGGCTGAGCATCTTATTGTTGGGGTAGAAATACTTTCAGTTTGTTTGTTCGGCTTAATTTTTTTGCATGAGATGGATTAAAAAATTGACGAAACAGAAAAGTATAAAAAAATTATTAAAATATTGTGTTTAAAATTATAAATCCCAAAATAAAAAAACGGTATCTCTTGTGACGATGTAATGATTCGCTTGATCCGGTTAGAAATTGATCCAAATTTAATAATTATTAATTAGTGATTATTTTTTATTTTAAACTTTTTATTCAAATTTGAACTTATTATTTTTTATTTTTTATTTTGAATTAATCTTCTGTAGTGTTTAAAATCCCTTTACATAATCTTCTATCATATAAAAACATGCATAAAATTATTTGAGATCGTACAGTTTACTTTATTTTTTTAGTAAAATTATTTATATTAAAAGTAAGATTGTTAAGTATTTTAGGAGTATTTGATATGTAAAAGTATGGATTTGTGAGTGGTAGAATATTTTGTAATCTCTCTTAACTATATTTGTGTGTGAAATAGATTAAAAATTGATTCACATTAATTTACCATTTTTTATCTTAATTTATATATCTCATTGCTTCTGCATATTTTAGGATTGGACAAATGTTACTCGACCTCGACCCAATTTTTAGCCTAGATTTACTTTGAAATAAATGAAGTTGGCACCGAAAAATTAAATTTACGGGTCTAGTTTAAACAATATTTTAAAGTTTGTTTTATAAATAGATTTGTGCCGGACTTAGGTTTGCGTATTTAAAATCAGGTTAATTTAGATTTGGCAGATTTAATATTTATATATTAAATTTTTTATATTATATATTTAATATATATTACTTGATCCAAAATTTATTTATAAAAAATTAGTGTGTGTATATACATGATATTTTTAATAATGTTTCTTTTTAATATATGAATTAAAGTTTAAAATTGAGTCGAATTTGAGTCTCCTAATTTTAAAAAGAACTAGGCTTAAAACAAAAGGTATAACAAAAATTTAAGCTTGTTTGGGCCAGACTTCAAGTATGCGAAAATAACTTCATATTTGTCCTGAGTCCCACCCAATCTGATTTTTGCCGACCCCGAGCATATCTTCACTCTGCCAATTCTTCGTAACTGACATGTGTTTGGTTATTGTCTTTATCTTACCTCACAAATCAGGAGATCGTCGATTATTATTGGATAGTTGTATTTCATTTCTACCACGATTATTTTTTATATGAGCTGTCTGTCAGCAAGTACTTTTAGTTTTTTTTTTTTCTTAATTTTTCGTATGATTGATCAGTAAATCGAATTAAAAAGATAGCCATCCTAAGATATATATATATATATATATATATATATATATATTAAAAGGATAAGTCCGAATCCCAAAACAAAAAAATTGTGGTTCTATCTTTCCTGAATTAAAAGATATCAGGTAAAAAAAAATCCAGATCCACTTAAGTGGTCGGTTCTGAATTTAATCAAATCATTAATTGCTAAGTTGGAGATTAAGTGAGAAGCATTAGAATTCTTTGGCAAAGTTCGATTATGGCCGTGATTTTATTGTAATTAAAAAATTTATAAGAAAATATGGTTGGTACGATGTAAAATTATATATATATATATATATATACACGATATAATTTACAATTAAAATATTATGTATAATATTGCAGTGACACCGCAATTTAAATCACTATCCTTCAGTAACGAGGAGAAAAGTGTGATGAGCTTTACCGGAAGAGTTGCATTGTCCAGATGACTTACGTTATCAGAGTATACTTCCCAATTGCTATCAGATTTAAAATTTCTCGAGGTTGTAAATTTCTTCTGTGCTAACAGGAGGAAACTTTAAAGTTTTAAAAGCCCATATCGGATAAAATACCGTAATACTGCAAATTTATAAATTTTTTCCCGTTTTACTAATGTTTTGAAACTATTTATCAAAATACGCAGGGCGTCAGGCGGAATGACGTTATTGGGTAAAAAAGGCGCCTTCCAACATGGCGCCATTGTGCAAGTTTCAAAATTAAAACTTGCTGGAAGGCGCCATGTTGAAAGGCGCCTCCAAGAGGAAGGCACCTTTCAACATGGCGCCTTCCAGCAAGTTTCAATTTTGAAACTTGCACAATGGCGCCATGTTGGAAGGCGCCTCCGTGCCTATTTATACGCCCCCCGGCATTCCCTCAAACCCTAGCGCAGCTCTTCCCACTCTTCCCCACTCTTCCCCAAACAAAAAATTTTGGTTTGCGAGCTCTTCGCAGTCAGTCTTCTGAATTTTTTTGCAAGTATTGTTCCTGTTCACAATATTTCTCAGCAACAGTTTGTGCGTTGAAGCAGATCCGATCCTTTTTCCTTACTCTTCCCGTGGTTAGTATTTTTATAATTTTTTCATTTATAGTGATAAGAAAATTTTTATTTTATGTTAATTATTATGATTTATGATATGAAAAAATAATATAAGGTATTAGAAAAGTTTGTAAGAATTTATGTTATCTATAATTGCTATGTGATTTGTACTGATTAATTTTTTTTATAATTTCCATATGTATAGAGTAATTTTTACTAGTTATTATGAGAATATATTTTACAGTAGGAGATGATTTTTTATTTTATGTTAATTATTATGATTTATATTTTAAAATTATGATTTAAGTTTTAGAAAAAATTTGTACAAATTTATATGATCTGTGATAGTTTATGATTTTTACTGATTTAAATTTCTATAATTTGTGTATTTATATTATAATTTTTACTAGTTATTATAAGAATATATTTCACAATGGAAAAAAATTATTTATTTTATATTGATTATTATAATTAATGCTGTGAAATTATGATATAGAATTTAGGAAAAAAATTGAACAAATTTGTATGATTTGTGATAGTCTATGATTTTAGGGTTGAAGAACAAGGGGATAAAAGAAAGTACCTTAAAATAAAATTTACAATGTAGGTAAAAATTATATTTAGATATTTCTAAAATATGAAATATTTTAGGATATAGGATATGATAGAAATAAGATTTTTGTTTATTATATGTTAATTATTACGAGGATATATTATCCTATTAATCAATATTTTTATATTAATTTTAGAGTAATGTATGTCAAAATAAGTAACTATCAATTGAGGATATTTTGTAAAGTCTCTATTTTTTAACAGTAAGATATATCAATTTTTTGATTATAGATGTATTTTATATAAATTATGTAATTAATTTAATTAATAAATTTATTATACAGTAATTTTTTTTTACTTTATACCGTACGTATTATTTTATTCTTATTTACTCTATTGTATTCTTTTTATATCCACTCATATTATTTATGATTTAAAACATCAACATCATTGATTAACATAAATAGAATAAGTTATGTATTTTAGCTTATTATAATACTCTAAATAAATTAAAGCTTTAATATGCATTTTATTATTAAGGAAGAAAAAATATTATATTAAATTTAAGAAAAAATACTTAGTAATTAAATTAAATTTTATTTATATAAATTTTATAAAATATTTTGTGATAATAAAATTGAAACACTATATTTAAAATTAAATATACATCAATAAAATTTTTCTTATGTTATTATTTTTGTTCCTTTTATATGTAGTCTTGTAGAGTATATTTAATTTAGTGTATTTTTTGCATAATTTTTTTAATGATACAATAATATGTAACAATTTTTACTTAGAGATTAAAGTTATTAAAATATCTAACAAATTTTTCATTCATGCAGAGGCTTTTTTTCTATTTTCCTTTCCTAATACTTACTGGTTAGTATGTTTATAAATTTTGTGCTTATATTATAAGTTTTATTAGTCAGCATGAAAATATCTTTTATAGTGGTACATAAATTTGTTTAAAATATCATTATATAAATAATATGAGTTTTTTATTTTATATTGATTATTATGGTCTAGGGTGTGAAAGTATGATTTAAGATGTGAAATCATAATTTATAAAAAATTTGTAAAAATTTATATGTATTGTGATAGATAGTGGTATTAAAAGAAGAATAAACGAGATAAAGAAATGCATTCTAAAATAAATTTTAGGGCCTAGGTGAGAGCTATATTTAGAGAAATTTTTCATGTGAAATTTTAATATGGCATAAGAGAGGTAATAAAAATAAAATTTTAGGATGTGTAGATGTAAGCAGAAGCTTTAAAAAATAGGTTATTGCTGTTGAAAATATGAATATTTTTCTGTTTAAATGGTAGATATTATGAATCCAAGAATAATAAACGTATTCAAAAAAATTATACTATGCATAGGTTTATTCAAAAAGTATTAAAATATATATTACATCACACTTCCAAGTGAACATTAAAAATTTATGAAGTATGGAAAATTACGAATGAGTGTAGAAATAGCATAAACATTTGTTGGAACCAAATGTCGGCCTGTAGAGGTCGGAATGGGTTTGGCTTATGCGGTTAAATTATTATGTATTATTAAATAACTACATTACAAAAATTAGATGTACATTCCGTTTATTTTTATGGGTAATTTTAAATATTAGTTCATTTGTTCGTAAGAACAAAAATTGTATATGCTAATATTTGTCAGCTATGAGGGTGCAGTGAATATTTTGCATCTAAAAGTAACAAGATGAAGAAAAGTTTAATTGCTTTTATATATTCAAATGGTACAATGATTGAGGGATCGATGGACGTAATGTACGATGGACCTCCCCCAAGAGCTTTGAAATTGAGAGGATGCAGCACTATGGATGTTTTGCGTGAGAGAATTCATGCCCGACTGAAACTTCGTCAAGATCAAGCCGTGGGGAAAATTATTTACAGATTTCCACAGCATCAAACAGAGGCTCGGTATATGGCATACGAATTGGACGACAATGAAGACTTGGCATGTGTCATAGCCAGTTACGAACAACATCTGACGATGACAGCAATAGAGTTGTACACGGAGGTGATCACATCCGAATTGCACGCTACCAACCTAGGCTCACAAGAAAGAGTTCCAACAAGTAGATCACTTGTTGTTCCAACGGCTAATGTCAGTACTAGTTGTTCGATGGTGCGGGAAGGCCTTCCTTACACGGGTGGAATCGAGTTCCACATTTCTGATAGTTATACTCCTGCATTGGACTCATCTATTGTCGGTGTTTTTTCAAGAAATATATCATATACCATGATGGGTTCTACAAGTGTCTTACCGATCGTAGATGAAGAATCCACTAATCCTATGTTCATGGATGCCCACCTTGAGTCTGGTTTTGAGGACGATGAGATGTCTTGCAGTAGCGATGATGATCGTGACACTGATGATGAAGAACGTGTAACTACACATGGAGACAGTGTTGCAACGCAGCAAGTGAGGAGTGACAATGCTGCATAGACATCATATGGTGTGCCTCAAGCTGCTGTTTTCTCTCACATTGATTGGGATGCCATAAGGAATCCTAATGAATTTTTGAAAATAATGAAGCCAAGCTATGATTACGATACGGAGGACTTACAGGTTGGATAAGAGTTTGATTGCAAGGAGGCATTAATTGCGGCAATCAAGCATTACCACATCAGAAGGCACCACAGTTATTACGTGGAGGAGTCGGATACCAGAAGATTGAGCGTGAAGTGTGATAATTATAGGGACGAATGCAGATTCCGTCTCAAGGCGACCAATCTGAAGAATTCTAACAGCTGGATAATAATTAGATTTTTAGGCCCTCACAATGTCAGGAAAGCTGTCCTCAAGATTGGTAAGCCTTATAGCATAATTTCTTTGTTGAACCTTCTATCTATAAATTTGTGTATCTGGTAGTTCAACCCGATTAACCTATTTAGTTCCTTCTGTTCAGCATATGAGCCCAGTTGGGAAAAGGCTATGGAAAGATTGGACAACATTAGGAAAGTCAATGAGGAGATCCACAAGAAGCTGACCGCTATTCCGATGGAGAAGTGGACGCTTGCTTATGACGAAGGCAGAAGATATGGTCATATGACGACTAACATAGTAGAGTGCATCAATGGCCTCTTCAAAGGATTAAGGAAGCTACCAATCACAAGCCTTGTTCAACAAACATACTATAGATGTATCAAGTACTTTGTGGAAAGGGCAAAAGAAGCACATGCTGAGCTACAACAAGGTCACATATACGCAAGCAGATTCAGATAGGAGCTTGTGACTATCCAATCACATGCTTCTTCTTACCACGTTCGTGCTTATAATAGACAAGGGACTAGGTTTGAGGTCGTGGAGGGCCCTGATATGGCCAGGGGAACATGTGGAAAGGTCGTCCAAGTGTTATTAGACAAAGGGCAATGTGAATGTGGACAATTCCAAGCATATAGGTATCCCTGCGCTCATATTGTAGCTGCTTGTGCATCAGTCAACATATCGTGGGAACCATACGTCGATGCTGTATACAGGCTTGACACACTACTCAATTGCTACAATCTGAGTGGTGGCCAATCGGGGAGTGGTCGCAATGGAATAACCTACCAGCATTGCCCGTCCTAGTCCCAAATTATGGAAGATTGCATGCAAAGGGATGATCAAAGTCGACTCGGATCAGAAATGAGATGGATTGGCCTCAAGAGAGTGGTGTCAAACAAAAATGCGGTCTTTGTAAGATGGAAGGACATAACCGTAGGCGCTGCCCACTGCTGCATGGGGAGGAAGGCCCTTCTTCACATTGATTTTGATTATTTACTTTCGTAGATATATTACGTAATATTTTAACCAATGTCATAAGTGTAACAGTCAGATTATGTATTTTTTTGTGGTTGTAACTTGGCATGTGTCATTATGTATATATATGTTACCCCATCACTAGTAATGTAAATAAACTGTCAGTTAATCATCTAAGTGCATATAAATTCTTATGATGATCTTTGTACTTGAATTGCACAAGTATGTTAACCTCCTTATGTTTAAATTCCATTATAATGTAATTCTTTTCGTGACAGATGGCATCCACATCCTGACGCATTGACCCTGATCCATGGGATCCTTCACTGTTGACGGCTTAGGCTTCACACATATCCCAGTCGATCTGGGCAGGACATGTATGGAAATATTTAGATCTTAATAAAATTGGTTGGACAGTTCAGAATTGTCAGATGCATTAATTAGTTATTTTGTTTAATTACAGCTTGACTGTGTGCTGAAGATTCAACGAGCTCATCACTACCATCACTAACAGCCACCGGAGTTGATTGTCCCCTTTTTACAGGAGGCAGGTTTCTACGGCCTGGCGATGTGTGAGTTTGTGCCAATCGATCATCAGTTGATCAGTGCCTTTGTAGAGAGATGGAGGCTGGAGACACACACCTTTCACATGCCGCAGGGAGAGACGACTATTGCACTGCAGGATGTTGCTTTTCAGCTCGGCCTACCCATTGACGGTCGAGCAGTGATGGGGCCCACTATCTGGGGATGGGGAGCCCTGATAAAGGAGTGTTTGGGACTCCAGTTACCGGAGGACGAGAGTGTCCTCAGAGGTGGGCGACTGAGGATGAGTTGGTTGGAGAGGCATTTTACTTATCTTCCGGATGATGCGGATGAGGTGACAATGCAGAGATTCACCCGAGCCTACATTTTGCGTCTCATTGGTGGGACTTTATTTCCAGACCACTCCGGCATATATGTCCACCTCATGCACTTACCTTTGCTCGGACACTTGCATGAGGCTGGGAGGTACAGTTGGGGATCTGCTTGCTTGGCCTATCTATACAGAGAGCTCTGCAAGGCCACTGCTCCGGATTACAGGGAGATAAGAGAGTGTTGCCTACTACTACAACTGTGGGCATGGGATAGATTTCCCACTATCGCCCCCGCGATTACTGTCTCAGACATACCAGAGGGGGATGTAGGGATTGGCCCCCTAGCCCGCAGGTTAGAAAACTTTTCAACTTTTACTTACAATTAAGTTCACTTTGAAGTTGTTTAACTTTATTATTGTACTTGGCAGGTGGCACTATCAGAAGACGTTCCAGGATAGTCCGGCACACAGCCTACCCCATTACAGATACGTGCTGGACCGTTTTCGACTTGACCAGGTATGTAGGGGATAATGGATTTCTTTATTTCAGGACTTTGTCCATTCCATTATCGTATTTAAATGATAACTTAAATTTGCAACTTTAGATCGCCTGGATCCCGTACACTGAGGAGGTCACCGCATCACTGCCTCAGTACTGCTTTGACGGGAGTGACACGTGGACAGCAGTGGTGCTGTTCATTCACTTTCAGATTGTCGAGTGGCACCAGTCTGATAGGGTTTTGTGGTAGTTTGGACTACGCCAAGCTATTCCAGAGCCACCGAAACAGGTGGTGGAGGTCCATTGCCTTCATTTATCCGGTCGGCATGATGAGGAGTGGCACATATGCCATCAGCCGTATATTGCACTCTGGGATATCCGGCGAGACTTGTGCGCTATCGCCAAGCTGACGACACGCCTAGTTCTAGAACCACGATCCGATTACATGACATGGTACAGACGGGTTACCAGGAGATGTATTACACCCGTTAAGGGAGCACTATACCTTGTGGTAATATTGCGTGCTAGTTTTCTGTATCTGATTTTCTTTAAATGCATTAGTATTATAACTAACTTTAATGTCAAAAATTTGCACAGGTAGATGAGGTTTCCACACTACAGGACTTCACTACCCCTGAGAGACAGGTTATGTTCACCTTCGATGCGCTTAGATCAGCGACGGAGTCTATCCTTCATGCTATTCAAGAGGTTGATCATGTGATTATTGACTCACATGCGGAGCCAGCTCCTCAGGCCCATCATATACCAGACCCTGCGGAGGGTGACCATGATCAGCCTCGCTCTCGCCGACGACGTCGCACTGCTCCACAACATACGTCACAGGCTGATGTTCCGTTCGCTTCGACAGTGCAGCAGATTCCACCTTCGACTGCTCGGGAGATCATGACGATGATGCCTGATGTTATTACCTCATCTCATGTGTACCCTACTACATTTGATGATCCTTCATCCTCCACCATGTTCCCGACTGTACTATATGGGCCGTCGTCATCCCAGATGTACCAGTTTCCTCTTGGTGTTCCATCCTCATTCCAGGCATTTCCACACATATCAAGAGTTTCATCTTCATTCTATGTTTTTCCTTCCGATGATGCTGGTCCATCGCAGCCATATCATCCTGCATTTGATTGACATACTCAAGATCAGGGATTAGCACATGGTGGCATGATGACAGACGACTCAGAGCTTGTAGATAGAGGTAGAGGTGGAGGCAGAGCGGGAGCCAGGGGCAGAGGCAGAACGGGAGCTAGAGGTAAAGGAGACACAGACATCGGGGATGTGACTCCCGAGCCTGCGCAGAGGGTTAGTAGATATGGCCGCCACATTACCGATCTTGGATGTGGGATTGGCCATCACTTACGTAGACATTAGCTTTCTTTTCCATGTTTATTATATATTTATGTACATTTATCTTACTACTTTATTGCTAAACATCAACATTTAGGACGATTTTAATTATTACGACATTTTTATCTGCTTGCGTAGGTACTTATATCTTTAATAATAAACTTTAAAATCATTACAATATTTAATTTTTAAAAAAAATTGATGATAATGATATCTCCCGAATATAATAACTAACATTATTAATTTTTTACTTTCATAATTGTTATAATTATCTACTCTTTTATTTATTTACCATGTTAAAATAAATAAATAATATTAAACTAAATTAATAAATTTTATCTTCATAATATGAAATATATTTTTTTTAATTAAATTTTTTTCTTATTATTTATTTTAATATTATTAGTGAATAAAGGAATAAATAATTATAATAAATATAAAAAAATAATAATATTAATTATAATATTTGAAGGACAAATAACCATCATCCTTGTAAATGACATTAAATGCTATATTTATTCAATACGTTATGAGTCGAGTCCACCAAACATTTAAGAATATAAATACGTAGCACAATTATCAACATAGATGGAGATGCTAGCCATGTACAATACCAAAATTCAAGTCTTTTGGATTCACAGTAGACACAGTCACCGGCTAATTAACTTAGAAATGACCAGCGAGGGTGCCGGAGGCCAAAGGCACTACATCGCCTGGCGTCCCTCCCCTTGAGCGCCAACGACACCATTTCGTCTAGCGTCCCTTCCCTTGAGCGCCAATGACACCATTTCGTCTAGCGTCCCTCGGCACGCCATTTGGCGTCTCTCCACCGTTGTGCGTAACTTCTGTGCGTATTTTGAAAAAATATTTCTAAGGAACAATAAAACGAATAATAGTTTCTTCAAAAATAGTTAATCATTACTTCTGCCTCTCATTGCTAAAATATTATACCATTGTCACGAAATAAAAAAGGATTAATTCATGTTACAATTTTAATTTCATTATAAAATGAAAAGATTATTGCAACTAAATAACCACATTTTTTAAAAATTTCAGCAATCTTCAACCTCGTCATTTCGTATTTACTTTGTTACAAAATAATTTTTTTTTATTGAAATAGATACAAAGTAGCAAGCATATTATTGGAATAAATACAAAATAAACAAAACATATTTATTTCGTTATATTTCTTTTCATTTTAAACAATCTTCAACTTCGTATATAAAGAATATTATTGAGTAATTTAATAAATTTGCTTATGTGTAATAACGTATTAAATAATTACTTGTAATAATATAATTTCGAACGTTAGAAGTTTATAATTCCGAAAATTGATAAACATTAAGTGCCATTGGATCAAATTTTGAGAGACATTAATATAAATTACGTAATTATTCTTTATTGATCATATATTTTTTAATAAAATTTAATTATTTACTAAATATTTATTATTTTTATTAATTATATTATTATCATTAATTATTTTCTTATTTAATTCTTATAATAAATTTATGTATTAAATATCAAAGTGGAGTTAACATATTTTTTATGACATCAAATATAATTATAAAATGAGTAATTTATTTTTAAAAATTTATTTTTAGTCATATTCATATATTATTTATTTTTAAAATTTTTAATTTGAAATGATATCAAAATTAATTATTTTTAAGGAAAAACAGCAAAAAAAATGGAAAAAAGCAAAAAAAAAAAGGATAAGGAAAAACAACATAAAAAGAGAGGAAAAAAGCAAAAAAAAAGGGAAGGAGGGCGTCACCTTGAATGGCGCCCTCAAAGAACCACAGGCGCCATCTCGGGTGGCGCCTCCCTGCCCGTGGATGCCACCGCAAATGGCGCCATGCGTATTTTAGTAATATATTTTCAAACAACGATAAAACGGAAATAAGTTTACGAAAAAACATTAAAACGGTACTTTAACCCCCATATCCTGAAAATGCTAGATAATAAGGATTTGAATTCTTTCCTTTTTTTTTTCCTAATTATTTGTCTGATATGTTCAAAGAAAAACGAAGATAAAGAGTTTCTTTATTTATTACTTTAAAAATAATGTTTTATATTTTATTTTTTAATGCACGTTACTGTATCAGTAATGCAAAATATTTTTTTCATAGATTGAGTTTTCTTTTTCGTAAAAATTTAAGATGACAGAAAGTTGAGAGTTTTATTTCTGGCCTGTGTATTTAATTAGTCAGTATAATAACATTAACATTATGAAATAATCAAAATCATCCCGCGTTTCCTGGTATGGAGGGACAACTCAGGTAATCATTGTGCCTTTATCTTCTCTATTTATCAATTAATGATTTGAACATTTCCTTCTCAAAACCATTGATAATGGTACTTTCTTTATGCAAGTTTTGTTTTTGTTTTTCTCCCAAATATTTTTAATATCCCCCAATCACATTTGATTTTGATTAATTTAGAATCTAAGTAAAATTCTTACAATGTTTATTTTTTATATTCATAAAATTTGAATTTAAGGCTTTATCAAAGGAATCAGATTTTCGATCATTCATGCGTTGATTCGTCATGATTATTAAGAGAAAATGGAATTACAATATGGACGAATTTTAGGACTTCACGATCACATATCAGACTTGCAAGATGTACACGTCAGCATTCATTATGACAAGAATCTATATAATAACAGCAAAAATATGGCATGTATCAAAGATAAACTTCAAAATTATATTTTATTATTTTATATTTAATAAAGTTCTTATTTATATTTAAAATATTTAAAATTTTATTTTTGTTGTATTATATTTGTAAATGACTTTTCCACGTAAGGTGGAATTTGCTTTAGCTGTCGACCAAAGGCAGAAGCCAAAAGCGTGGCCAATGGCAGATATTTTATCCGTTTGTTCTGTCATTGTATTATATTTGTAAATGACTTTTCCACGAAAGGTGGAATTTGCTTTAGTTGTCCACCAAAGGCAGAAGCCGAAAGCGTGGCCAACGACTGATATTTTATCCGTTTGTTCTGTTAGAAAATATTTTTTATAAGAAAATATTATTTTTATATAAATTAATAAAAAAAATATTATTTATATTTATGATTAAAAATTAATATTTAAAAATTTAAAAATAAATAATTAGTTAAAGTATTTTTATATAAAATTTATCAATTAAAATAATTTCATTTTGAAATTATCAACAAATTACATACTCAAATTAAAATTTATTAATCTTATTTGATAATTAGTGTATAGTTAGAGGGGATAAACGATTTGATTAATTATTAATTAATAACTAATTATATTAATTAATTTAATAAATTATTTATATTAATTATTTGAATAAAAATATTTATAATTAATTATTTATATATAAAATAATATAAAAAGGAAAGAATATATTTTATGAATTATTTGAATATCTTTTATTTTAATTTTTATATTTTATATTTAGTAAATTAAATTTTTTTATAAATAATATATCATTTTAATTTATTATATATTAAATATTAATTAAAATTAAATTAATATAATTTTTATAATTATTAAATTTTATTTTAAAAATTAATAATTATAATTAACAAATAATCATAATAAATAAATTTCAAAATTATTAAATTAAAATTATTTATTTGTAATTATTTACTTTTTATACATAAAATTAAATAACTTTAATTTAATAATTTCAGCACGGCATTTCAAATATTACAACTATTGAATTCACTATAAATATTGGCCACAAAAGGTTTCGGCCTTACTAAGTTACTCTTCAGTAGTACAAGTGCGGAGGTATATTTGGTTTCAATATAAAAATTGATTGGGAGTAATTTAAATTTTTTATAATTATTGGTGTAAATAAAAAATCTTTTTCCACCAATTAGTTGATAATTCCAATTTATAATTCACAATTGACGGAAAAGCATACAAAAAATACTTTCTTCTTAAAAATCTTCTATTGTAATTTGTTCAACATCTTTTTCTACTATAGCCTATTTTATAAAGCATTTTTTTTAATTGAGATCTTTTCCTTTTTCTAGAAAAAGGATGGGATAAGTTTTGAGAAAAATAAATGCAATTTTTTATTTGAAATTATAGATTTAAAAAAAAAGCAAGAGTTAAAATTGTGTCTTTATATATTTGAAAATGATAATAAAACTGAATTATTCATTATCATTTACTACGTATGGTAAGAGATTTTTTCATTCATTATATAAAAAATTATGTATTTTTATTTAAAATTTTATTAAATTTGTTTTATAGTTAAACTGAATGTAAATTAAGAAAGTAAAAATAATAAGAAATAAAGAAAAACAATTGAAAGATAAATACTAAAAGCACTGATTTTACAAAAAAATAATAATAGCAATAACCGATTATTAAGCGGGCGAATTGATATCCTAATAGAACAATAATAAAAGGACGCAAGCACAGTGCTTATTAACAGTTTTCCAATTCTCAAGGGATACTTTTGTCTATCCGACCCAAGTTCCGTGCAAGCTGTAAAGATCTGACGTGGAAAAATCATCACCCAACATTATTGTAATAACAGAACATTCCAGAGTTTCTAGCAGTCTAGATTTTGATGGATTTAACTGCACATCCATCAATCTTGAGCTAAAATTATTAATATTCTTACTTAATATAATTAAAATGAGGATCGTAAATAAAATAAATTTTTTTTATTTAAAGTCAAATATCATATTAAAAAATTTATTTAAAATTAAAATAAAATTTTATTTTTAATTATATCAAACGAGGGGTAAATGTGTTTTCAACACTTCATTGTTTACCCATATCCATCAATATGGAAGAAAGAATGCATAAATTGAATTAAGAAGGTCATAAAATATATGAAGCAAAAGATATAAAAACAAAATGAAAGAAGAAATTAAAAAGAATGATTGAACATTGAAATTAAGCCTAGATTCCAAAATTCATATGATGCGGAGGAAAACGAGGAGATTGTACTATATATAATCATGATAAAAAATCTTATAATTTTAAATTAACTCATATTTGAGAGTTTAAATTTTATCTCAAATGTTTAATAAATAATATTTATTGGATGATGACATATCTGATTCTATTTGTAAAAGAGAGAGGGAGATAGAGATAAAGGCAAGTGATAAAGGATGAGACACTCTCAAATAGTTACATGCACGGATGCATGTGACTTCCTAAGGAAACAATAGATAATAAAAGCCTTCATTTTGCCCGTCCGCATTAAATTATTGTTGTGACAAATTGAAGTCTTGAAAATGATGATTGGATAGAAAAATTAAATATGTGGTATCCAAATCCAAATATTATATGAAAAAGAAGGGTAGTATAGTTGTCCACGTGACATGCTCTTCAACAATTGAAAGATTATGTACAATTAGTTGAATTAAAAGCTAATCATTAGCATTAATTAGAATTAAATAAAATATATTTTTTAAGATTTCAAAATTTATATAAAATTGTATTCAAGTTCATAAATAAGTGTTGATGGTGCATTTCCTAGTAGCTTTAAAAATAGAAAGTCCATTTGTATCATTTGGAGTTCTAAACTACCATTGCATTCATTGTTGCAATTTTAGTGCAATTAGTTGTGGAAAAATACAGGAAAATAGGGCTATTGCAACACAAAATTATGAAAAATTATAAATGTGGTGTAATTCACAACCACAATATTACATGAACTATAATTTAAATTCTTGGTATTATTCAAAAATAATAAGTTGTGACATGAAGCTTTAAAGATCCAATAAAACTCTACCAACAAGATCAAAGCATTTGAAATCTCCAACTTTAATAAAGAACATCTATTTTAAAGTGACGATTTTAACAGCATACAGATTTGTGAATCTTTTCAAATATGAAACCTTTATGAAGATTTAACATTCGATTGGAAATTAAGCCTTTTCATAACCCTTAATCAAAGCTAAAATTGAATTGTGGGATTTGAGATTAAGCTATCTGAAACATTCAATCAAAATTCATTGAAAAGAAGAATGATAGGAATCATTCATTCATTTTGAAATTCAAATTAAAGATTGTACTCATATTATCAAGAAGTTATTTCTTGAGAATTATTTATTGAGAAATTTGAGTGTAAATTATTATTAGTGTCTAATGTTCCTAATGGGAAGTGCATGTCATAAATAGTACATGGGCAACCCTTATATGAAGACAAGTTGATTATCTTCATTTCACTCCATTATACTTTTTAAAATGTTTTACAATCTAATATAGTTTGACATAATTACATAATTTTATAATTTAATATTGTTATACAATCAATTTATTATTAGTTGTATTAAATTATATATACATATAGAGTAGTGATCTTCTCCTTCTCCTAAAGAAAGGGTTGGATGGTTTTGGAAGAAAACCACATTCAAAATTTCTTTTGTTCGAAATTTAAGATCTCAATAAAAAAAAATTGGGTTCCAAAATAAAATATATATAAAAATTACAAAAGCAAAAAGCAAAAAGGAGAGGGTTGAAGTCTATTATACCATTATTTGGATAATGGTATACATACATACATACATATATACAAATATATATTATTTTGAATTTATATTTTTTCACAATTTTCGTTGCAAAAAACTTTCTTTCCATAATTGTAGAAGTCACTATTAAAATAAGGTATAATTTAGAAAATAAGAAAATAAATGTGTAAATAAATTTCTTTTCTCACCGTTTCAATTATAAAAGCAAAATTTTCAAGGAAGGAACAGTAGTAGGCGGTTAATAAGGTGGTATAAATTTACAGATCGACAATCCAAATTTGTTCGATTATTAGAAAATCTTGTATTAGTTTTTTTTTAAAAAAGTAATTCTTATTTACATTTCATCCATACGATGTCAACATGTAAAAATAGAGCAGCATAGACACATCAATCAATCAGTGAAACTCATAACTAATACAATAACGTGAAGATTCTCAACAATTCACAGGCGATGGTAGAAGGTCACATGGGTTGCTCGAAATGAAATTTGAAAATTCTGTTTAGAAACAAAACAACGGTAAGAAATATTTCCCAATATAGGAAGTAAGAGTTACATGTAGGAGATATTGAAAGGAAGCCTATGCTTCATTGTGGTTCCTCCAGATTTAGCAATCCCAATTTGATGCAGACCATTAACTGAATAGAGGAGGGGCAACACATACCCTTTGGCAGATCCTGGAGATGCTTTCATATTTCGCAACCTTATAATCTGCTTATGTACCCTTTTTTCTCTTCACTTGTGTTCATGTTCATCAGCCCTAGATTTGGAAAATAAACAATAGGGAATCATAAAGTGGCCTTAATTATTGTTTGTATCAAGGTGAAATGACAGTGAAAAAAAATTAAATTTAAAACTCCATCAGTTATGGGAAATTATTCTATCATGATTCTAAATTATGGTTACAGTTTTAATGAATTTTGTAAATTTGCAGATAAATACGAAAAAATACAGTTATAATAATGTAAAATTATAAAATATTACAATTGTGGTACAGTTCGGTGTTGAAACTAGTAAACTTATTCTCAAAACCAGTAGTAATATTTGATAAAAATTACCATGTTGAAAAGCTAGGCATAATTATAATGGGATAGCTTGGTAAGTAGTAGTAGTTTTGACAAAAAGAAGGATTGGATTTGGAGTTAACAAGGCAATAAATTCATGAAGACTTTTAATTCGACATGCTGAAGATGTGTGGTAACTTTGTAACATTCTATTAATTTAGTTATCTTGTCTTTGCCTATAAATAGCAAGCATTTTATTAGGTTGAACACAACAACACAACACAACACATAAAAGGTTTCATACAAGCATGAATTCATGAGATGGAGTGGAGAATTTCAGAGAGAGAAATAATAATAAGTGTGAAGTTTAGTAGCCAAATGAGTGAAAAAAAATAGTATAATATTGAGTGAAATTTTTTTAAAAGTGTGGTATTTGTATTAGAGAGTTATTATATATAATTATTGAAGTTTTTGACTCACTTATCTTCATTTTATTATATACAATGTTGCATGCACTATTTTTCAATATCTAGTATCAAAGTTTAAGTAGAACTTCTAATTTCTTTAACTTGGCTTGGCTTTACCACCTATTTACTTTTACTATTCTTTATTGGTTGGTTATACCACCTTACTCTTTATATAATTAAATTAGTTAGTTCTACTTCCTCAATCTTCATTAGCCAATTCTATCGCCTTTCTTGCAAAATCTAATGGCTTTTCCAGGTGGCAAATTTCAACCAAAGCACTTGTACTTATAAAATAAAATTATGACATTTGGCATATCCAAATGAAAGCCTTTTTGAGTTCATTAAATGTGTGGGAGCTTATGGAAAAAGGCTTTAAGAAAAAAAATGCCTAAAGAAGAAGCCAAACTAGATAAGGAGTAGAATGAGGAGCTTTGTAAGTGGAGAAAAAGAGAACATAAGGCACTATATACAATTTATCAAGTAGTTATAACATATAACTTTGAAATTGTTACACCAACAAAGACATTAAAAAAAGCATGGGAATTGCTCAAGAAAGTGTTTAGGAGAATGGAAAAAGTGAAGGAGATCCATCTTTAATCTTTGAGAATGGAGTTTGAAAATTTAAAAATGAAGTTCAGAGAATTGGTTACAAATTATGTAAATAAAGTAATCATTGTTACCCATCAAATGAAGCAAAATGGTGAAAACATTGAAAATGTTTGTGTGATGTAGAAAATTTTGATATCTTTAGATCCAAAATCAATTTTGTAGCTGTGATTGTTAAAGCATTCAATGATTTGAAGAATATGCCAATTGAAGAATTAAAAGACACTTTAGCTAACTACGAGTAGTGGCTTTTTAATCTTTTTGAAGAAGTTACTACTGAGCAAGCTTTACAAACCAAACTTAATTTAAAGGAGCAAAAGTTAACTTTCAATAAAGAAGAATTCCAAAGAGGATGTGGTTCAAACTATATAGGAAAAAGAGCTAGTAGATCACAATCATTCCAAGCCAAAATAGAAAAAATGGCAATAAATCATTTAGAAGACACAGTCATGGCAAAAATTCCATTTAAGGAAAAGGTCAATGTGAAAACTTTTGAAGATATGATTAATCTCAAATTCAATTTCAAATTTGCAAAAAGTTTGGCCATTATGCTAATAAATACTGCTACAAAAACAATAAAGAAGAAAGAGTGAATTTCATTAAAAAAGAAGAAAAAGATGTTTCTTTGCTTGCCATTAACGATCAAGAGACATATAGTCTTACTACTTGGTTTCTTGACACTAGTGCATCAAATCACATGTGTGGTAGAACTCTTTGCATAGCTCGATGTGTTAGTGTGTGTCCTAAGAGTCAATCATAAGATGATAACAATAATACATAATGTGTTATGTTTTATTTTGGCAATACAATTATTATATTTTATTTTATCTTATTTTTGCACAAATTATAACTTAAATATAATAATTATCCTTAGAATAGCTTTACTATTCCTAAAATACCTCTAGTTAAGTATTATTGCGAAAAGTATAGTAATAATATATTGAGACTAGCATGTATAGTGACTGATGATTATAAATCTTGGATATGTGATATCAAGTTAATACATGAGTACATTGTTAGTGAACAGATGTACTAGATTAACTTAATGTGAAAATACTACATTGATAGATATGTGTCATTAGTTATTTTCATATGACCACAAATGCACATAGTTCTTTAACCTGAAATTACTATAGTTCCTTACATGAGGGTTTACTTAATTTGATGTTGTCCTATATCACCTTTAATCAGGATGACAAGTTGGGAGTTAATTGGGTGTGTCATGAATCATACAGAGGGAAGTGAGTGATGTAGATAGGATTTTATTACTCTTATATAAAAGAGAGATATCCTTAAGCCCCTTGATTGAGTGAGACTTATAAATGCATGATTATGCTCAAATGGATTAATATGTGATATTGATCATTTGTTTTAAGTCTACTCAATATCAAGAAATATAAATTGAACATTGACGAGGATGACACACTTCATGCCTCCAATTCGATTTAGATATTATTACAAAAGGGATTAAAATACAAAGCATTGATTACATATTAGGTGGATGTCAAATCACAGATATTCTTACTACTTGAGTGGTAGTGATGTATTGCTGGATGTTTCTCACTATCTATGGTCCAATGATGAGTCATTGTCAATGTAGTAAGAACCTATAGGGTCACATAAAAGGAGTAGAAATAAGATAATAATTAATTGAACTTTAATTGGATTAAAATCTAATTAATTGGGCTTATTTTCGTGCATATGTATATTATTAAAATAATAATATATTTTCACGTGATATATGATATGTTATGTGATATTATTTGATATTAAAGTAATATCAGATAATTATATTATTATATATTAGATAATTATATTATGAGATAATATTATTTTCTAATATAAAATAACAATATGTCAATTTTAATATTAAATAATTATATTATGAGATAATATTATTATCTAATATTAGATAATTAATAGAAAAGTCCTATCTCTCGTTACTCTCTCTATAATAAGGATAAGGTGATAGTTGTTAAGTGTGATTAGATTTTTGAAAGTATTATCCTAGTAGGACTAAGAATGTGGTTTGCCTTAGTTCTATAAAAAGAACTTCAAAGCAGCACATTAACATAACAATTTAACTGCCAATGAACCCTAAATTCACCCAAGAAAAACACACTAAACCTAATCCTAGTGAGAGAAAGATGAATCCTAGCAGCTTTATAGAGGGGAGAAATCATTGTTCACTCCGTGTAGATACTATAAAGACGTTGTATCTTTGGCTGACATTTGATTCATGATTCATCTCAGTCTCTCAACAGAAAGAACACGAGCACATATAAAGTAAGACTCTAACATTGATTTATACTTTTTGCATGGATCCTTTATAAGTTTCAGATTAAATTTTTTTATTCTTCGCTGCATATACTGATTTGGAACCCAACATGATGAACAAGATTATGATAACATCTTATTTACTAATTTGTCAAAAAATCCTAATTTGACACAAAGGAAAAATTATTCTTGAAATGTAAGATAGAAAAACATGTTCCATCACAGATGTTTGTTATGCACCAGATATGAAAGATATTGTTCTTAGCATAGGCTAACTTTTGGAAAAAAGCTTTGATGCCCACATGAAGAATTTATCTCTTAATTTAAGAGATAAAAATGGTATGTAGATGACATCTATCAAAATAACCAAGAATAAAATGTTTCCACCAACGTTATCCATAACTTAAGAAGATTGTTTTAAAGCCACCATTAAAGATAATTCAATTCTTTAGTGCTTGAGATATGACCATCTAAATTTTGAAGCATTGAAGTTATTGAAGAGAAATCATATGGTGAAAGGAATGCCATGAATTGAAAGCTCAAGCAATATATATGAAACCTATGTAATGTGCAAGCAAGGAAGACATTTAAAGGAACTTCAAGAAAGCAACAAAGTGTTTAGAGCTAGTTCACTTAAATGTTTGTCCGCTAATAAGTCCAATTTCACAATGTGGAAATAGATACATACTTACCTTCATTGATGATTACAATGACAAAACATGGGTGCATTTAATTTCTCCAAATTTAAAGAATTCAAGATTTTGGTGGAGAAGTAAAGTGGCTATTATATCAAGAAATTGAGAATTGATTGAGACAGTAAGTACATTATAGAGGAGTTTGCAAAGTTCTGCAAGCAAAATGTAATTATTCATCAGTCTACCAAGCCTTAAGCACCTCAACAAGATGATATCTTAGAAAGAAAGAATAAAATCATTCTCAACATGGTGAGGAGCCTATTACATAAAATGAATATCCCTAAAGAATTTTGGTGAGAAGTAGTGGCTTGTGTTGCTTACTTGCTGAATAGATTTCCAACAAAAAGAATTGAAAATGTTACATTAGAAGAAGCTTAGAGTCATTAGGCACCAATAGTATATCATCTAAGAATTTTTGAAAGTGTCCCTTATACAAAGATTCCAGAAGAGAAAAGAATGAAGCTAGAATAAAAAAGCCAAAAATGGATCTTAATTGGCTATGGTGAAAATGGAAATAGCTACAAATTGTACAATTCAATTTCCTAAGAAAAATCAAAATTTTCAAAAAATGTAGAATTTGATGAATAGGAAATTTGGAATTGCAATACTGAGGATAAGCAAAAGCAAATTGTTATTGAAGAAGAAAAGGAGCAACATAAAGAAATGATCTAAATGAGGAAACCTATTAGTGACCAAAAATTGGAACTCAGTGTACCATAAGTGGATTATCTAGTCCACTTGTAAGGAAGACAAATATTATCCAAGAATTACTAGAAGTGACTCTAAGACTTAATTTTGATTAAACTATGATGCTTTGTCTATTCATTGGATATGACCCATTGTCTTTTGAATAAAAAAGGTAAATGGGGGAAAGCAATGAAAGAAGCAATCAACTCCATAAACAAAAACAACACTTAGGGGCTCACCTTACTTCTTGAAGATTATAAAGCAATTAGAGTCAAATAGGTATTCAAAACAAAAAGAAATGTATGGAAATGTTGAGAAGCATAAGTCAAGGCTTGTTATGAAATAGTTTAAACAATAACAAGGGATCAATTATGAAGAAATTTTTGCATCAGTAGCTAGATAGGAAACAATCAAATTATTGACTGCTCTAGTAGTATAGAAGAGTTAGAAGATTTATCAAATATATATAAAGTCTACATTCTTAAATAGCTATTTTGAAAAGGAGACCTATGTGGAACATCCACCTAGATTTGAAGTTAAATGACAAGAAGATAAAGTTTATTAGTTGACACAAGCTTTATATGGACTCAAGCAAGCATTAAGACCATGGAACTTAAGAACTGATGCATATTTCATTCAAAATAAATTCATCAAATGTCCATATGAACATGCATTATACTTTAAATTAAATTCATCAAGAGAGATCATGTTTATGTGCCTATTTATGGATGATCTCATATTCATAGGAAATTGTTAATTTTATGATTAACTAATTCATGAAAGCATGGTGAAGGAGTTCAAGATGATATATTTAGGTTTTATGGCTTATTTCCTTGGCATTGAGGTGAAATTGAACAATGAAGGATGCTTTATATCTCAAACAAAATATGTAAAGGAGATTCTAAAGAAATTTCATATGGAATATTGTCGTGGAGGTTAGAAAGAAGTTAATCTGACCTCTTATAAGAGTTTCGTTAGCAGTATGAGACATCTAACTTGTACAAGACTAGATATCTTATATGGAGTTAGATTAATCAATTGCTATATGGAAAGTCCCAAATCTTCACACCTGCAAGCTATAAAATGGATATTAATGTGTACTAAAAGCACAATTGACTATGACCTATTCTTTCTAACTAAGAAGAATTTAGAGATTGCTAGTTTTGGTAATAGTGATTGGGTTAGAAGTTATGATAATTGAAAAAGCACCACTGGATTTATGTTCTATTTTGGTAATGTAGCTCTTGCTTGGTGTTCAAAGAAGTAATCCATTATGGCCTTATCAACTTGCGAAGCAAAATATGTTGCAACAGTTTCTTGCGTTTGTCATACAATTTGGTTAAAGAGATTATTGGAAGAGTTACAATGTCACAAAACGAAGCAGCTCAAATTTTTGTTAGCAACAAAACAGCAATTGTATTGAGAAAAAATTCAATACACCATGAAACATCAAAGCATATTGATATACAATTTTATTTTGTCAAAGAGCAAATTCCTTCCAAAGAAGTTGAATTTGTGCATGTGAGATCAAAAGAACAAGCTGCTAATATTTTCACAAAAACATTGGAAGATAGAAGACTTCCAAACACACTGAGTCATGCTTGGAAAGATTGCATTTGGAGGAATAAATTCAAGAGGGGGAAATGTTGAAGTTGATAAACTTGTTGTCAAAACTAGCAATGATATTTGACAAAAATTACCATGTTGGAAAGCTAGCCATAATTATAATGGGAAAACTTGGTAAGTAGAATTTCTAACAAAAAGAAGAAGGATTGGATTTGCACTCAACAAAGGCAATATATGCATGAAGACTTTAATTAATTCTGGCATGCTGATGATGTGTGGTAGCTTCGTAGTATTCTATTAATTTAGTTACCCTCTCTCTGCTTCTCTTTGAATATAAATAGCAGGGATTTCATTAGGTTGAACACAACACACAAAAGGCTTCATAGAAGATAAGTTTGAGTGTTGTAGTGCATAGTGCTGTGAGATAGAGTGGAGAATTTGAGAGAGAGAGAGAGAGAATAAGTATGAAGTTTAGTAGTCAAGTGAGTGAAAAAAAATGGAATATTAAGTGAAAATTTTGTGAAAAGTGTGATATTTGTATTAGTGAGTTATTATATACAATTATTGAAGTTTCCAATTCACTTATCTTCATTTTATTGCATACAATGTCACATTCACTATTTTCCAACAGCCGCAGCAACGATATTGCAATGACCCATTGCAATTTGAAACACTGATTTCTGGAACATCTGGGATTGGTGGTACCGAAATCCTAAAAGCTTATCAAGTGGAGATATGTATAACACTATATGAGAATGCATATCATGATAAAAAAGATCAACATCAGTCAATTACAGTGGCAGACAAAGCCAGCGTATGAGATTACATATCGAAGGACTGGGGTCCAACTGAAGCTTTGATTTCTTCTCTCTTTCCTCGTCTGTGATTATTATTGTACTACATTCTTGGGAAGAAACTGGTCGTGTTCAATTCAGCACCACATTTATGTCTTTGTACCGAATATATTCGCCTGCAATTAATCCATCACGGAATCTCTAACAAATACCTACAAACATGAATACAATTTCCTTACGAAAGAGAGAGCACCAGTGATGATGGTCCACTGAGCATTGATAAAATTAGCTCATCAGAAAGAGAGGGCTTTATATACAGGACAGTTTGACATGCTTGCACGTCATTTTGGTTTCTCCAAAAGCTGAAGTGAACAAGCCGAATTCAAGTCCGAGGAATACTTACAGAGGGATGCCTACTATATCATTTTATAAACCACCACTTAAATGCTGTTAATTGAATGTGTGAATTCATTTATTCTAATAATTTATTATCTAATACAAGTTAGCTTGACTTACATTTAGGCGGTTTGACTCAAAGCCTTTTTTTCTATCGTATTTATCAATAATTAATTATTAATTTACTATTTTTATTTTGAATTAGTAATTTGACTCACATAATCATTAATTACTAAATTTTTTTTTTATATAAAATAATTCCAAGAGAAAAATGGAAGGTTTCAGTGTATAATTTTTTTAAATCATTCCAATCTTTTATAAAGAAATGTAATGTAATCTTGCAATTATTGACAACATTTCATTTTTAAACAAAATAATATTAATTTTGATTAGACATTTCAAATGTAAATTATTGTTTTAAATTTTTTACCTACAAACAATTTTTTCAACCATTCCAACATTTTTAATTAAATATAAGCATATTTCATAATTTTACAATATAATAATTGTATTTTTCTACATTCAGTAATAATTTTGTTAATCACAACAAAATCACAATTGTGACCACAGTTGCAGTTTAAAATAATGCAATCAACATACTTTATTATAAGTCAAAACAATGTATCATTCTAATGGAAATATTTCTAGTTCTACATATTATTGATTATATATAACTTGACAAGTCAAGAAATTCTTTCCTCGCTTTTAACGACCACTGCATTATAAAATCAAAATATCTAACTTGTTAAAATACAATAAAAATTAACACTCAAATTTTAATGATTGGTTGAACTAAAAATATATTTCATCCCAACCTCCTTTCATTGATAACTGCGAAACTTAGCCCAATGAAATATTCCTTTTCAAGCAATGAGTAAAAAATGTCTCATTCGACATATGGACTATGTCATTTTTTAATCCTTCAGTCTCTATATATACTCAATTCCTACGTTCTAGACTTCAAATTTCATATCTTCATTGGAGGATAAATGAGCGAAAAGATGAAGTTTCAAACTTGTCCAATGTCGAAGCCCAAACATGCAAGTCTAGTGGGAAGTTAAGAGGAAAAAGGCCTCGTCCAAAGCAATGCAATTTCAAAATTCAATTATTGAGTGTAAGGGCCACCTCGCATGCGTGTTGTCTGTCGTATGAACTGTGGTATAAGGGCATGGGTTCGATCCCTGCCATCCCTTTCTCCTTTCCTATTTTCTTCCCCACACCCCTGACTAAAATAAATATATAAAATGTAAAGAACTTGTGGGGTCGACCTACCAACAGTAAATAGTATCAGGAATGAGATTATTGTTTTCTCAAAATTTAAAAGGAAATAAATATAAAATATTTTTATTTGAAATTATGAATTTTAAAATAAAAATTATATTATTACTTTTTGAAAGACGACCGTAAAAAAAAATAAATTAAAGGATTCAAATCCTCACTTACATTCGAGATATCAATTTTTTTATCCACACATTACAATGTAAATAAACAACCGGTCCTCTGCAACATAACAGCAGCAAAACAAAAACCCAAGAACTCAATAGGAACAAATGGATCATGGCCCAAGATCCTCATATCAAATGGCCTAACGAGTATAAATTACACATTGTTCCCCATGTTCCAACAATAAGGCCCATATATTCCCAAAGGCCTCAACATTTCTACCGTGTTATGGCTTTACAACGTAATTGCTGACGTTCAACTAATTCAAGACAGTTTGAAACTGTTCAAAAACAAAAAGGGGAAATAGGGGAGACAGCGTAACAATCAAGATCACTTCCTTACGTTATAGTTGTTCCTAATTATCAATCAATTCAGATATCAAATCAGTATAACAATCAAAATTTCTTTCTTTGAGAGAGCACAAAAACTATTTTACCATAAGATCCCCAAAAGTTTAATCCACTTTTGATGAAATAGGTAGCATGTTGTCTTGGATTTCTTTCGCTATTAAATTGTTGCTATCTTTCATAATTTCATTTTTCTTAATAGATTGCAAAAATTCTAGCCGCCAGACAGACTTTTTAGCCTAGTGCTTCTAATTCCTCCCAGCCTTCCCGTCAACCTGAGGGGGCGAGTTGACTTCTAACCACCTTGATTGGCACAAGTGACTTCTAATTGGGCCTTGCATCTTCCTCATGGGCCATCAAGCCAGAAGAAGGATTGGATTTCACTCAGCAAGGCAATAAATGCATGAGGACTTTAATTCTGGCATGTTGATGATGTATGGTAGCTTCGTAATATTCTATTAATTTAGTTACCCACTCTTTGCTTCTCTTTGCATATAAATAGCAAGGATTTCATTGGGTTGAACACAACAACATAACACACGAAAGGCTTCATAGAAGAGAAGTTTGGGTGTTGTGGGACATAGTGCTGTGAGATAGAGTGGAGAATTTGAGAGAGAGAATAGTAAGTATGAAGTTTAATAGTCAAGTGAGTGAAAAAAAAAATGTAATATTAAGTGAAAATTTTGTAAAAAGTGTGGTATTTATATTAGTGACTTATTATATATAATTATTGAAGTTTCAATTCACTTATCTTCATTTTATTATATACAATGTGACATACACTATTTTCCAACATCCGCAGCAATGATATTGCAATGACCCATTGCAATTTGAAAAACTGATTTCTGGAACAGCCGGGATTGGTGTTATCCAAATCCTAAAAGCAAATCAAGTGGAGATATGTATAAACAGTATATGAGAATGCATATCATGATAAAAAAGATTAACATCACTGCATTACCGTGTCAGACAAAGCCAGCGTATGAGATTACATATCGAAGGACTAGGGCCCAACTGAAGCTTTGATTTCTTCTTTCCTCGTCTTTGATTATTATTGTACTACGTTCTTGGGAGGAAACTGGTCATGTTCAATTCAGCACCACATATGTCTCTGTACCGAATCTATTCGCCTACAATTAATCCATCACGGAACCTCTAAGAAATACCTACAAACATAAATACAATTTCCCTACGAGAGAGACAGCACCACAGATGATTGTCCACTAAGCATTGATAAAATTAGCTCATGAGAAAGAAAGGGCTTTATATATAGGAGACTTTGACGTGCTTGCACGTCACTTTGGTTTCTCCAAAAGCTGAAGTGAACGAGCCAATAATCTATTATTAGATGCGTGAATCCATTTATCCTAATAATCTATTATCTAATACAAGTTGGCTTGACTTATATTTAGGTGGTTTGACGCGATACCATTAATTTCTTTTCTATCATATTTATCAATAATTAGTTATTAATTTATCATTTCTATTTTGATTTAGTAATTTGACTCACATAATCATCAATTAGTAACAATTTATTTTTCATATAAAATAATTCCAAGAGTAAAATGGAAGGTTTCAATGTATAATTTTTTTTTATAAATCATTCCAATCTTTTATAAAAAAAAATGTAACATAATCTTGCAATTATTAACAACATTTCATTTTTAAACAAAATAATATTACCTTTGATTAGACGTTTCAAATGCAAATTATTCTTTTAAATTGTTACCTCCAAACAATTTTTTCAACCATTCCAACATTTTTATTTAAATATAATCTATTGACAAAATACTTCTTTGACAAAAAAAATTCAATCAATTATTTTCTAATTTAACTCAATCATTAACAATTTTCTATTAACAACAATTTTATTATCAGCATACAATCAGAATTTTTTTTCTTAATTTATTCCCTCTCAATTAGTAATTTTTATTCCCTAAAACCTTCTATACAAAATTCAGCAACTGTTGAAATGATTAAAAAACAAAATATTTGTTGGTAAAAATGTTGAAAATCAATAATTAATTAATATACCAAAATATTTTAATGGTAATATTATTAGAGAAAATTATTTGCTGGTGAAAATGTTGAAAATGAATAATAAATTAATAAATTAAAAGGGAAATGATGGTGGAATCATTGCAATTGCATTTTAATAGAAGATTGCAATGGTTTAAAAGAAATATACGCTAAAACTTTCCGTTTTTTTGTCCTTGTACAAAAGGTAAATTGTTAGTGTTATGTAAGTTAAATTACCAAACTAAAAACAGAAATAATAAATTAAAAATTAATTATTAATAAATATAATACAAGAAAATTAAGTGGCTTCAAATCAATCCACCTAAGTGCAACTCAAGCTAGCTTACATTTGATTATTAGGACAAATGGATGAACACAATCTTAGTTGGCAGCAATTAAATAATAGTATATAAAATGATGTAGTAAAAAGTGTAAGTATTTCACTCTTTTTATATATATATATATATATATATATATATATTGGTGTAATATGATTTGAAAAATTGCTGATAAATTTAGGAGAATACAATCATTACAGTGGAAACTTGTGGAATATTGCAATAGCAGTGTGATAATACTATTGTAGTTGCAGACCATAATTTAAAACAATGGCTATAATTAATAAAATAATTGTGAGAAAATATGACAATTACAGTATAAAATTGGAAAAAATCAAGAACGTAGAACATTCACGGTAACAACATTGCGCGCAATATATATATATATATATATATATATATATATATATATATATATATATATATATATATATATATATATATATATGGGAGAAGACAGCGCAAAGGAGAAAGTCCGGGCCGGGTGTAACGATATTTGTTGTGGTGATCATAACCTCCACGTATACCAGTAAATATTTGCCTCAAATTGTTCTATCTGGAAATACGTTCTTGAGTCCATCAGGTAAAATCTGTCACCGTACAACTTCATGTGTGTATGTATGAGCAGTAGCACCAAGCACCCACAACTTAAGTTCTTGATTATTTTATACTGCTGCTATGTAAATCCTTTAGCAAATTTTGAATGGGACTTTTCCACTGTCGTTCCTCAGGCACTCAATCACCCTCACCCGTATATATAACCCTATGCGCTGCCCATCAGTTCTCTTAATTTTCTTCCATTTCTTCAAGACTGCATTTCCCCTGATTGCCGTCGCCCTATACAGTGATTAGCTTCGTCTTGCTACTCCGAAACCTTAGTTTAAGAAGCGAAATGGATTTCGGAAACATAAAAATCAGCCCACGATAACTCCTGCTAAGATTGCAATGAACGACAGACATGGAGAGAACTCCCCACACTTCGATGGTTTGAAGGTTTATGATAAATACCCATTTAACCCTACTCAAAACCCAAAGCATGTTATCTAAATGTGTCTTCCTGAAAATCACTTATCAATATCTGGCAAACCCATTTCTGGTACTGACATAAATCATGTAACGTAAATATGCTGTTTTTTGAGTTTGCTTGCCAGATATTGATACTTTTCTGCCAGACCAATTTTGATAACACGGTTAGGATTTTGACTAGGGTGAAATGGATCTTTATCATATGTCTTCCAATCATCGAAGTATCCATGTCTGTTATTTGTTGCAATCTTAGACAGAAGCTGTGTTTGGCGGATCTTAATGTTTCCCAAAGCCATTTTTGCTCCTTGAGGTTTTGAAATAGCAAGATGAATCTTAATTATACTTGATGAGGAAGAGGACACTGAGGTGGCGGAAAGCTTTGAGGGAAGACAGCATCCATGATGATGAATATGAAACGGGCTGAGAATGAAAAGTACATGCCATCTCTTGTGTTTACTGGGAGCGAGGAAGATGAAGGTCTCCATGGTGAATTTCTTAGTATTTACCACATAATCTGTTTCTTAATTTTCGTATGTTTCTTTTAATGGCTTTTTTGGCTTGTTAACTGACATGCACGATTATCGTTTTTTTTAAAAAAAAAAAAAAATGGGCACGATTATTATTTTGAATACTGCGTTTTCCTGTAACAAAGGAAAGAGGCCGTCCGGGGTCGATCAGGTACCAGTCAATACCGATGGACAAGTAGGGAGTGTGGGACCCACTTGGATTGGGACCTGCCTATCTGGTTGCCTTCATCTTTATCTCACAGATCATGAGATTGTGGATTAATATTATTGGATGGTTGTATTTCATTTCTTCCAGTTCCATCATTAGATTATCTTATTTTATATTATAATGGGCTGAGCATCTTATTGTTGGGGTAGAAATACTTTCAGTTTGTTTGTTCGGCTTAATTTTTTTGCATGAGATGGATTAAAAAATTGACGAAACAGAAAAATATAAAAAAATTATTAAAATATTGTGTTTAAAATTATAAATCCCAAAATAAAAAAACGGTATCTCTTGTGACGATGTAATGATTCGCTTGATCCGGTTAGAAATTGATCCAAATTTAATAATTATTAATTAGTGATTATTTTTTATTTTAAACTTTTTATTCAAATTTGAACTTATTATTATTTATTTTTTATTTTGAATTAATCTTCTGTAGTGTTTAAAATCCATTTATATAATCTTCTATCATATAAAAACATGCACAAAATTATTTGAGATCGTACAGTTTACTTTTATTTTTTTAGTAAAATTATTTATATTAAAAGTAAGATTGTTAAGTATTTTAGGAGTATTTGATATGTAAAAGTATGGATTTGTGAGTGGTAGAATATTTTGTAATCTCTCTTAACTATATTTGTGTGTGAAATAGATTAAAAATTGATTCACATTAATTTACCATTTTTTATCTTAATTTATATATCTCATTGCTTCTGCATATTTTAGGATTGGACAAATGTTACTCGACCTCGACCCAATTTTTAGCCTAGATTTACTTTGAAATAAATGAAGTTGGCACCGAAAAATTAAATTTACGGGTCGAGTTTAAACAATATTTTAAAGTTTGTTTTATAAATAGATTTGTGCTGGACTTAGGTTTGCGTATTTAAAGTCAGGTTAATTTAGATTTGGCAGATTTAATATTTATGTATTAAATTTTTTATATTATATATTTAATATATATTACTTGATCCAAAATTTATTTATAAAAAATTAGTGTGTGTATATACATGATATTTTTAATAATGTTTCTTTTTAATATATGCATTAAAGTTTAAAATTGAGTCGAATTTGAGTCTCCTAATTTTAAAAAGAACTAGTCTTAAAATAAAAATTATAACAAAAATTTAAGCTTGTTTGGGCCAGACTTCAAGTATGCGAAAATAACTTCATATTTGTCCTGAGTCCCACCCAATCTGATTTTTGCCGACCCCGAGCATATCTTCACTCTGCCAATTCTTCGTAACTGACATATGTTTGGTTATTGTCTTTATCTTCCCCCCTTTTCTCACCTCACAAATCAGGAGATCGTCGATTATTATTGGATAGTTGCATTTCATTTCTACCACAATTATTTTTTATATGAGCTGTCTGTCAGCAAGTACTTTTAGTTTTTTTTTTTCCTTAATTTTTCGTATGATTGATCAGTAAATCGAATTAAAAAGATAGCCATCCTAAGATATATATATATATATATATATATATATATATATATATATATAAAATCCTTTTGATATTAAAAGGATAAGTCCGAATCCCAAAACAAAAAAATTGTGGTTCTATCTTTCCTGAATTAAAAGATATCAGGAAAAAAAAAATTCCAGATCCACTTAAGTGGTCGGTTCTGAATTTAATCAAATCATTGATTGCTAAGTTGGAGATTAAGTGAGAAGCATTAGAATTCTTTGGCAAAGTTCGATTATGGCCGTGATTTTATTGTAATTAAAAAATTTAAAAGAAAATATGGTTGGTACGATGTGAAATTATAAATATATATATATACGATATAATTTACAATTAAAATATTATGTATAATATTGCAGTGACACCGCAATTTAAATCACTATCCTTCAGTAACGAGGAGAAAAGTGTGATGAGCTTTACCGGAAGAGTTGCATTGTACAGATGACTTACGTTTTCAGAGTATACTTCCCAATTGCAATCAGATTTAAAATTTCTCGAGGTTGTAAATTTCTTCTGTGCTAACAGGAGGAAACTTTAAAGTTTTAAAAGCCCATATCCTGAAAATGCTAGATAATAAGGATTTGAATTCTTTCCTTTTTTTTTTTTTTCTAATTATTTGTCTGATATGTTCAAAGAAAAACGAAGATAAAGAGTTTCTTTATTTATTACTTTAAAAATAATTTTTTATATTTTATTTTTTAATGCACGTTACTGTATCAGTAATGCAAAATATTTTTTTCATAGATTGAGTTTTCTTTTCCGTAAAAATTTAAGATGACAGAAAGTTGAGAGTTTTATTTCTGGCCTGTGTATTTAATTAGTCAGTATAATAACATTAACATTATGAAATAATCAAAATCATCCCGCGTCTCCTGGTATGGAGGGACAACTCAGGTAATCATTGAGCCTTTATCTTCTCTATTTATCAATTAATGATTTGAACATTTCCTTCTCAAAACCATTGATAATGGTACTTTCTTTATGCAAGTTTTATTTTTGTTTTTCTCCCAAATATTTTTAATATCCCGCAATCACATTTGATTTTGATTAATTTAGAATCTAAGAAGTAAAATTCTTACAATGTTTATTTTTTATATTCATAAAATTTGAATTTAAGGCTTTATCAAAGGAATCAGATTTTCGATCATTCATGCGTTGATTCGTCATGATTATTAAGAGAAAATGGAATTACAATATGGACGAATTTTAGGACTTCACGATCACATATCAGACTTGCAAGATGTACACGTCAGCATTCATTATGACAAGAATCTATATAATAACAGCAAAAATACGGCATGTATCAAAGCTAAACTTCAAAATTATATTTTATATTTATTGTATTGAATTTTATAAATTTATTTTATTATTTTATATTTAATAAAATTCTTATTTATATTTAAAATATTTAAAATTTTATTTTTATTGTATTATATTTGTAAATGACTTTTCCACGTAAGGTGGAATTTGCTTTAGCTGTCCACCAAAGGCAGAAGCCAAAAGCGTGGCCAATGGCAGATATTTTATCCGTTTGTTCTGTCATTGTATTATATTTGTAAATGACTTTTCCACGAAAGGTGGAATTTGCTTTAGTCGTCCACCAAAGGCAGAAGCCGAAAGCGTGGCTAACGGCAGATATTTTATCCGTTTGTTCTGTTAGAAAATATTTTGTGTAAGAAAATATTATTTTTATATAAATTAATAAAAAAATATATTATTTATATTTATGATTAAAAAATAATATTTAAAAATTTAAAAATAAATAATTAGTTAAAGTATTTTTATATAAAATTTATCAATTAAAATAATTTCATTTTGAAATTATCAACAAATTACATACTCAAATTAAAATTTATTAACCTTATCCGATAATTAGTGGATAGTTAGAGGGGGTAAATGATTTGATTAATTATTAATTAATAACTAATTATATTAATTAATTTAATCAATTAATTATATTAATTATTTGAATAAAAATATTTATAAAATTAATCATTTATAATTAATTATTTGTATATAAAATAATATAAAAAGGAAATAATATATTTTATGAATTATTTAAATATTTTTTATTTTAATTTTTAGATTTTATATTTAGTAAATTAATTTTTTTTATAAATAATATATCATTTTAATTTATTATATATTAAATATTTATTTAAAATTAAATTAATATAATTTTTATAATTATTAAATTTTATTTTAAAAATTAATAATTATAATTATTTACTTTTTATAAATAAAATTAAATAAATAAATTATAATTAACAAATAATCATAATAAATAAATTCAAAATTATTAAAGTAAAATTATTTACTTGTAATTATTTATTTTTTATATATAAAATTAAATAACTTTAATTTAATAATTTCAGCACGGCATTTCAAATATTACAACTATTGAATTCACTATAAATATTGGCCACAAAAGGTTTCGGCCTTACTAAGTTACTCTTCAGTAGTACAAGGGCGGAGGTATATTTGGTTTCCATATAAAAAATTGATTGGGAGTAATTTAAATTTTTTATAATTATTGGTGTAAATAAAAAATCTTTTTCCACCAGTTAGTTGATAATTCCAATTTATAATTCACAATTGACGGAAAAGCATACAAAAAATACTTTCTTCTTAAAAATCTTCTGTTGTAATTTGTTCAACATCTTTTTCTACTATAGCCTAAATATAAAGCATTTTCTTTAATTGAGATCTTTTCCTTTTTCTAGAAAAAGGATGGGATAAGTTTTGAGAAAAATAAATGCAAATTTTTATTTGAAATTATAGATTTAAAAAAAAAGCGAGAGTTAAAATTGTGTCTTTATATATTTGAAAATGATAATAAAACTGAATTATTCATTATCATTTACTACGTATGGTAAGAGATTTTTTCATTCATTATATAAAAAATTATGTATTTTTATTTAAAATTTTATTAAATTTGTTTTATAGTTAAACCCAATGTAAATTAAGAAAGTAAAAATAAAAAGAAATAAATAAAAACAATTGAAAGATAAATACTAAAAGCACTGATTTACAAAAAAAAAATAATAGCAATAACCGATTATTAAGCGGGCGAATTGATATCCTAATAAAACAATAATAAAAAGATGCAAACACAATGCGGCAAAAATACCGGATTACGCTGATTTTATAAATAATTTATCGTTTTACCGTAGTTCGGAAACTAATTACCAAAATACACAGGATGCCATTTTGAATGGCATCCATAAGCCCTTGGAGGCACTATTCAGAGTGGCGTCCTCCCCCTTGGAGACGCCATTTGAAGTGGCGCTCTCACCTTGGAGGCACCATTCAAAGTGGCACCCTCCATAAGGAGGTGCTATTTGAAAAGGCGCCCTCCAGCCGCCATTTTCAAAATTCAAATTGAGAGGCACCTCATGAAATGGCGCCTCCTCCCTTCTATAAATACCCGACCTCACCTCTCCGCACTCCAACTCCAAACCCTCCGGCCGCTCTTCTTCCATTCTTTCTTCGTAAACCTTGCAGCCACTCCCCACAGTTCCTCTCATTCGCAATATTTTATATTCTTTCATTCACAAATCATCATCTGTTTTTTTTTTGTGCATTTCATTTAGAAGCATTTTCTTCTTTAGAGCAAATCTGATCTTCTTTCAACTCTTCCTTGGTTAGTATTTTTATAATTTCTGTATTTATGTTATTTTTTTTAAATTAATTATTATGATTTATGATATGAAACGATGATCTAGGATTTAGAAAAAATTTATACAAATTTATATGATCTGTGATAATTTATAATTTTTACTAGTTAATATTTTGATAATTTTTGTATTTATATTATAATATTTATTTTATGTTGATTATTATGATTTATGATGTGAAATGATGATCTAGGATTTAGAAAAGATTTATACAAATTTATATGATATGTGATAGTTTATAATTTTTACTGGTTAGTATTTTTATAATTTCTGTATGTATATTATAATTTATATTTCATGTTGATTATTATAATTTATGATGAAAAATGATGATTTAGGATTTAGAAAAAATTTATACAAATTTATGTAATCTATGATAGTTTGTGATTTTTACTAGTTAGTATTTGTATATTTTTTATATTTATATTATAATTTTTATTTTATATTGATTATTATGATTTATAATGTGAAATGATGATCTAGGATTTAGAAAAAATTGAAGCTTTAACATATTATATTTTTAAAAAAATTAACATGTTATTAACAATATTTTATTACAATCATTAATTATATTTTTTAATTATTACAATATTTTAAGTAAATTGAAGCTTTAACATATTATATTTTTTAGAAAATTAACATGTTATTAACAATATTTTATTACAATCATTAATTATGTTTTTTAATTTATTACAATATTTTAAGTAAATTGAAGCTTTAATATACATTTTATTAACAAAAATAATTAATTTTATATTATATTTTATAGAAAAAAGTTAGTGATTAAATTAAATATTATTTATATAAATATTTTTAAATTTTTGTTGATGATAATTTTTAAATATTATATTTTAAATTTAAAATACATCAACTAAAAGTTCTTAAAGGGTTTACAGTTCGTACATAATTTATTCTTCATTTTATGTACTTTGCTGAATTTTTTCTTCTTTATTTCTTCAATCATTCTATTAAAAGTTGAAATGCAATATATTGAATAATATTAATATAATACAATTTCATTTTTTTGACATAAAATTATTTTTAATTATCAAATATCTTTTATTGAAAAATTCATGTTATGAAAAACGCTAATTGAAATAACTAACTATATATTTTAGTTTTAATAAAAGTAGTTAAGAATAAAAATTAATTATCTTTTAAAATTTATTAATATTTTCTTGATATAAAAATTCAAACACTATATTTTAAATTGAATATACATCAATAAAATTTTATATATATTGTTGTTTTTATTCCTTTAATATATTATTTTACAAAATATATTTAATTTAGCGTAATTTTTACATAATTTTTTTATTGATATAATAATATCTAATAACTTTTACTTAAAGATTAAAGTTATTAAATTATCTAATAAAATTTTCTTTCATGCAGAGGTTTTTTTCTGTTTGCTTCTCCTAATACTTATCAGTTAGTATTTTTATAAATTTTATACTTATATTATAATTTTTATTAGTCATAACGAAAATATTTTTTATATTAGTAGAGAAATTTGTTTAGAATGTTATGATATAAATAATATAAATTTTTTTATTTTATATTGATTGTTATGATTTATGATGTGAAATTATGATTTAATATGTGAAGTTATGATTTATGAAAATTTTGTAGGAATTTATATGTACTGTGATATGTTGTACTATTAAAAGAACAATAAACGAGATAAAGAAGGGTGTCCTAATATAGGTCTTAGGACCTAGGTGAAAGTTATATTTAAAGAATTTTTTCATGTAAAATCTTAATATATCATAAGAGAGGTACTAAAAATAAATTCTAGGATATGTGAATGTAACCAAAAGCCTTAAAAAATAGGATATTGTTATTGAAAATTTGAACTTTTTTGTATTTAAATAGTAGATATTATAAATGCAAAAATAACAAACATACTTGAAAAAATTATACTATACATAGGTTTATTCAAGAAGCATTAAAATATATATGGAGGTATTGCAAAATAAGTATTAGATGAAGTCAGTGAATGTAAAAAAGAATTCATGACTGTAATAATAAAAAATACAAATAATAATGTGTACATAATTTTGGTTGCTATTTGGTAGTAGGTGTGAACGAAGAAAAAAGTCGTAAAAATAAAAAATATAGTGTATTAAAAACATTAACTAATTTAATTAGTATAATTTGTGCAAAATAACTAAGAAAAATGATAATTGAAAGAGATAAACTAAACCATAAATAAGATTATATAGCAAAATATTATATTAGTTTTGGAAAAGAAATAACATTTGCTTGACCGAAAAAATAATCCTATTATTACGTAGTATTAATAGAATACCTTGCAAAATAGTAATGCATCCCGTTCATTTTTAATTATAATATTAAATACTAGTACATTCGTTTATGAGAACAAAATTTGTATATGAGACTATCTATCAGTTGTGGGGGTGCAATGAGTAATTTGCAGCTAAAAGTAAGAAGATAAAGAAAAGTTTAATTACTTTTATATATTCAAATGGTACAATTATTAAGGGATCAATGGAGGTAATGTACGATGGACCTCCCCCAAAGGCATTAAAATTAAGAGGATGCAGCACTATGGATGTTTTGCGGGAGAGAATTCATGCCCAACTGAAGCTTCACGAAGATCAAGCTGTAGGGAAAATTGTTTACAGGTTTCCACAGCATCAAACAGAGGCTCAATACATGGCATACAAATTGGACGACGATAAAGACTTGGCATGTGCCATAGCAAGTTACGAACAGCATTCGACGATGACAGCAATTGAGTTGTACGCGGAGGTGATCACATTCGAACTGCACGCTGCCAACCTGGGTTCACAAGAAAGAGTTCCAACAACTAGATCACCTATGGTTCCAATGGCTAATGTCAGTACTAATTGTTCGATGGTGCAGGAAGGCCTTCCTTACACAGGTGGAATCGAGTTTCACATTAATGATAGTTATACTCCTGCATTGGACTCATCTGTTGCCGGTATTTTCTTGAGAAATATATCACATACCATGATGGATTCAACAAGTACCTTACCGGTTGTAGAGGAAGAATCCGCTGATCCTATATTAATGAATGCCCACCTTGAGTTTGGTTTTGAGGACAATGAGGTGTCTTGTAGTAGCGATGATGATCGTGACACTGATGACAAAGAATGCACCACTACACATGGAGACAGTGTTGCAATGCGGCAAGTGAGGAGTGACAATGCTGCACAGACATCATGTGGTGTCCCTCAAGCTGCTGTCTTCTCTCACATTAATTGGGATGCCATACGGAATCCTAATGAATTTTCGAAAATAATGAAACCAAGATATGATTACGATATGGAGGACTTACAGGTTGGGCAAGAGTTCGATTGCAAGGAGGCTTTAATTGCTGCAACCAAGCATTACCACATCAGAAGGCACCACAGTTATTACGTGGAGGAGTCGGATACCAGAAGATTGAGCGTGAAGTGTGATAATTACGAGGACCAATGCAATTTCCACCTCAAAGCGACCAATCTGAAGAATTGTAACACTTAGACAATAACTAGATTTCAGGGCCTCACACATGTGATAATGCCAGTTTGACATAGGATCACAAGTCTCTGGACTCCGAGTATATCAGTTCCTTAATACTGAAGATGATTAAAGTGAAGCAAGACGTTCCAATCTCGCTTATACAAGAGAGGGTGGAAGGCATGTACGGGTATAAGATTTAGTCCAGAAAAGTATGGAAGGCAAAACAAAAGGCAATTGTCAAGGTGTACGGTGATTGGGATAAATCATATAAAGTGCTTCCCAAATGGTTAGACATTTTAGGCTACTGTGACCAGGCTCTGTTCAAGTTAGAGTCACAAGAATTCATCACAGCTGACAACCGTGTTGATCCGCAGAAACATGTTTTCAACCGAGTTTTCTGGGCTTTCAAGCCATGCATTGCTGTATTTTCCTACTACAAGCAATTCATACAAGTTAATGGAACGCATTTATATGGCAAGTACAGAGGCGTGCTATTGATTGTTGCGACCCAGGATGGTAACAAATGTCCCGTTCCTCTTGCCTTTGCCATTGTTGACAGGGAGAACTACGAAAATTGGAGTTAGTTTTTGGCATTACTATGGGTAAATGTTACGAACCAGCAAGGAATATGCTTGATATCAGATCGGCACTGAGCTATAAAAGATGTTGTAGCCACCGAAGGCCTGGGATGGTAGCCTCCTCATGCTTTTCACCAGTACTGTATCAGACATATTGCCAGCAACGTTCGTAAGAAGTGTAGGGATGACAATGTGAAGAAAGCTGTCCTTAAGATTGGTATGCCTTATAGCATAATTTCTTTGTTGAACCTTTTATCTATAAATTTGTGTATCTGGTAGTTCAACCCAGTTAACCTATTTGTCTCCTTCTGTTCAGTGTATGAGCCCAGTTGGGAAAAGACCATGGAGAAATTGGACAACCTTAGCAAAGTCAATGAGGAGATCCACAAGAAGTTGACTGCTATTCCGATAGAGAAATGGACGCTTGCTTATGACGAAGGCAGAAGATATGGTCATATGACGACTAACATTATAGAGTGCATCAATGGCCTCTTCAAAGGATTAAGGAAGCTACCAATCACATGCCTTGTTTAACAAACATACTATAGATGTGTCAAGTACTTTGTGGAAAGAGCAAAAGAAGCACATGCTGAACTACAACAAGGTCACATATACGCAAGTAGATTCACATAGGAGCTTGCGACTATCCAGTCATGTGCTTCTTCTTACCACATTCGTGCTTATAATAGATAAGGAACTAGGTTTGAGGTGGTGGAGGGTCCTGATATGGCTAGGGGATCATGTGGAAAGGTCGTTCAAGTGTTATTAGATAAAGGACAATGTGAATGTAGGCAATTCCAAGTTTATAGGTATCCTTGCGCTAATATTATTGCTGCTTGTGCCTCAATCAACATATCGTGGGAACCATATGTTGATGCTGTATATAGGCTTAATACACTACTTAATTGCTACAAATCTGAGTGGTGGTCTATCGGAGAGTGGTCGCAATGGAATAACCTACCACCATTTCTTGTCCTAGTTCCAAATTATGGAAGATTGCGTGCAAAGGGACAACCAAAGTTAACCTGGATCAGAAATGAGATGGATTGGCCTCAAGAGAGTGGTGTCAAGCAAAAATGCGGTCATTGTAAGATGGAAGGACATAATCATAGGCGTTGTCCACTGCTACATGGGGAAGAAGGCCCTTCTTCACGTTGATTTTCATTATTTACTTTCACAGATATGTTATAAAGTATGTTAACCAATGTCATAAATGTAACGGTCAGATGATGTTTTCTTTTTATGGTTATAAAATTGCACGTCATTATGTATATATATGTTATCTCATTACTAGTAATGTGAACAAACCATTAGTTAATCGTCTAAGTGTATACAAATTCTTGTGTTGAACTTTGTACTTAAATTGCACAAGTCTGTTAACTTAGTGTGTGTTTAAATTTCATTCTAATGCAATTCTTATCGTGGCAGATGGCATCCACATCTCGACGCATTGATCTTGGACCACGGGATCCTTCACTGCTGATGGCCCAGGCCTCACACATATCTTAGTCGATTTGGACAGGCCATATATGGAAATAGTTAGATCTTAATAAACTTGGTTAAACTGTTTCTGAATTGTCAGACGTAATAATTGGTGATTTTTTTCTTTTGCAGCCTGACCATGTGCTCAGGATTCGACGAGCTCATCATTACCATCACTAGTAGCTGCCAGAGTTGATTGTCCCCTTTTTACAAGAGGCAGGCTTTTACGGCTTGGCGATGTGCGAGTTTGTACCAATCAACCATCAGTTGATCAATGCTTTTGTAAAGAGGTGGAGGCCGGAGACACACACCTTTCACATGCCGCAGGGAGAGACGACTATTACCCTGCAGGATGTTGCTTTTCAGCTCGGCCTACCCATTGACGGTCGAGTAGTGACGGGACCCACTGTGTGGGGATGGGGAGCCCTGATAGAGAAGTATTTGGGACTCCAGTTATTGGTGGACGAGAATGTCATCAGAGGGGGGCGATTGAGGATGAGTTAGTTGGAGAGGCATTTCACTCATCTTCCAGATGATGCGGATAAGGTGACAGTGCAGAGATTCACTTGGGCTTATATTTTACATCTCATTGGTGGGACGTTATTTCCAGACCATTTCGACACATATGTCCACCTCATACACTTACTTTTGCTCAGACACTTATATGAGGCTGGGACATACAGTTGGGGATCTGCTTGCTTGGCCTATCTGTACAGAGAGCTCTATAAGGCCACTGCTCCGGATTATAGGGAGATAGGAGGGTGTTGCCTACTACTGCAACTCTGGGCATGGAATAGATTTCCCACTATCGCCCTAGCGATTACTGTTTTAGACATACTAGAGGGGGATGCAGAGATTGGCCCCCTAACCCACAGGTTAGAAAATTTTTCAACTTTCGCTTATAATTAAGTTCACTTTGAAGTCGTTTAACTTAGTTATTGTACTTGGTAGGTGACACTATCAGAAGACGTTCCAGGATAGTCTGGCACACAGCCTACCCTATTATAAATATGTGCTGGACCGTCTTCGACTCGACCAGGTATGTAGGGGATAATGGATATTTTTATTTCAGGGCTTTGTCCATTTCATTATCGCATTTAAATGACAAAATAAATTTGTAACTTCAGATCGCCTAGATCCCGTACACTGAGGAGGTCACCGTATCATTGCCTCAGTACTGTTTTGACGGGAGTGACACGTGGATAGCAGTGGTGCCGCTCATTCACTTTCAGATTGTCGAGTGGCACCAACTTGATAGGGTTTTGCGGCAGTTTGGACTACACCAGGCTATTCCAGAGCCATCGAAGTAGGTGGTGGAGGTCCATTGCCTTCACTTGTCCGGTCGGCATGATGAGGAGTGACACATCCACCATCAGCCGTATATTGCACTCTGGGATATCCGGCGAGACTTGTGCGCTATTGCCGAGCCGACCACACGCCTAGTTCTAGGACCACAATCCGATTACATGACATGGTACAGATGGGTTACCAAGCGATGTATTACACCCGTTGGGGGAGCACTAGACTTGTGGTAATACTACGTGCTAGTTTTCTGTATCTGATTTTCTTTAAATGCATTAGTATTGTAACTAACTTTAATATAAAAAATTTGCATAGGTAGATGAGGTGTCCACACTACAGGACTTCACTACACTTGAGGGACAGGCTATGTTCACCTTCGATGCGCTTAGATCAGCAACAGAGTCCATCCTTCATGCCATTCAAGAGGTTGATCATGTGATTATTGACTCACATGTAGAGCCAGCTCCTCATGCCCATCATATCCCAGACCCTGCGGAGGGTGACCATGATCAGCCTCGCTCTCGTCGACGACGTCGCACTGCTCCACGACATACGTCGCAGGCTGATGTTCTGTCCGCTTTGACAGTGCAGCAGATTCCACCATCGACTGCCCAGGAGACCATGACGATGATGCCTGATATTACTGCCTTATCTCATGTGTACCCTACTGCACCTGATGATCCTTCATCCTCCACCATGTTCCCAGCTGCACTATATGGTCTGTCGTCATCCCAGATGTACCAGTTTCCTCCTGGTGTTCCATCCTCATTCCAGGCATTTCCACATATACCAAGAGTTTCATCTTCATTCTATGCCTTTCCTTCCGGTGATGCTGGTCCATCACAGCCATATCGTCCTACATTTGATTCGCATACTCAGGATCAACGATTAGCACATGGTGGCATGATGACAGATGACTCAGAGCTTATAGATAGAGGTAAAGGTAGAGGCAGAGCGGGAGCTGGAGGTAGAGGAGACACAGACACCGGGGATGTGACTCCCGAGCCTGCACAGAGGGTTAGTAGATACGACCGCCACATTACTGATCCTGGATGTGGGACTGGACATCACTTACATAGACATTAGCTTTCTTTTCCATGTTTATTGTATATTTATGTACATCTATCTTACTACTTTATTGCCAAACATCAACATTTAGGATGATTTTAATTATTACGACATTTTTAATTGCTTGCGTAGGTACTTATATCTTTAATAATAAACTTCAAAATCATTCCAATATTTAATTTTTTTTTAAAAATGATGATAATGACATCTCCCAAATATAATAACTAACATTATTAATTATCATACTTTCACAATTGTTATAATTATCTACTCTTTTATTTATTTATCATGTGAAAATAAATAAATAATATTAAATTAATTTAATAAATTTTATATTCATAATATGAAATATATATTTATTTTTAATTAAATTTTTTTCTCATTATTTTTTTAAATATAAAAAATTAATAATATTAATTATAATATTTGAAGGATAAATAACCATCATCCTTGTAAATGACATTAGATGCTATGTTTATTCAATACATTATGAGTCGAGTTTACCAAACATTTAAGAATAAAAATACATAGCACAATTGTCAACGTAGATGGGGATGCTGCCCATGTACAATACCAAAATTCAAGTCTCTTGGATTCACAGTAAACACGGTCACCGACTAATTAACTTAGAAATGAGGAGCGAGGGTGCCGTAGGCCAAAGACGCCATATCGCCTGGCATCCCTTCCCTTCAGTGCCAACAACGCCATTTCGTCTAGTATCCCTCGACACGCCATTTGACATCTTTCCACCGCTGTGCGTATCTTCTGTGCTTATTTTGATAAAATGTTTCGAAAGAACGATAAAACGAATAATAGTTTCTTAAAAAATAGTTAATTGATACTTTTGCCTTTCATTGCTAAAATATTTTATCATTGTGACGAAATAAAAAATAACTAATTCATATTACAATTTTAATTTTATTACAAAATGAAAAGATTATTGTAACGAAATAATCACATTTTTTTTAATTTTCAACTATCTTCAACCTCATCATTTCGTATTTACTTTGTTACAAAATAAAAATAATTTTATTGAGATAAATACAAAGTAGCAAGAATATTATTAGAATAAATACAAAATAAAAAAATATATTTATTTCGTTATATTTCTTTTCATTTTTAACAATTTTCAACTTCGTATATAAAGAATATTATTGAATAATTCAATAAATTTGCTTATGTGTAATAACGTATTAAATAATTACTTGTAATAATATAATTTTGAATGTTGAAAGTTTATAATTCCGAAAATTGATAAATATTAAGTGTCATTGGATCAAATTTTGAGAGAAATTAATATAAATTACATAATTATTTTTTATTGATCCTATATTTTTTTAATAATATTTAATTATTTACTAAATATTTATTATTTTTATTAATTATTTTATTATCATTAACTACTTTCTTATTTAATTTTTATAATAAATTTATATATTAGATATCAAAGTGGAGTTAACATATTTTTTTATGACATCAAATATAATTATGAAATGAGTAATTTATTTTTAAAAATTTATTTTGAGTCACAATCATATATTATTTATTTTTAAAATTTTTATTTTCAAATGATATCAAAATTAATAATTTTTGAAAGAAAAAAATACAAAAAATAGGACCAAGGGCGCCACCTTGAATGGCGCCCTCAAAGCTGCCCAAAGGCGCCATCTTGGGTGGCACCTCTCCTCTTGGGCACCATCCCAAATGGCGTCTCCCCCCTCCGTGCGTATTTTGATAATAAGTTTTCAAAAGATAGTAAAACAAAAATAAGTTTCATCGAAAACAGTAAAATGGTATTTTATCCGCACAATGCTTATTAACAATTTTCCAATTCTCAAGGGATACTTTTCCAAATCTTCTATTGTAATTTGTTCAACATCTTTTTCTACTATAGCCTATTTTATAAAGCATTTTTTTTAATTGAGATCTTTTCCTTTTTCTAGAAAAAGGTTGGGATAAATTTTGAGAAAAATAAATGCAATTTTTTATTTGAAATTATAGATTTAAAGAAAAGCGAGAGTTAAAATTGTGTCTTTATATATTTGAAAATGATAATAAGACTGAATTATTCATTATCATTTACTACGTATGGTAAGAGATTTTTTCATTCATTATATAAAAAATTATTTATTTTTATTTAAAATTTTATTAAATTTGTTTTATAGTTAAACTGAATGTAAATTAAGAAAGTAAAAATAATAAGAAATAAAGAAAAACAATTGAAAGATAAATACTAAAAGCACTGATTTTACAAAAAAAAAATAATAGCAATGATCGATTATTAAGCGGGCGAATTGATATCCTAATAGAACAATAATAAAAGGACGCAAGCACAGTGCTTATTAACAGTTTTCCAATTCTCAAGGGATACTTTTGTCTATCCGATCCAAGTTCCGTGCAAGCTGTAAAGATCTGACGTGGAAAAATCATCACCCAACATTATTGTAATAACAGAACATTCCAGAGTTTCTAGCAGTCTAGATTTAGATGGATTTAACTGCACATCCATCAAGTTGTCAACAAGAGGAAAATTGGAGAATCTGCTGTCTATCCATAGCGTTTTTCATATTCATATATTACAAATTCATTCAATTCACAAAACAAGCTTCACATATCTTCGATAGCACAATAGCAGCAAATTTACATGTGTAGGAAGTTAGATGCTACTTATGGGACAGCAATTTTTGACACAAAATCTGTTAAGAAGCCTCTGCCACCACCTATCACCACTTTCTTATCATAATTTTTAAGAAGCTGTAGGCGCTAATCTGACACTTGTTTAGAGCTCTAATTTGTTTCGAAACAATATTACGTTGAGTGCAATACAAGAAGTTGAATACACGACGTGTACAACAAAGGGTACAAAACAATCGAGAGCATAAAATATCACACCCAGACACAGAAATATGCTCGGCCAAGTTGGATTTTATTTAAAATAAATTAGGCCCGCATAAAATAGATATTAGCTTGGCTTTACCTATAAAGCTATGATAAGGTTAAATTTGATAAGGTTAAAATTTAACCTGGTCTAATTTATACATTAAAATTTTAAGGTTTAGCCTAATTTACTAATTTATATAAGTCAATTAATAATTAATAAATATTCTTAAAAAATACCTTTAAAAATAGGATTAAAATAGGTTGAGTCAAGTATTGCTATTATTGAGTATGATTTAATTAACATAGAAGATTGTTCAAGCCCAAATTAATAATAATATTTTAATTTGAACTCATCAATAGAAAATTTGTAAAGTTCAAAATTTGACTCAATTTAAACTCAATTTAAGCTTGGTTCAATCCTAAAATTATTATATATCACAATAATAATTATGATTAATTATTTAAATATTTATAATATAATATTATAATATAAGCTGAAAGTAAGACAACAAGGGCGTATTAGAATTTTTCATCTTAAGAATGTTAAATTTTCTTATAAATAATATGTTTATATTTATATATTATATCATTCAATATATAAAATTATAGGTTGGCCCAATAAGTTCATAGATTGTGCTTTAAATAAGATGGTGTAGTCTTTTTTTGTAAAATAGGTTAAATTTTTTACTCAAATCAGGTTAAAAATATGTTAGTGTTAAGGCCCACAAGTCAAATAGCCTATTTCTAACTAAACCTGTTGAAATAGGCCTAGGCCCATGCCCATAGGTAGGCCTATTTATCCACGAACTTTTATAAACTAGGACAACAAAAATAAAGCGTCATTTAATTGCAAACCTAACTTGGACCTATTTGCAAAATCAGCAAATCATGTGGACTAACCCACAAACAAATCAAATCATGTGGACTAACCCCATAGGTAGGCATTCTTTTTTCATTTTTTATTTTTTCTACCTTTTATATTGGTCTAAATTCCCGATGCAAACAAAATCATGGCTCTTCTCTCACTTTTGATTATGTAGAGTTTTGTTATAAATTATTTACTGATGATGTTTTTGTTTTAGGATTGTTTTTGGACTTATTGATATATGTATAGTATTTCTTTATGTATAGATATTAAATGTGTTATGAGTGATTTATGGATTGATATATGGAATTATGAAATGTTTTCAATATTTTATTATTTAAAACTTTAAGAATTCAAAATTTTAAAATTAAAAAGAAAAAAGATCCAAGGCTCGACTCATTTACCCATAGACTACGTGCAACTAGATTAGGACTTTCAATTTTCAATTTTCAATTTAAGAGCCTACACACTATTTATAATGTAGGTGGTTTAGATTCAACCCATTTAAAGCTAGGCCACACAAATCAATGTGCGAATGGACTGGATTGGCCCATTTAATAACTTGTATTGTATGTCCCACAAAGAAAGAATAATGCTTTAATCAATAGAGAAACTGACATTGTTTTATTATTTCATATCAATTATATAATTAATGTCACAACATGTTTATAATGACATTCGATAGAACATTAACTAGAACCGATGTATAAGCCTTTAAATATCTAACATCTATTAATAATTCAATAGTAGTGATACACGATCAAAAGTAATGCCTCTTAGAGCCTTTTTAAAAAAAAACTTTACATGTCATTTCCTAATTTTTCTTTTTATACTTTTGTTTCTACAATCTCTCATAATGCTATTTCATGCATGCTGATTCTCCTATCTTTAATCTCTATGATTAATATTGTTGTTTCTTATTCTCTACCAGATCACATATTTGTATGTGCTTTTCACTAGAGGTTGAGCTCTAATGCCTTAAATTCATTTTATTATGACAAGTTTGCTTGATGTATGAAACTCATTTTTATTACTTCTAAGATTATATTTGATTTTTAAATGCTTATTACATATTTGATAAAATATGTTAATGAAATCAAAAGAAAGCTTCTAAGATAGTTTGTTTTTAAACTTCTGAAAAGCCCAATTCATTTCTCAACTTCATCAGGAATTATGGTTTCTCAAACTCTTAGATTTATCATGTCATTAGCAAAGCACTGTGGCTGCTTTCATGTGATTTTGAAAAAAGGGTATTGCTTAAGTTTGAATTTTTTTCTCTCCAAAGGTTTGTCTACTTCTGAAATTATCTTAATGGTGACTAGGTGCTCTTATATTTAATAAGAAGCTTGTAGGATCTCATATAATTCCTTCATATGAAATGATTAAATGATTACTCTAATTTGACAAAACCTGCTTAAAATTGCTCCAAATTGATTTGGTTAGTTAATGTCAGGTTAGGAGTTTCAAGCAATCGGTTTTGGTTGGAATTTAGACATAAACGATTATGGGTGGTTAGTTAGGATTAGGTTCACTAACCAATTCTATCTGATCAATTCCCACCCATACATGACATCTTAGCTAGCACACAATCAATCACCTTCTGGTGTCCATGATGAGTGTTGAACACCTCATCAATAATGAAAGGCTCATTAATCCTACTCAAAGTCGTCAAGGAGCTTGTAGACAATGCACTAGATTGCATAGCTTATTGGGTTACAAGCTACATTATCCTCAACTTTTTTTTAAACCAAAATTAGATAGAATAAGTAAAAAATTTTCTATAAGATTTTTTATTTTAAGAAATAAGAATTAAATTACTTACAAAAGTATTCACAACAACCTAATACACTTACTACCTTATCTAATACATACAGTGGTCTTTAAAATTCTTCATCACTAGTTGTACCCTATTTGTGTCCTTATTTTTTGTGCCAATTTTACCCAAAAAATAAGATACATAATATTAGTAAGAAGTTAGAGGGTTTTGGAAAGTTTATGAATTTTCACTTGACATACCTTGTTGTGTTAATGTGACATAATAGACTTTGATTTATGGCAATCATTGTACAATTTTTTGGACCTATTGTCCTTAGTTCTTCTAGGCAATTCTTGGAAATTTATAGCAAAACATTTAAAATAACAAGCATAAAATATAATTGAAAATTTAAAATGATGACCTATATTCTTAATTTTATCCTTACCCTATACTTTTTACTATCAAAGTAGATATATATCCTCCCTTAATGCTTCACTGGCATATCCTAGGGAGCCGGCCCTTTAGTGCTTTGCATGTCAAAATTGTCTTCATCACCCCTATGTGCAAAGAAATGATTATTGATCTTCTGCTTCTAATCTTGATATCTATTTGATGTCATTCATATGATAGAAGAGATCATGGTGCTAAACTCCTTTAATGATTTATGCATAAACTCGAAGTGCAACTACATTGAAAGACATATAGTAAGCATGTAATTTAGGTGCTTAATAATTTTAAAATATAAAAAATTGACAAAATATGTTGAATGATCCTTTCTCGAATCTCCTCTTGTGCATGTGCTCCCTGCTCCTTAAGCACCTTCTTCTAGTTCTTATAAAAAGGCTTACAACATTGCTTTGCTAGCATACTAACATCACAAAGAAAGTGACTAGAATTTTTCCTACTAAATGCCATGTATTTATCTCTTTATCAAAGTGAACTGGTAATAGTTTAGCATTCTACTTTTAAATTTTCTTATGGACATTCAATGACTTACCCTTGCCAGTCTTTCTAGTAGTAACAACAGCTTTTAAATATAATACAATATTGGTACCATGGAATTATCGAAAATTAATGATGAAATGAATAATATAGTATACTAAATTTTACCTAACTCACATTGTAAAGGAATGTGAATGGAGCCATATGGTGGCTTTCTCCCACTGTCTCCTCCATGATAGCATGCATCAACATCAACTATGACTATCAAACACCATGAAGGATAATCATTATTAAAGACATGTAAATAAAATAGTTATAACAATACAACATAAATAAAATTTTTATTACACATCTTATTTGTACTCTTATACAATTATGATATCAATCATAACAAAGTTTAAACCCTAATCTAAGTCACTATCAATAAAAATAGTAGTTCATCTCTATCATCATCAATTTGACCATCATCGTCAAACTCTAGAAGTCCTTTTTTCATGAAATCGTCAATTGTTTCATCTTTTAAAATGTCATCATCATTTATGAAATCATCAACATATTGAACAAAAAAACCAATATTCTTACAATATGAAACAATTTGAGGATCATTGTTCTAATCTCTTAAGGTAACTAAGTTGAAATCTCCAAAGTCAATTGTGAGTGTGAAGTTCATAGAGTTATTATTCTATAAATATAACACCTTTTGTACATTGACATCATTATTAGGAAGATCCTATATATCATAATACATTGTATTATTCATGACTCACCAATTAGGTCTATCAAAAATATCATTAATATAGAAGACTTATTTCACTTAAGATGCAAGTATGTATGGATCATCCTCATATCATTATGCACTGATGAAAATGCTTGTTATGTTTTAGTCAATGATAATTTTCTTCTTTTTTGGGTTAGTATTATACTGTTTATACTTAAATAAAGTCATACTATAATTATTTAAATATGATAATTTTATGATGTCCTCCAATAGACTATAAAATGTGTTCTTTTTAGTCTTAAGGATGGAAATCCCATTAATCTATATCTTATGCTTAGCATTTTAAGAAGCAATTAGGGATAGAAATCCTATTATTCTATATCTTATGCTTGGCATTTTAAGAAGCAATTACAAATCATACTCTGTTTACTACATATATCATTCATGACATAACAATGAAACTTAAACCTAAAGCTAGCCAACAATACTAGCTCAAATGTTGCTTTTGGGAAACTGTTCTTGCATAAGAGCTACTTCCATGAAATTTATTTTCCACAATAGTAAAATAAAAAATAAAAAGGGAAAATGGAAAAGATTGTTGTGGATGCAAAAATGAGAGTCAATTACCTTAGAGTAAAACCACAAAGGGAACTTAATTTTCAAATGTATAAGCTTTACTAAAAAGTTCAAGGTTAAAAAGTTTGTACAACCAAGATATAGTTTTGTTTCAACTTATGCAAAAAGGTTATCAAAACTTTCATCATGAGATGTGTCCCCTTTCCCAATGGTGTCCTTATTCCCATCAATATTGTTCTTAACTGTTTAATTAATGATATAAAGGCTAATGAAATGTTGTGTAAGGTTAACCATCTCATCTAGATTATTGGGAGGTGCTCCATGCATAGCCTCAACAATTAATGCATCTTCCTCACTATGATGTACTCAATTTGTATATAATGTATGAAATCAATTGTTTATGAAGTATGCCTTCATGGTTATCGATTTCTAAAACAATAAATTTATACACTTCTTACATAGACATCTCACTCATTCCCCTTGACTGACAAAGTTTTTTACTCTCTTAATGAATGTCAATGCACTATTCTAGTACTAATTGAATAAGTGATTCTGCAAAGTTATTTGATTTTTATCAATAGATATGGTATAACTAGCTAACAACGTCATAAGTTATTATAAACTTCAATTTTATGTGCATATTTATTATGTATCCTAAATCCACTATATCACTTTAACTCTAAAGTGAAAAGCCCTATCCAATTCAAGATATTTCTATAGTTATTGTCTTAACTTATCCATGACATGTTTTTTAAACATAAAAATTTCGACAACATCTTTTTGTAATCTTTCAAGTGTGTAAACTATACACTGATATAATACATACATGAAGAATAATGAAAAGCCAAGAAATTTGCCACTTACATAATTCATAATATCCACAACTCTATTTGAAACTAATAATAACTCATTCATACCAATGACTAAATTCTTATATTGGTTAGTTCTAATCTAATATCCTATATAACTTGTAATTTTTCAATGTTTATTTTTTATAAATTGCATAATTTTTTGTCTACTTTTATTTTTTAATATAATTTAACAATTTAAGAAAATTATTCAAAGTGTTACACTATTATTAATAAATTAATATTTTTATTTATTTAAGTTTTTAGTAATGACATAACTACTTTGTTAGGATTTTAAATTACTAACTTCAATTATTATATATTTCAAATCATAAAAAATTTTACATTTTGTTTACTTGAATTATCAACTGTTATTATTTGATTACTTTTATTTTCTACATATCACTACATTTTAATAAAAATATTTAAATTACTTACAACATTAAATTAATTCAAATCTTTTTCTTTTTTAATATTTACTAATACACATTTATTAAAAAATTAATACTTTTAATTATGAATTTTTTCAATAATGACATAGCTTATTTTGTTAGGATTTTAAATTATTAACTTAAATTATTATATATTTGACTTTGTCAAAAAAGTTTACATTCTAATTATCACATTTTGAAAATTTATGTGTCATTATTATTTGATGACCTTGATTTTATACATATTTTAACAAATTAACATAAGTATTTAAATTACTTTACACATTAAATTATTACAAAATAATTTTATTCTTTATTGTTTAGTGATATAATTTCATTAATTTGTTAATTTTTATTTTTAATAAATTATTCCAAATTTTTTTATCCTTTATTATTTAGCAAAAAAAATTACTAATAATTTAATTTAATATCTTTATTTATTTTATTTCTCAAATATTGACATAACTTACTTTCTTAAAAAATTAAATTATTTACTTAAATCATTATATATTTTGCACCATCCTTTAAAATTTTCATAATCCTATCATATATCATGCTCATCAATATGTAAAATAATAAATATAACAGATAATATGAAAATACAATTTCACTAACGAACACAATGCATAAAAAGAAATTCATTCATATATATTATTTCAATATCATTATCAATTTAAAGCAATAAATATATCAAACTATATAAGGTAACAATTTTATCAAATTGCAATGATGCACTTATATTAACCACTTCATAAATTGTACATCCAAACAAAATATTATAATCCTCTTTGGCCTACCTCAATAGAATAATAAGCTAAAGAAACACTAATATCAACAAAGCAACAACAAGAACTATAAAATCTAATCATTCACAAAATACAAGTAAGAAAATATATAAAATAATGAAAATATAGTAAAAATAAAAAAGAAAAATGTGCAAACTCACCTGGAAGATTGACAGCTCTCTTCTCTCTCCTTTACTCTTGGGTTCTTTTAAGTGTGAATGAAGAAGAAGGTACTATGTGCTAACTTAAAAGATGAAACTCTATACTAGTAATAAAAAAACTCAATTGTTGATATAGAGTTAATGAGGGATGCATGCATCTTTTGATCAACGTAAGGGCTATATTGACAACAATGTCATTGCATAGCTTTTTAAAATTTAAAAGCTATACCAACGACTCATTGTTATACCCTAACCAATACAATTCCTACCAGACCTACATAAACATTTTTCAAGGAGGATTTTTTTTCCTTTCACTTTTCAAAAAGGATACACTAATGATAAATTCCTTTATATAACCTCCTTTGAAAAATGTTTGCCAATTATTGACAATTAAGTTCCTAAAGGCTATATAGATTACTTTATCATTAGTATAGCCATTTTGGAAATTTTTTTTAAAAGAACCCTTTGTTGATGACAAAATTTTTGTCATTGCTATAGGTTCTTATTGTTATAATGTTACTTAATCATTGGAACTCCTTTTGCGTTGACATGCTATTATTTCTAGTGCTTGCTCAACCCATTCCTCATCTAGTTCAATTTAATTTATTTGATTTTATATTGATTTTCTTTTTTTAAACAGTTATTTATAATTTAAATACTAATATTTTTAATAGTTTAAATATAATATGATATAAATTTGTTATTTTTGAAAATATTTTAAATAAGTTAAATTTTTAATTTAATTAAATTTCTCAATTGCATTTTTTTTTAACTTTTAAAGTTTAAATTTGATATAATTTCAGAGTAAAATATTTTAAAAAATGATACACCAACAAAAATGTAAGGGTAATAGGAATTTTTTACTAATAATAATAGTCTTTTAACAATTTCTAAATGATATGGCAACATAAAAATGGGCTATAATGTAAAACTAATTTATGTTAATGGTGGATTAAAATTTAAATTCTAACTTTTATTACCCAATAACTCATGCACTATTTATCTTCTTATTTTCTCCATTGCATTTTTAATACAAAAATTATTCCTAATTTTCAAGTATTTTTAAATAATAGAATATGCAATTAATACTTCAATTTATGCTTTCTATTTAAATTTTAACTTATTTAAAATATTTGTGTAATAAAATTAAATATATCATGTCTTTTATATATATATATATATATATATATATATATATATATATATATATATATATATATATATATATATTACTTAGTTGTATTAATGTTTAAGTTGTAAACATATAATGGAACAAATAAAATGAAAAGGATCAATCACTAAGCTGTGAAATAATATAAAGGTTAAAAATAAATATACACAATGATTATATTAAATTAAATATTCAAATTATTTAAAATATTTTTATGATAAAAATTAAATGTATTGTAATATTTCGATACTATCTCATGGGATTAGCATTTAAATTGTAAATAATAGTAGTTGGCATAAAAAAAATATGTAGTAAAGTAAATAAGAAGAAGAGAAACAACTTGTGAACCACAAGTTGATAAGATTTTATCATTAGAAATAAAGTATATAATTAATTAATTAATTTAATTAAATCGTTAGCTTATTTTGTCTAGTAATGTCTCTTCAACTTATTCAAAATATTTTTATAATAAAAATAAAATATATCATATTATATTTATACTTTACAGTGATATTAATATATGAATTATAAATAATATGAGTGAGTATAAAAAAATCCAAGAAAGTAAATTAAAAAAATGTCATGAGTTGCAGGATAATAAAATAATTGAGCAAATAAAAAGAATAGAAGAGAAAATATATTACTTGCTCTTTCTCGTGGTCTCTTAATAACTTCTACAGGAAGCATTTTTTCTCTTTCTTTCCTCTTTTTTAATTCTTTTTATTTATCTTATAGCATATTATTTTATTTTTTAATGTTTGTTATCTATGACTTATATATCAATATTATTAAGTAATATAATTATAATAAGATATAATTTTTACAACAATAATATATGTATAAAAAATGAGACATGAAATGAAATTTTGAATGTAAATCAATGGCTATTATTAAATATAAGATTGTGGGATAAATTTGTAAAACTCAATTTAATGATAATAAAAAATTCAGTGTTCAATTTTGGTGCTTAAAAAATTTTGTAATTTTTATTATAAAAATATTCTAAATATATTAAAATTTTAATTTAATTGAATCACTTAACGTTTTTCTTTTAATTTTTTTAACTTTTGTTACCTTGTAATTCTTGAATTGTTTATCTTCTTTTGCTTCACTACATACGTTCCTTCCTTTTTTCTCATATGTACTCCTATTATTTACAATGCTTAAATGTTATTATCAATAAATAGTGTATATATATATATATATATATATATATATATATATATATATATATATGTATGACAAGATATATTTTATTTTTATCATAAAATAATTTAAATTTTTAATTTAATTTAATTTCTCAGATGCATTTTTATTTTAATTATTATTAATTTTTTTATAACTCAAATATTATTTTTTTACTCCTTTGAATGTTTTGCTATTATTTTTTATTTTAATTTTTTAATATTATATTTCAAATTAAATCTATAACCACTGAAATGAATGTTTGTGGCCTTTTTGTCTCACACTAAATATGTCAAACGTTAAAAATTTATTGTTTACAATCCAAGATGTATGATATAAAATAAATATGATTTTAATATTTTTATAATAATTTTATTTATTTATTTTTATGATTATAATGATTTTTATTTCGTTACATACACACAATTAGAGGTGGCAAATGAATGAGTTAGGATGGATATAGATTGAATCAAAAGTGAATGGGTCATTATTGATCCACTTATCAATTTATGATCCAATATAAAATTTTAAATGAGTCATGGATGACCCATGACCCTTGGATATATGATTAACCTGACCTATCCATTTATCCATCAAATTATTATTATTTTATATTTTATCATTTTTATTGATATTATTTTTTACCACTATTTTATATTTATTAGTATTATTTTAAAACAAACTTATGCTATCAAATTTTTTATTCTTTATTTTCATTTACTTTTTAAAATTATAGTTTTTATCTCATTTTCTTAATATTAATTGTTAAAAATTATTTTAATATTAAATGTAGTTGATTAAATAATTTAATTTTAATATACATTAAATAAAACTTATTTAATTTGAAAAAGACATTGCAATAAAAATAAAAAAATTCTAAATTGTAAATTATATGTATTCTTTTATAATAATAAATTATACTTTTAAAATTACATATATATCAACAATCAGATTTTAATTTGTAAAGCATCACCTAAAAATAAAAATTAACCTTATTGGTGTGTTGATATTTATAAAGTATAGTTAAGAATCTAACATATAATTATACGGTATATTACATGTGACATGTAATATTATAAAATTTTTTATTTGAAAATTGGAAAAGGTAATTTTGGGATTATATTTAAGTTTTAAAAGAAACAATAATAAATTATATAGATTTTAGTACAAAATATTAGACTTGATTTTACTTTTTTATAAAAAAAAATTGATATTGTCACATATATAATAATATTATAATATTTAATTTCAAAATATTAATTTTAAAGATATTTAATTCATATTAAATTTTTAAAGATATTTTATTATAATATTTTTTATTTTATAATATTTATTTATATGATATACAAATTTACCTCCTATAAATATAAATTGATAAATGGTTATCCATGAGCTGATCCAATATGCCCTTATTTCAATGGATCAATAATGATCCAATCCATATTTATCCTAAAGTTAAAATGGATGAATATAAATAAGTAAAAATAAGAATAGATATAGATGGATAAATGGATAAATGGATATGGATTAAGATTGCTAAGTCTACACACAATGTCACCATGGCGCCGTATGGGGCTTCTCACCAAAGCTAGTGCTTTCCACTAGCAGGCCGCTGAAGCCTGCAGTCATGGCAGGGTAAACCGAACTAGGACTGTCTCGTTTTGTTTAGATTTTGCTTCGTTGATTTTGAGTTTTGAGAAATTTCTTGCTTGGATGAATGGTCTCACAAATACAGGAGGACAAATATCAGAGAGAGTGAGAGTCAATAAAATAGGGGAGTTGTTAGCAAATATGAGGGATACATGTATCCAAGCAAAAAATCACACAGAAATGAGACGAAAAAAAATAGAGAAAAAAATACTCATCAAGTAGCAGGTTATAATAAATTAAGGGTTTTGGGTGTTGTGAGATATTGAGAATGATAACCAGTTATATTGTCACCATGTTGAAATTGAGTTATTAGCAAATATGTTGAAAAAAAAATAGAGAAAAAATTATTAACCCAGTTTCATGATTTGAGTCATTAATTTCAATCTCACCCAAAGTCATCAAGTCGATGCTGAATGAAAATCTGAGTTTTCTATGATGAAAAAATCGTTGCAGAAAAATTTTCAAATTTTAAAAATTTTTTAATTTTATTTTTTAGCAACAACTTTTTCATCACTGTAGGCTTTAAATTAAAAAAATTATAATATATCTCTTAGCAATGATTTTATCATTGCTAAAAAAGAGACTTTTAATGAAGATAGAACTATCACTAAAAACTAAATTTTTAGTAACTAGTTTTAGATTAAAAATATAAAAAAATTGAAATAGATCTTTTAGCGATGATAATGTCATTGCTAAAAATTTAAATAAAATTTAAATTAATTTATAATTTATTAAATTAATCAATAAATTATAAATTAATTTTTAAAAATATTTCATGTATTAATTTATTGAAAAAAATTAATTTAAAAAGTTATAAATTATTTTAATTTATACATTTATTTTTATTAATATATTTTTATATTATTTTACAATTTCAAATAAATGTCAATGGCCCAGCATGGCATTCATTTGCAGATGCACTAACACTTTGTTCTTAGTTTCCCTCATTTTCTTTGTCAAAAAGTTAGGTTAATTTGAAAGAGAAAACTATTTAAATTGCAAGTGAAAATGAAGATAAATGAGACATATTAGCCTTTCCAATCAGCTTTAGCAATTTCCCACAATTCTCGTTGCTCAAATAATTTTGTTCTCTGTAGAAGAAGAAAGCCAAAGATATTTTAAGCAAGTTGGACACAAATTCGTGATTATATTACAAAAATATATAAATAAAAAATAATACATTATAAAAAATAAAAAAACTAACACTCACCTTATATCTCTCTATTGCCTTCCTTCTTTTTTGCACAAAATAAGAGTCAAATGATGTTTAGGGCATATTTATAGATGAACCCTTCAATGATGACAAAATTCTCGATCATCATTTTATTGTTGTTGAAGGTTCATTGATAAGAATTGAAAACATTAATCGATGACAATGTCATCAATATATGTCATGATATTTATTGACACAATTTTTTGTACCTTTCTTTAATGATAATATTGTCATTACTAGAAGTTGCAAGCTTTCAATAATGACAATGTTGTCGTCAAAGAGAGGCATGGAAATTTGTACCTTCCTGTTTAGTGATGACATTTGTTATTCTAAAATTTTAAGTTTGTCATTGTTGAAGAGAGGTATTGCAAATTGTGTTTGGCTCTTCAACAATGACATTTGTTGTTACCAAAAGTCTAAACTTTCAATGATGATAATGTCATCGCTAAAAAGGGACACTAGAAATTGTGCCTAACTCTTCAATGGCAACATTGTCATTATTGAAAGTTGAACTTTTTATGATGACAAATGTCATCACTATAGAGTTAGGCATAATTTCTAGTGCCCCTTTTTAATGATGACATTGTCATCGCTAACAACTTAAACTTTTAGTGATAATAAATGTCATTATTGAAAATTAAATTTTCCCACTCTAAATTTTAGGGTAGTCTTCAATGATGACATTTTTCATTACTAAAAGTCTAGAACTTTTACTTATCATAATTGTCATTACTAAAGAGTATTTTTTCCTACCAAAATTTTTTCCTCCTAGAAAAATTTGTACCCATGAATTTTTTATGTATCACCGATGACTTTATCATCTGTAAAAGTCCAGCATTGCATCACCGACAATTAAATTTTTGTCATCACAAAAAATGTTATTACTGTTAACATTATTTCTTGTAGTGATAAATTTTGACTTCAAATGAGGGTTTAAAAATGCTACAAAGGCTTTACACTTGAAAGCACTTGAAAATTTGATGTTGTTGAAGACTTCACCTTGAAATGAATGTTCTAAATGAAAGTTAGAGACTTCCAACGCTTTATTTTACTTTGGCAAAGCTTTACAATTTCACATCTTTTCTTCTGATGACTTATTGTTGTTAAATGATACAAATGAACTCTCTATTTATGTAGAGTTGCTGGGGACTTAAACATTTTTTTTTAGTTTATTGCCTTTAAATTTGTTAAAAGTAATATTTTTTTCATTGGTTGGGATGATGTGTAGTGACACATAACAACTTTTTATTTATTGGTTAATATCATTGATACATAGACTTTATTTAATTAGTTCACCTATGTCATCATTGTAAATCCACTTATTTTCCATGTAATATTTTAAGCTTTGATAAATAGCTTTTTCCAATTGGTTACAATTTATGAGATAGAAATTAAATAGACAAATTTTATTGGTCAACAAATACTTCCTCAAAACTTATTGATAAACTTAAACATAATTTCATGAAAATAATCCAATTTTGAAAACTACATTTTATTTTAATTTTTAATTGGTCTTATGGTATAAATATATTTATTTACTTGGCCTCCTTTCTTAAGTTGCATTATATGGGTTGGCGGTCCCCCTTTGCACTGTGAACATATTTGGGATGCAGCGCCTTTTACATTCTATCACGGCTCACCAATTTCAGTCATCTTTCTGTGATATGAATGCGCATACATGGTTACGTATTGTGTGGCTTTCTTGCTCTTCTTTCTTTCTTACCCCCTCCCTCCCCCCACCCAAAAAAAAAAAAAAAAGGAACTCTTCCTTTGCAAAGCTTCCTTTCTCTATGTGAGTTCAACTCAACCAAGAAGTCCTCGTGCTCCAGATAACCATCAATTAGATATCCCTGTGGTTCAATCATCTCGGGTAATTATCTTATGCGGTACACTTGATGAATAACACACATGCTTGTCCATTCGAGCTTTCTTAAATGCTAAGATAATTGTTACCAAGTCTCTTGAGTATGGTACGACGATGATATCCTTTCAAGAGTGTTCACGGACGCCAACGCCGTTCAATGTTAAATTGACTGAATCTCTTCTTCTCTCGTTGCTTCGTTGCTTTATCCCATGTTCATTCTTTTTCTTTTAATAAAATTAAAATACCCACAGGCATATAATATTCATAAAAAAATAATATAATGCTTGAAATCATGAATTGAGTTGGTTTGAAACTCAAAGAATTCAACGTTATGATTATAAATAGAGCACCCTTATTCTCTTTTTATTTTTTTTTTTCACATTATAAAAACTTTATAATTTGAGATTAGTTCTTCAACTCTTTCCATATTTCTTTCTTTTATTCACACGGCCATTCTATTGATTTAATCCACACATTTTTTTTAGTGAATCATTGGTCTTCAGGCTTTTTTTTTTTCTTTTTGCTTCTCCAGGTATATCTTTTTTGTGAATCTCTCTCTTTTCCCTTTGAATATATACTATATATATGTCCTGCTATGGATGCCATCCCTTCCCGGATTCCACATAATTATGTTCACCTTTTGCTTTGATGTATATATAAACATATCTCAAAATTGTTTATAGCGTGGCATAAACAAGCTTTGTTTGTTGGCCAACCACTTCCGGCATTCTAGCAGTAGGGCAAATTTATAGCTCATCAAAGTACGTGCTGAGCAAAAGCGGCATAAGTTCTCTCATCATTATGTTTCCTGTAATAATTCTTGGCTTCGGATTTTCATGGAACACGTGGTGAGCAAGCTCGACATAGAGATTTGAAACGGATGCAAGCTTCACAGAGCACCATATAATCTGGAAGAGGATTGAAGTTATCTGACCTCAGAAATTTTTTCTAAGCCATTGAATCTGGCAATGAAAGATCCCATAGAACTTGTGTTAGGCACTCACATTGCTTGTACGTAGTTTACTGCTCATTAACGAAGCTTTACGAAATATGGACCATCACCAGGTCCTTATTCATGCATGAATAATGATTTCACTTTATCAGTTCATCATTAATCATCATGATTTCAATGTTCATATACCAATGTTTAGCTGCTCCACAACTTCAACTTGTCAATCTTGAAGCATCATTGAATCCTTTATCAAAGGTCTACTTTAGAAGATGTTAAATACCCTTGACACTTGTTCGATCTTTCAATGATATCTACTACTTTGAAGGTCATGTGAGTCTTTGAAAACTTCAACCTTGACCGCATTTGTATTCTTATAGATGAAAACTTTACATATACTTCGTGATTGTGTTCCTAACAGTAACCTGGTGACTTCCTAGTTTTTGAAAGGCTCTCACTTCATGATTGTGCTCCCCCATATCAACCTTTGAGATTGCATTCATCACTTTGCCTTGTCCAAATTCATTTTCATCATTATGTTGATCATAAAAAACTTTTATATTTGTATATATCAAAATTTACTTCTATCAATCTATTAAAATTGACTTCCATCACTATGTTACTCATGATAGACTCTTGTGACTATGTTCATCAGGGTTCTAGATTGAAGTTTCAAGATAGTGATAGGTGACAATTGTAGATATGATAGTAACCTTCCTATTGATAATGAACATAAGATTAATGGGCTATTTGGAATGACAGAACTTGGGGAGAAAGAAGTTGGGGGAAAAATTGAGGATTTCACCCGTTTGGAAGGTGGGGTGAAATCAGGAAGGGAAGAAGTTAGGCATAAGAAAAGAAAGTGGGCCCCACGATTAGACTTCTTTCCTGTTGGGGGAAGAAATGGGTAGAAGTGGATTTTTTTTTTCAATTTTTTCCTATTGATGCCCTCGGTTTGTCTCCTCACCTTGCAGTGCATGAAGCAGCCTCCTCTTGGACTGCTGGTTCGATCTGCAAGCTTTCGTGTTCGAGACTAAAGAGAGGCTTCCTAGTGCGGCATTGGTGAACCAATCCAGTTGCTGTGTCCCTGCATTGAAGCCCCCCACCGAGTCTACAGATCCACATAGGTAAGCCACCCCGAGTGGAATGTGATGGTTTTTGCCGTTTCTGAGTTACAAGGAAGGTGCGCCAACAATTGAAGAGGTGGAGGCGCCGTCGACGAGCTGTGGTAGGGAGTTGGAGGCATCGTTATCCTGCTTGGCTGCTGATCTGATATGCTGCACGATCGGGTCCCTCGCCTGGGTTGAAGATGTGAAGTCCATGTCAATTGGGTTTGACCCAGAACAATTCTAAACCTGACTCGGAGCCCGAAAATGGATTTTTTTTCGTTGATTTGTTTCCTTTATTTTCAAAAAAATTTTTTAATCATTTGAAAAATGTTCGTCCCCTCACTGCCTTCTCAATACTGTTATGTATATTTTTAAGTTAATTATAGTTTCAATAGTGCATGTTCTATATTTTTTTTAAAATCAAGTAAATGCCTATAATACCAACATTGACACACTTATCAATATAAGAGAAAATGAATACACTTTTTTAATCGGGACAGCATTCTTATTTGATAATAATGTTCCAATCCAAATGCAATCAACATACTTATAAATGTAATGTAAAAAGAGACATGTGGTGTATATAAAAATTTACATAAATAGTTTTCCATTAATTTTTCTCCTACTTCAACTAATGAAAATAACATATAATTAATTAATTTTGAATATAATAGATTTATATACAATAGTACTCTCCTCTATAGTTATTTGAAATTTCTTGTGTTATTACCTCATTAGAATACACTGTATTGTTATAAATTAATGTAAAAGGGAAATGATAAAATTGATGTATTTAAGAAGGATTTATGAATTAATATCATTCTACAAGTTGATGTATGTAAAAAAAATTGCAATGTAAATATATTTTTAAAAAACTTGTTAATTGTTTTAGCTACTTAGTATTTATCATTTAAGTATTAAATTTAACCATTAATAAAGATTAACTTTTGTCACTTTGTCTCAATAAAATAAACTTTCATAACAATATCATCTTCTATGGTTATGCCATTTTTGGAACAATAAACCTATTAGTCTTTATGATCCAAGTTAATTATTACCAAAGATTCATTTTTTGTTACTTTGTCTCAATTATATAAACTTTCATATTAGTATCATATTCTATGGTTATGCTTTTTTGGGAATAATGGACTTATTGGTCTTTGCAATCCAAGTTAACCATTATTGAAGATTCACTTTTGCCACTTTATCTTAGTAGAACAAACTTTCATTATAGTGTCATCTTTTATACTGGTGCCTTTTAGGAACAATCAACTTGTCAATCTTATGATCTAAATTAACCATTACTAGAGATTCACTTTTGTCATTTTGTCTTGATGAGACAAACTTTCATAATCATATCATCTTCTATGGTTATGCCTTTTTGAGAAAAATTAGTTATGCCTTTTTGAGAAAAATTAACTTATCAATCTTTGCAATCCAAATTATCCATTACTAATAATTCATTTTTATCACTTTGTCTTGGCAAGACAAAAATTCATGATTTTATCATCTTTTATGGTTATGCCTTTTCAAGAATAATCAACTTGTCAGTCTTCACAATCCTAGTTAACCATTACTAAAGATTCACTCTTATCACTTTGTCTTCGGGAGATAAACTTTCATAATAGTGTTATCTTTTATGGTTGTGCCTTTTTAAAAATAATCAACTTACTAATCTTCATGATCTATGTTAACCATTATTGAAGTTCACTTTTGTCACCTTGTCTTATCAAGACAAACTTTCATGAAAGTGTTATCTTTCATGATTATGCCTTTTTGAGGTTGACCTCATAATTGTGCCTATTAAGAAAGACACTATGGCTACCTTGGTGACGTGAATTCCATTTAAAATTAAGACTAACTTCTAAAGGTTCTTAATCAATTTAAGAATGATACTCTTAACAAGACACATGTATTTTATAATTAGTGTAAGTAAGAGTTAATTCCTATGCCTATAGACTTCATATTTTATGACATTCATTGGATTGAAATTTGCACACTTAGTGACACAAAAGTATTTAAAACTTAATGTAAACAAGAATTCAACCATGTGCCATGAAAGCTTCACATCCAATGGCATTCATCTAATTGAAATTGACACTCTAAGTGACATATAACTCTACATATCTTCCTTGTGTATTTCACGTGTCATAAAAAATGTTGCAAGTCAGACCCTTTGGCAAGAGATTGATATTCTTTACTAAGCATAAGAGAGAATGCCATCCTCCATGACATCAACTTGGAGGTTTTCATTCTTGAACATGCATTTTGATTAGAAAAATGGAAAATTTCACAATAGTGAGCATTAGAATCTTAGCAATTGAAAAGAAAATATGTAACTTATCAAACTTGTGAATGTATTGATCTTTGAATATGAAATCACATTATTATAGAATAGCTTTTTGAGAATTAGATGTCAATTTATGATTGATGATTAATTGAGAACTATTGCAAATAGTATTTCATGTCGGTTTCAAAATAATAGTACAACAACATTAGTTATCATATAAGAAAGCTAAAAACGTGGGAAATAACATTCAATATCAGTCATTTATAAATAATTGACATCTAATTTTGATATATCATTTCAATTTATATTAATAACTGAGTGATATGTTGTATCCCTCACTAAATTTACCTCAATCACCCTTACCCCAGTTCCTCCTTACAAACCTTAAGCTCATTCACCAGTACTCTTTCCCATATTGTCCTTAGTTTCCTTATATTTAGCCCTCTAGAACATTATCCTAGAAATAAAAGATAATATCTTATATGAAACTAAAGAATCCTAATGAAAAAAAAATTTAAATAATAAATCTTGGAATAAAAGTTTGAAAACTATGAGAAGTTATACCAAATATCCTAATCATAAATAAGTGATATGCTAGATACTATCTTGATATCTATTACTTAACATATGAGGTTAGCACTCCCTAGTGAAGCATGGTTGAATCCAATTCTTACAAATGTGATGAACATTTATTAAATTACATATTTCATAAAACAAATGGTAGATTAGATTAAAAGTTAAAGAAGATGAACAAAAATCAAATTTCTTAATTGTATAAACTTATAAAAGTTGTACCATAATGGAAAGCAATAGGATATAGTATTATTATACCTTCAATCCAATTTTCATCTATTATTGCTAGGTAGGTATAGGTATAAGTGTGGAAGGCTTGAGAAATAATAAAACAAAAGTAAGGAAGTTAGAGGATTTAGGACAAAAATGCCTTTAAGTCTTTTTAGTTCCCTAACTCCTTTCATTTCCTTATTCTTCCTATTTTCCTTAATAACCATCTAGAATTTTCTTCATCTTCTACTCTACCCAAACCCAAAATCAAGCTATGGGATCTAAAGAACGAGAGTGAGGAATGTATATGGGTAGTAGTATAGGCAAGGTAAGATTATTGAAAATCATGTGAACATCTGGAATACTCTCACCCCCAAAGCTTCATTTCAATACTTTCAGCTCATAAGAAAAATAGAAGCTAAACTCATCTTTTATCTTGAAATCTTGAAAGAATTAGATATCAGAGGATTGAACAAAGTTTTTTGTAGCCTTCTTTAACTCATATGAGTGGAATATCAACCTCATATCTTAAGGTTTTCTTCCAAATGTTAAAACTAAGTGAATAGTGTCACCAAGTTATGGATTTTCCTAGATTTTAGTTGAATATGGTGAATAAGTGGAAAGGAATGGTAGTAAATGGTTGTTCTAGGGTCATGTAGTTTGGAATCATATTTTGATGAATTAATATAGACCTTGGAAATGTTTAAGAAGGATTATACCCTACAATGAATAGTAGTTTCATAACTAAGAATTACAAAAAATTGGAGAAGTCATTATCTGTTTAGTCCATAATGACTACCTATTTCACCAAAGTTTTTTAAAGTGTCAATCCAGAGATAAATGGTTAGTTAATTATCTAATAATAATGATTCATTTTTGTTTTATTTGGCCTAAATGGTCCCATAATGAGTTATGTAAATTAGGTTAACTCAGATTAACTTTATGATAAGTGTAGAGGAAGACTATGGAGTTAAAAATCTTATAATAGATGGAACTAAGGATATAATAAGATTGTAATATAACTTATTAAAGTTATTTTAGGATAAATAGAAATGGCTAAAACATGTGACTCTATATATATTAAAGTAAAGTCCTACAACCTGAGGATATAACTCTTGACATGACTTCTTGTGATAATAATATGATGAGTCAATATCTCTTGTGATGTAATATGTGTAATGGTACACCTAATGCATGGTATATAAACATGGGTATATATACACACTCGTGCATGCTTGTATTATGTTGTTATACATATAAAGAGACAAAGTATTGTTAATTTGATCTTGGTATGAAGGTTGGAAAGGGAATACCATTACTAGTTAATAGTATCCCAATAAAGAGGAGGGAAAGGTATAAAGTTAGTGCAAGAGGAACAAGGATGGAAAAGGAGAGAGGTTAAAAGGGAAACCATGAGTAATAAGATAGATGTATGATACACTTATTATGATTTATGATTTATGTTTGACCATGCAATTATAGTGTTAGTGATATAATTATTGCTTTGATATAAATAATGTGTTATAGGTATAACCTTATGATTATGTTGCTTCCAATATCTTTAATAGGCATCTGATCAATTAGATATCTTACTATGATAATTCTTTAAGAATATAGTTTCAATTGGTAAAGTATTCCTCGAATGATTCTCTTTAGGTAAGATTGTATTATTTCACTAAATTATGAGCTCGAAAAGTTATTATGATATACTTGTGCATGTATTTCATTTCCTTATATATGGTTTCCTTTACTAAGTTATAGGACTTATTGTGCATGTGCTTGTTGGTTGTGTACAAGAAAGGGTTATTAACTGTACAAGAATCCTAGTTTGTGGACCAATAAGAGGTGATAACAGCAATAATAGCAATATATATCTAATATAAAAGGCCAATTAAGGTGAGTATGTAATGTCATTAAACATGTAATCTTGAATAATGGTTTAGGGAGTGAAAAGTATGGTTTGGATGAGAAATCAAGCTAATAAGAGTTTAATGGTTATTATTTGGCTAGTGGATACTAAGAGCAATGGTTCATGCTAATCACAATTGAGTTTAAGTCATCACAAAGTTGGTGTCAGACCATAATTTAGGTTTCTAGTGGAATAAGGCTTATAGGTTTATTGTTTTCTACCAAAGTAAATGTTAATTGAAACTATAGCAATAACACGTGTATGCCTTGGACCACATACAACCAATGCCATTTTAATTAACCCTATTTACCCATTGGTCCAGTATCATGATGTAATTATGTATTAATAAGTGATATGTGGTCTAATAAATATGGAAAGTGCTCTTGGTTAGGAATACATCACTCAAACTCATACTTAGTAAGAAAAAAGATGATAATCGATGAGTTGAAGTGTGTGATAGGATGGTTATTTGGTAATGCTCAATGGAAGTTTGTAAGATGGTTAGAAAAAGGAAAGTATAGGTATTTTGAGGAATTTTAAAAAGGGTAAGCTTTGTTAGGTAAGTATATGTTTACCTTATAATGCCTTTTTATCACTATATGCATCTCCATATTTAAATATTTGTGGTTATATGAAGTCTTATGGTATTTTTTATATGTGAGATGTCTTATCCATTATGGATTATTGTGTAGCTACTTACTTATGGCATATATGATAAATGAATAGTGATTTATAATGTGTGTTATGAATGGTAATGTGTGAAATGCCAATGGTTAGCTTTTTTGAATGATATGGTGAGGGCTTCCTATTGGTAGTTATTGAACTGTAATACACACACACATAGTTAATTTGGTATTTATGTAAAGATTATGACCACCCACAAAGGGGTGTAAAAACATTGTCTAACATAATGTTTGAATCTTTATTGAAATATGATTATTTGTGAAATGTAACTAGATGGAATGAGTTTATGTGGACAATAGGATGGCTATTATGTCTTGAAGATTAATATGTAAAGGTCACCTATAAAAGGAGGTTTTGAGATAAATGAAGTGTACAAGTGTGTTTATGAAAAGAGATTGGACAATATGACAGATAAAATGCAAAAGGAAGAGAAAAATGATGGTCATTCCCCCTAGAAATAGATTGCCATTACTCTATAGATGAGTAAGGTACCAAACTCAAGACAAACAAGTAGCTATTTCCACCAAATGCTATAATAGAAAAATCCATCACTAACTAAGAAAAATCCATCACAAAAATTTAGCAATGAAATAAAGAGTTTAGGTAAAGAATACATTAATAATTTAATTAGTAATGAATTTTTTGTATCCATTATTAAGGTTTATTGCCATTTTTGTTGCTAATTTTTTGACCCCATGACAAGTAAAAACAAAATGGGTAAAGGATTAATGATGTTTTTGTTCATTGCTAATCATTATATAATTGATGGAATTTTTGTTACTAACTCTAAATTTAGTGACAGATAAATCCATAGCTAATTTTGAATCTGTCACCAAACTAAAAAACTTTTGCAAAATCAGTGGCATCATTATTTATAATTCTATTGTTAATTTGAAAATTATTTATTGAAATTCTAATTATTTTTGTAGAAAGGCAAAAAATAAACATCCGATGTTGTCAAGACTTATAAAATAAAACTAATTATCAATATTTTATTTGTATATCACAAAAAAATCAATGGAATCCAATATTCAAACAAGAATCAATGAAATCCAATACATGTAGACATATTAAAAAAATAAAAAATCTAAGAGACTACGAGCCTAGCTCTTGGTATCACCCTTGTGGTCGTCCTTTAGCATTAGTGTTCTTGGTTAGTTGGTAGAAATGCTAATGTGCAACTTATCTCCACCATCATATACAAATTTGCTAGCATGCATTTCTTCTTCTCAATTTGACTAAGCACAGCTCGAAACTCTATAATGCCATCCTTTTATATATTGCTTCAAGCTCTTCATTTTACCACTAGATCATGCTCTATAGTTGCTATAACCTAAGTTGTAAGGATGTTTTAATAATGGTAGATGATGGCTTAGTAACCTTTCACATGCTCAATCTCATGTCAAAAATGCAATTTTTTTTATGGTCGCTAGCTATCTTTATCTAAATCATGGTCTCATCAACTTGTGCTAAGGAACCCTCATTGCTTTCATTGAATGCTTAAGAAAACTATGCTTTCACCATCTTGGAGTCATCTTCCTATAAAATTAATTTTAAAGTTTAAGACATTTTTTATAGGTCAAAATTATAATGTAATGCATATGACAAACTAACTTAAATCCAACCTAAGTCCCCTTAGATCTTACTTCTACAAATGTCAAGGTGCCCTTCAAATTGACATGAATATGGGTGTAGGAACATCTATGGATCAATAAGTATCTAGTAGAAGTGAATTAACTAAAATATTATGACAAATAAAATAAAGTTAGCATTTAGGGAATGAATGAATATGCTGAAGATAATTTTACACCAAAACTAATTAAAACTTACCATTATCCTTTTATGCTCTGAAATGGAGATAAAATTGTCAATGTGTAGGCTTTCTATAGTAGTAGATGTCCTATTTTTTTGTTGAAAATTTGCTTTCTTTTGAATAGCATCTTGAGTACATTGCTTCTTGAGGTCATTAAATTAATTGGTTGTAGCCCTATGACACCAATTCATTTTTATCAAGAACACATCCTTGGGATACCACGTATACTTAGTTTGCAATATTAAATAACTGAATTCAAATACTAATAATTGCCTAATTAAATTATAAATACAAATTAAGTTATATAATGTGAAAATAAATCTTGCCCACTACCTAAACCGCTCATCCTTTAGCTATTGTGAAAGAGTGGTATAGGTAAGGGCACACCACTATATGACCCTTGTTATTTTGCTAATGGGATTATGGATAGACATAGTAAGCAACTTGTAGCCAAATACAATCAAATACAATAGTGTAAATTTATAACAATTATTAAATATTCATATAAAATAATAGAAATTAATACAAATTATTATAAATAAACCATCAAATGTAAACTAATACTTACAAATTGTCATTTAAATTCACCCAAATCCAATTGCCCAAGTCCTTACCTAATAATGTGCTAGAAGCTATACCAGATTTGGAGCCGAGTTGTTGTGCAATCTATTAAGTAAGATCTTGGGTAGGAGGATTAAAAAAGGCCACTTAATTAGGATGACTTTAATTATTTAAGCATAAATAAGAAAAAGAAAAATTAAAAGCCTAATTACATTCAAACAGCATGATGTTAATACACCATAAATAGGTAATAAGAACATCAACAAAAAGGAAAGAAAAAGGAAATTCATGAAGCATTCTTACAATTACCTTAGTGGAAAATTTCATATTTTTAACCACAAATTACTGACCTGTATTCTAATAATAGTAAAACATTAATTTTACAAACTAAATGAAAACTAATGTTATTCTAAAACAACAAATGTAAAATGATAGGATTTTCATTAATGGTTGGAAGGTTAGAAAGAAATAAGAATGAAGAATTCACAAGTTCTTGATAAAAGGTCAAACTCAATCACTAGCTAGTGTATGGTTCCTACAAGGACTCCATCATTAATAGGAGCTATTTGAACCTCAAAAATATATTTATTTTTAGAATCCTATTGGACTGTTAGCATCTTTATTTATAATCACACACACATTGGACATAATCAATTATGAAAGAAATAGGAAATGAAGTGGACACATCAACCCAATAAAGCAAAAAATGTTCCTCTATTTTTTCCAAAGCATAACCCATGATCTAGCAAATAATTCTATATCACGCCTTATAAAGGGGGAAATCAACCTATGGATCATGACAGCTTATATAGTTGTAACTTGTAAGATTAAAAATTTAGGGTTATTATGAATCATCTACCATATGCATATAGAAAACACATTAAATATTAATTTTGAGTACTGTATCATTAATTATGATATAAGATTTAAGAAAATCACCATGGAAATTATTGAATACAAGCTAAAAAGTCATTATTAAATTAATATTATTTTTTTAATACATTTAATCCAAGAATTCTTCATTCCTTTTAACAGTCATTCTTTTAAAAGAAATATTAATAAAAAGCAAGCCCATAGAGCCTTAATTTCAAGTATACAGACAAAGCTTATAGAACTTTAATTTCAAGTATACAAACAACTCAAAAAAGTACTGTAGAATTTTACATTACACAAAAATCCATCCAAACTTGGTAACATAAAAATTAAGTAGGTTTTATATGCAAAAAGAGATCTCATAATTCTCATAAATGATAAACTCCTAGATTAGAATTTAACCAGAGGCATCAAATAAGCTAGATAACTACTAAACTACATTTTCTATATTCAATTTTATTTAACTTGTGACAAATGACAAAAAAACTTATCATACTACCCTCAAACATCCAATCACCATCATTTGACAGCAATAGCTCTATCACTAAAGGAGGCTTGAGCTTTTGTCAATTCTTTCTAGCCCTACAAGATCAATAAACATTCAACTAACAATTTCCAAAAATCTTAACACAACATGAAGCAATAAAAATGGAATATTGCTACAAAATGGCTGGATACTAGATGCTAAAATTCAATTCTAATATATATATATATATATATATATATATATATATATATATATATATATATATATATATTGAATTTTGGCAATGGAACATAAAAAAGTACTCATCGCTTAGACTTCAATATTATGTATACAATGAACCAGCAATATATTCTTTTTATTTTGCCTTTTTCTAGGACTTTTCGCAAGCCATAGGAACTTTGATTGCTAAAAACTTATATTGAAAGGTTATAAACTGACCTCACTCAATATGAATATGCAATATTTTCTAAAATACCAAATGCAAGAGAACTGTAAGTCTCATATGATTATAATATCTTTGATAGAGCTATTGTAGTTATAACATCTTTCTCATAGCTCTTGACAACTAAATATGCAATATTTTCTAAAATACCAAATGCAAGAGAATTGTAAGTCTCAAAATGCTGATTCACATCAAGGATTTGAGTTATCCTTATCCACACTACCACATACATTTAATTCTTGCACATTACCATAAACATGGATTATAATGGTTAACTCTTTACAATTATTCCTCTCCTCCAAAGCAATCAACAAAACCTTGCACATGGAAACATTAACAAGCATTTACACTGAAAGCTGCCATATTGATAAAGTTACTGCTAATGGTGGCAAAATTATGGATTTATCATATCTAAAAAGAAATTATGAAAGCTAGACTGATAGAATTCTTAAGGACTGTGAAAGGCTTTATAGGTTTCTTTCCCAAAATAATAAGCATGAAGTATAGTTGTGAGATAATGATGCCGTGTACACACTTGGATCACTTAAAAAATGAACCAAAAAAAAGGAAAGTAGTATTTTAAGTATAACTATTTACTTGTACTAATTTTGCACTTATCCAGATGATCTTTGAGAAATACTTTGACTGAAAGTGCACTAAGGTGTTTGAAATTGAAAGAATACCATTAGTCAAAAGGCTTAAACTTAGCATTTGTTATGTTGCTAGGCAATAAATAAAAGAGTGAAGAACTTGAACCATATAATTTTCCAACTAATGAAAATTCAAATTCCTAACTCAATCCACGAAAATTCATTTCCAAGCACTGGGATGGTAATTTTGCTAGTTATGGCTAACACAAAATTGTGTTATTCTAATTGTTTTGTTGGTAGTTTAGAGTTTTAACGACTATGATGGAATCAAGTAGTCTGGATAGAGGGTGCTCAAGGATCAATATCAATGGTTAGATGGTTAGAAGGCAATTGCATGATGGCTTATGTTTCTTGGAGGTATGGCTTTATTTTTTCTTCAATTTGAGCTTGCTTGTAATTGGAAGTGGTTTGTATGGAAGAAAGCAACCTAGGTAGTAGTAATAGGATGTAGTTTTAACAAAGTTTAACACTATGAATGACTATTATGTTGGAAAGAGGTAAATTATAAATAGGTACTTGGCATATTAGTGTTAAATTTGAAGTCATAAAAATTGTATGAGTCTATAACCTATGCTTTATAGGGATTGCTTACACTCCAGCCAAATAAAAGTTTTAATTTATTTTGGAATAATATCCAAAAAGGTTTAAAATTTAGTTCATAATTGGTTTAATATTTTTGTTGAATGTTAGTAAAATCTTGTCAATAGCTAATATGTTAGGTATATTCCAACCTTAGAAAAAGTAATGGCCTAAAAGAGCCAAAAACTTAAAGCAATGATAGAGTAAACAGAAATAAAATAACCTGTTATTACTTATCTAAGAGTTAATTTGGCATCCCACCCAACAACTTGTTATTGCATATAACTTACTATTAGTATCATGGACATATATGACATTTCTATATTTTCTAACTAAACAACATTCCAAGATTTATTTTGCTCTAAAATTATGGCCCTAAAATAACTAAGAGCAAGTGTTATGATTTGTTCCTCATCTTCATATTTACACAAAACAAAAGAACTTGGGGACATAGGGTCTATTTGGATATGATTTTATTTTATTGTTTTTAAAAATTATTTTTAGAAGTTATTTTAAAAATTATTTTTTTCAAAAATTATTTTCAAATTCAAGAAAAATAAATGTTTGATGAAGTAACTAAAAAACTTTTTTATAATTATAAAATTTCCATCAAGAACAAAATAAAAAAAATCAAGAAAATACCTAAAAGTTGTTTCTATTTTTCTATTTTTGAGTTATACATTTAGATTTACAATTTTTAGAAAGATTTTAAAAACAATTAGTCAAACAAAAACTTTTATTTTTAAAAATAATTAACAAACAAATCGATAAATTGTTCAAGTAGAAAAAAGAAAGTAGAAAAATTATGAGTCCAACCACATAGGAAGAGCATGATCTTAATATGCCACAAGGAGACAATGTAGGTGCCTAAAGAAGGGAAGCACTCCATCTTTGTTAGGACCTGTCTAAACTATGAAAGGATATTTATGTTTGGAATCCTGTTGAAATTTCACATTATCAACATGCCTTTCTCATGATTGCCACAACACACATTTGACCAAGTCAATCAAGTATACAAGAAAATACCAAATGAAGTAGACGCATCAGTCCAATTTATCCAATTTAGCAAAGGAATGTTCCTTTATTTTTGCCAATGCATAATCCATAATCTATCAGATAATTTTGCATTATGTTTTATAGAAGGAGAACATTAATATAAATGACACCTCATTAATATAAATGAATAGAATTCAAAAAAATTTGATTTCAAACATAGCACAAATGAGTTATCTTAAATAATATCTAACATTGCTTTCTTATTGCGAATAAGTAAGAATGGTCAAACATCACCTTAGTCTGCTTCCCAATCAAGTTAGCTGCAAGAATTCTATATATGTTTAATATCACAAGTAGATCTTTGCTATGTTTAAGACAAAGTTAGCAATGTTCTAAAGGAATGTGCAACACAATATTATTGCTAAAAACACTGTTTTCATGACAAAATTAATGGACAATGACACCGAAAATCAATCACCTATTTATAGATAGCAAAGTTCTAGCTTATCATATTCCCTCATAAGGCATCATCATGAACCTAAGCCATTTCAAAGTGAAGAGTTTGAAGGCCATACACATTTCTTGGACCTCACAACTCTGCATTATAAAAGGAATGATGACTTGCATGGTTTAAACAAATAACTCCGTTCTTTCAAAAGAAACATATTCCAAGTCGATCCTTAAGATAATATGGATGCGTAGTCCTTAATAAAAGGAGCCTAGGTGGTAATAACGGGAGTGTAAGCCAAGCTTAACGCAACAAATGGCTATTGTGATGGAAAAAGGTAAATCACACATAGGTAGTGTGTATACTAATGCTGAGCTTGAAGTCATAGAAATTATATACGAGCCTATGACCTATGCTTTATGGGGAATGCATGTAATCCAACCAAATAATATTTTGGGTTTAATTTTGAATAATATTTTATTTGCTTAAAATTTAATTCATAATTAGTTAGATATTTTTCATCAATTTTAGTAAAATCTTATCAAAATCTAATTTGATAACCATTTCCCAAACTCAAATGAAGCAATGGCCTAAAAGAGCTAAAGAAAAAAAAAACTCAAAGGGGTGATAAGACAAAAATGAAATACTATAACCTGTTATTGCTAATCTAAGAGTTAATTTGGCATCCCACCCAACAACCTGTTACTGTATCACTTGCAATTAGTATCATGGACATATATGATAATTCTGTGTTTTCTAACAAAAGATTTTCATATTCATTTCGCTTTGAAATCAACTACTATACTAAGAAAACAAGGTTTTGTTTTCTTAATACACAAGACAAATGTCAACCTTCTCTTATTTTGGTATTTCATTTTCCTGCTCAAACTAAAGCTCCTTTTTTTTTCTTTTTCCTTTTCCTTTTTAACATTTGCAAATTTTTATACAAATTCTCTTCCTTTCAATTATTCTCATACTCCATTACATTATATATATATTATTTAATTTATTATTTTCATATTTATTTTATTTATAATATTTTAAATATTAATATTATTGAATAGTATAGATATAATATAATATATTTTATTTTTATTATAAAATATTTTAAATAATTTAAAATTTTAATTTATTTTATCTTATTTTTACATTTTTATTACTTTTTGTTATTAAATAGTTTTCATTTATTTTATTAGCTAAATTACCCATTAATTATATACATATTGTTTTTTAATGTAATTTATTATTTTTTTTCATATTCAATTATGTTATTTACAACTGATGTCACTTATAAGTATAGACATAATATGATATATTTCATTTTTACTATTAAATATTTTTAAATATTTAAAATTTTAATTTAATTGAAAAACCTAACATATATTCTATTTATAATTGTTATATTATTTTATAACTCACCTATTGACTTTATTCTTTTTATTTGCTTCAAGACGTATTTTTCTTCTTTTATTTTTTAATTTAAACTCCAATTAAAAATCACACAAATGCTAATATCACAAGGAAGTATACTGAGAAAGCAAGGTCCCGTTTCCTCAATACACAAGACACATATCAACTTCTTCTTCTTTTGGTGTTTCATTTTTTCACCCAAACCAAAGCTCTTTTTTTTTTTTTCTATTGTTTCTTTCTATCATTTGCAAATGCAAATTTTTATACAAATTCCCTTCTATTCAATTATTATCTTACTCAATTACATTATATTTACATATTATTTTTTATTATTTTTATTAATTATATTTTAAACATTAATATTATTAAATAGCATAGATATAATATAATATATTTTATTTTTATTATAAATTATTTTAAATAAGTTAAAACTTTAATTTAATTTAAGTCAATTTTACATTTTTATTAGTTTATTTTATTACATAGTTTTCAAGTTTTACTAGCTAAATTACCCACTAATTATGTATATATTACTTTTTAATATGATTTATTACATTTTTTCATGTTCAATCACTTTATTTGCAACTCAAAAGTTAATGTCCCTTGTAAGTATAGATATAATATGATATATTTTATTTTTATTGTAAAAATATTTTTAAGTATTTAAAATTTTAATATAATTGAGGTACTTAATTGTATATTCTATTTATAACTGTTATATTTATTTTACAACTCACCTATTATCTTTGTTCTTTTTTTTTCGCTTCTTGACATATTTTTCTTCTTTTATTCTTTAATATGAACTCCTATTAAATATCAAACAAATGCTAATATCCTTAGAAAGTATATATTATTTCTGTTATAAAAATCTACTACTATACAAAGAAAACAAGGTTTTGTTTTCGCAATACACAAGACACATGTGAACTTCCTCTTCTTTTGGTATTTCATTTTCCTATTTTTTAATATTTTTTATTTTTTTCATTTGCATTTTTTTTTTACAAATTCTCATCTTTCCGATTATTCTCTTACTCCATTACATTATATATATTATTTACTTTATATTTATTTTTTAATTATATTTTAAACATTAATATTATTAAATAGTATTGATATAATATAATATATTTTATTTTTCTTATAAAATATTTTAAACAAGTTAAAATTTTAATTTCATTAAATTTTTTATATTTTTATTACTTTTATTATTGCATGGTTTCTTTTTTTTATTAAGTAAATTTCCTATTAATTATGTACATATAATTTTTTACTATAATTTAATTTTTTCATGTTCGATCATTTTATTTGCAACTCAAATGCCGATTTCTCTTATAATTATAGATATAATATGATATATTTTTCATAAAAAAATATTTTTAAATATATAAAATTTTAATTTGATGTACCTAATTATATATTTTATTTATAACTATTATATTGCTTTACAACTCACCTATTATCTATTTTTTTTATTTTCCTCATGACATATTTTTCTTCTTTCATTTTTTAATGTGGACTCCTATTAATTGTCGCACAAATGCTAACACCATTGGAAAGTATATGTTATTTCTGTTATAAAAATAATTTAAATAACTTAAAACATTTAATTTATTTGAATTACTTAATGACTTATTTTGTTTTTAATTATTATATTGCTTACCAGGTCATCCATTATATTAGTTGAATTAGTTAACTACCTATTCTATTTGAATTGCTTAATTTACTTGTATAATATGATTATAACATAATTTGTCTTATTCTTATTATAAAAATATTTTAAATAAGTTAAATATTGAATTTAATTTAATTTGACTTAATTTAATATTATATTTTTATTACTTTTTATTTATTACATAGATTTCCATTTTATTTGTTCTATTACCCTTTAAATTATATGCATATTATTTTTTAATCTAATATATTATACTTTTTTTATATTCATACATATTACTTACAACTTAAATACGGATATCACTAATTAGTATTATAGATTTAATAAGATATTTCTTATTTTTACCATATAAATATTTTTAGGTTTAAATTTTAATTTTATTGAAGTACCTAACTATATATTCCATTTACAATTATTATATTATCTTACAACACATATTTTTTCTTTTCTCTTTATTTGCTGCAATCTATTTTTTTCCTTTACAACTTAGATGCTAATATTACTAAATAACATATATATATATATATATATATATATATATATATATATATATATATATATATATATATATAATACTATATATTTAATTTTATTATAAAATATTTGGAATATGTTAAAAATTAAAATAGAAGTTATTAACTGAAGTAAACAACTATATATTCCATTATTTAATCAAATATTTTAAATTAGAATCAAGCTTTTTATTTAAATTTTGTCAATGGATTATTGATTTTTATTTTTATTACAATATTTTTAATTAAATATACTTTAATTACAATTTTCTAATAGTTTTAAAAAATACTAACTATTTTGCTTCTTTTTATCCAATTTATTGTTTTTTTTAATATTTATCCATATTATTTATTTCTTAAAAATAAATACATCCAATCAATATAGGTATAATATAATATATTTTATTTTTATTATTAAAATATTTTAAATAAATTAAAATTTTATTTTGATTACATTACATAATTACATATTTTATTTTTAACTCTTATATTAACTAACAATTTAATAATTATATATATTTTAATTAATTTGCTCAATTGCATGTTTCTTTTTCTTTACGACAACTACTACTATTTATGAGTTAGATAATAATTGCTTTTTTAAGTACAGTAGTTTAAATTAAATGCATATTAATTAAATTTTTTAATGCTTTGAAAATCACACATTGTTTTTCTCTTCTTTGTTTATTTCATGGCATATTTTCATTTTTTATTTACTCATACCATTTATTGTTCAAAAATAAATATCCCTTACAGTCTAATATTTACAATATATTTTCTTTTTATTGTTAAAATATTTTAAATAAATTAAATTTTTTATTTGATAAAATTACTTAATTATATACTTTATTTTGAACTTTTCTATTACTTTATGCCTCACTCACTATATATATTATTTAATTGGTAAATGCTAACAACAGACTTAGAATTATTGTTAAGCAATAATTACATATGTTTAGCTAACCAAATTAAATGTTTTGTTTTCATTTTTAGTAATATAATAAATAACAATACATTACATATTTTAATAAAATAAAAAGAAAATATCAAAAGTGAATCTATTATTTAATATTTTTTTATTCTATTCAAATATTTAATGTATTGTTATTTATTATATTAATGTAAAAAGAAACAAAGCATTTAATGGAGTTCGTTGGACATATGTAATTAATTCTCAACAATCGCCTTGAGAATTGTTGTTGGCATTTTTAATTTATTCCATTGCATTTTTTAATAACCACTATTATTGTTTATAAGTTAGATGCTAGTGTGTGTGTGTGTCTATATATATATATATATATATATATATATATAACATATTATACTTGATTTTTATTATTTTTGTTTTAAACAAGTTAGGAACTTAATTTAATTGAATTATTTAATTGCATATCCTATTTTTAATTCTTATATTCTTCGATGGCATTAAATATATTCCTTTTATATGTTTCATTGCATACTTTTATCTTTTTTATTTTTCATGTCAATTACTATTATTTCAAATTAGACACTGATATTACTAATTAATATATGTATATATTTGACATGATATATATTTTATTTTATTATAAAATTATTTTCAAAATGTTAAAAATTTAATTTAGAACCATTAAGAAAAGTATGTATTAATATATTCTATTTTTTAATAAAAATACTTAAAAATTAAAGCCAAATTTATTTAATTAAATTTTGCTTGTAAATTCTTTATGTGTCCATGCACCACCAGAATGGATGATGCCTCATACTATTTCTTGGAAACGTAGAAAAAGGATGGCCCTGATGGAAGAAAAATTTAGCAAATCGCCCTTTCATTGTGGATGCTTCACGTTCTTGCCCATCCTTTACTTTGCTGTTCAATGTTTATTATGCCATCAATAAATTTCTTTCCTAACTTCAAATAAATAATTAAGTAAATGTGTGTGTTATCACTTTTCAACTAGCATAGTTTCTATGATAGCTAATTATTTTTTAATAATAATAACTTTCATAATATTATAATAATCATGATATAATTATTTTTATATTAAATTATTATGATAAGAATATAATATTTTTATTATAAAAATAATTTAAGTAATTTAAAAATTCAATATAAAATATATATCGATTGAAGTAGTCAATTAATATTTTATAGATTTAAATTTGATCCATTATTAATGTAAAGTATTTTACATTGTCAATGAATTGGAAGATGCTACATAATTAAAAAATTAAAATTAATCAATAAAATTTATTTATAGTAAATAATTTTAATACTTTTTAATAATATAATAATACATAGATGGATAATAGTGTAAAATTCATTTATACTGATATTCTATTTATTAATAAAATTATTTAAAAAAATAAAAATCAAACATTTTAAAAATTTTCCAAGTTTTTTCATAAAAATTTCCAAATACTATATATCAAATTAAATTAAACACACATCAAATAAGAATTCATTAAGAGATTGTAATTCAAGTATTGTTTTTATTGTTTACAATTTGAATTTAAAATTTCTAAATAAAATAGGTATAACATGATATATTTTACTTGCAGTTCATATACCAATAACACTCGGTAATACAAATATAAAATTAAGGATATATTTATTTTATTATAAAATATTATGATTAAGTTATTATTTTTTATTTAATAAAATTATTTGATCATATATTACATTTTTAACTCTTATATAATTTAAAAATATTTTTACAATAAAAATATATTATATTATAATTATATTATTGATATTTCATTTAAACTTTAAATATCATGAGTGAAAAAAAAAGAAAATAATATAATAGAGTAGTTAAACATAACAAACATAGTATATGAATTGTGAAATTTTGATGAAATTTTAATTTAAAATATAGTACTTGTAATTTGAAATAAAAATATATAAAAATTTTTAAATAAATAAATTTAATTTAAATTTTTAATTTTTAATTTTAAAAACAATCTTACTTGACCCAATGCAACAAGTTAAATTTTATATTTTGTTAGAATCATATCTTTAAATTTCATATTTTAGCAGTCATCTCTTAATTTTTTTTTTATTTTTTTGTCCCACAACTCATTCTCTTTACTATCACCTAACTAATATGTATTATGCAATTTGAATCATTAATTTGGTAATGCAAGGATATACTATTGAAAGTCTTAATCATCATCACAAATTTAATAAAATAAATAAAAAGAGGTGAAATAGTGTGTAAATTATAAAATTTTTGACAAAATTTGAATTGATATATATTTAATTTGAAATGTGAGACTTAAAAATTGATGACAAGAAAATATTTTTAATTTTAAATTAATAAAGTTTATATTAATTTTGAAATATTTTAATTAAATGATGAAATATTTATTTAATTCATTTAATGTTAAATTATTTAAAATATTTTTAATAAAATTTAATATGAGATTTAAAATTTGAATATATAGTGAAATAATTTAATTGAATTAATATTTTAATTTATTTAATATATTTTTATAATAAATAAAATATTATATTTTATGTATATTTCTTAGTGATATTAGCATTTGAACTATATATAATAGAAATGTACAAAAAAAATTAATTAAGCAAATAAAAAGAAATAAAAGATGTGTGAGAGTTATAAATAATAAAAAATAAAAAATTGAATATGTAATTAAGTAATTTAATAAAATTAAAATTTGAATTTATTTAAAATAAAAATAATATATATTTATACTATTTAGTGAAGATATTATTTGAGTTATAAATAACAAGGTTGAATATGAAAAAAGAAAAAAATGTAATAGGATAAATAAAAAAATATATAGTATATAAACTCTAAAGTAATAAGATTTAAAAAATATATAATTAATTAGTTTAATTAAAATAATCATCAATTTATTTAAAATATTTTTATATTAATAAAAAAATATTATATTATGCCATATTTATATTATCTAATAATATTATCATTTGAAAAATAGGAAAAAAAGGCAACAAATTAGATTAAAGAAAAATAATGCATTAATTATAAAAGTAACATAAAATTAAAAAATATAAATATCAAACTGGAAGTCTGTGTGTGTATAAGGTAGTTAAAGAGTTAAAAGACATGATTTAAATTTTTATAATAAGAATAAGTGCATAAATTAGAAATATTTATAAATAGATGAGTTTTGTTGAAGAATTAAAGTAGAGTACAAAAATTCATGTAGGGGCGTACACACAGACATATATATATATATTTTTTTTTGTGAGGTTAGGAAAAGAATTCATTGATGGCACAAAAAATACTAAATAGCAAAGTAGATGATGGGCAGCAAGGTGAAACATTTATAATGAAGGGGCAATTTATTGAATTTTTCTTCCATTCGGACCATCTTCTTTTTATGTTTTCAATGAATGGTACGAAGTCATCATCACTACACATCTAGTGATGCATTCATACACCACTTTGTTAGTGGTGCATGTTACTCTTCTCCATTCTTTATACCAATTTATAACTACTATATTTCAAGTTAATTATACATCAATTAAAATTGTATTCTTTTACAGCTCATACACTATCTCTAATAATTTTATCTATTTCATCACATATTTTTCTATTTATTTTTTATTACTCCATTTATTTATAATTTAGACATGAATAATAGGATTTAGAAAAAATCTTTTTATTACAAAAATATTATTAATAATTTTAATTTATCCAAATTAATTTACCACATATTATATTTAAAACTCTTATTTTATACTTTAGAATTTATTATTTTTAAATTTGAATATATGATTATAAAATTAATATAATAAATTAAATTTTATTATTTGTATAATTTTTTAACCATATACTTAATATTCTTATCTTAAAAAAAATTAGAGAGACGTGCGTAAGCATGACTTGAAAAATTGGTTGGGATCTTATAATAACTGATAGCAAGTATCACAATTTTGTTCCTCAAAACTTCACATTTACACAAAACAAATAGAATGACATAAATTGTTCAAGCATAAAGAAGAAAAATGAAAAGAAGAGCCTAACTACATACAAACAACATGTTAATATAACACAAGTAGAAAGTTCGAAAGCCCAAAGGAGTGAAGTACTCAATCACTAGTAGAGACTATCTGAACTTCAAAAAGATATTTTTGTTTAGAATCTTGCAAAAACTTCACACTTTCTACTTCCCTATTTTATGATTTCTACACACATTGGACATAGTCAATTATAAAAAAAATACCAAATAAATCTGACACATTAATCCAATTAAGCAGAAGAATGTTCCTTTATTTTTTTCAAGAGCATAATCCATGATAACCCACGAGATAATTCTATATTATGTTTTGCAAAAAGAGAAAAATGATTTCAAACATAGCACAACCTACAAATGAGTCTTTTTAAATAATATGCAACAAATTTTCTTTTTGGGAATAGGGAATGATGCTTGAATATCATCTTGGTCCTCCATAGTCTCTCCACTTCCTAGTCAGGTTAACTGCATTAATTCCATTTATATTTAATGCCATAAGTAGATCATCACTATATTTGGCACAAAGTTAACAATGTTCTAGAGGAACGTGTAGTGCGATACTATTTTCATGGCGACAGTAATGAACAATGATAATAAGAATTAGTATTTTAAGACTGCAAAATTCTAGCCTATCATATTACCTCATAAGCATTTTCATAAAGGTCAAGCATTTATAACATAAAAGCTAAGCATATAAAGACCACACAACTCTGTATCATAAAAAGAATGATGACTTGCATTGTTTAGAATATATATTGAAACTATATTAATAGAAAGCAACCAAGAATCTTTTGTAGTAGCAATTGCCTCAGTACCTAGTAAATACCTCCCATAGGCTTAGGAGTAAATTTCTATTAATTAAAATAAATTACAATTATAATTTAAGGCTCAGCACTAGGAATGCCCTCTACAAGAACTTAAGTAGAAGGAGAAGAACTTAGCAAGTACTTGAGAACATTGTCCAGTACTGTATAGGACCAAGGTCCTACATATGGCCGAGGTTTATTGCCCATATCTTTCCTTCGCAGTTCAATTCTGAAAGTCTTAACTCCAGTAAAAGGTGAAGTGCAACGTTCCAAAACCTAAAGGCCCTTGAACATAAACTTGGAGAAAGAAGATCAAAAGAAGTTAAAATTTGCAGCATATAAATTTGAGATGCTTTTCAAATAGCATGTAATATATGCACTTACATTATAAATGTCATTAAGAATTAGAGTGTGAAATGTGAGGAATATACATGTGTAATTAGAATTATTTTTAAATATGAACTGTATATATATCTAAAGAGGGAGAAGAGCATATATATATAAAAACTTTTTATCTTTTTCTATACCTTTACTAAAACCATATCTCCTAGCTACATTACAACAAAAAAAGCCTTCAGCAATGACAAAAGTTATCAGCAAAACATATTCAGTTGTTACTAAATGCAAAAGTCATTGTAGAAAATGTCATCAATAAGGTTTGTAGGTAAAGCTATCAATACCAATGACATTTTGTTATCGATAAAAGTCGAATTTTTTCCAATGACAAAATTGTCATAAAAAATGTTTTCAAAATTAAAAAATTTTTAATTTTAACTTTTAGCAAGGACATTTGTTACTGCTAAAAGTATAAAATTCATCGCAAAAGGTCCACCCTTTAGTGATGGCAAGAGTCGTCACCAAAGGTCAGACCTTATACGATGACTTTCATCGTCACTAAAGATCTAATTTTAATTTTTTTAAAATTTCATTTGAATTTAAAGAAATTGTATACAACTTACTTTGGTACTAAAATTTTTAAAATATTAAAATAAAATTTGTAAAATAAAATTATAATTAAATATAATTAAAATAACATATTAGATTTAATTATATAAATTAAAATAGTCTTTATTTCAATTCAATTGAATTATATTTTTCTAATTCAAAATGTACAAATAGAATATATCAATAGTATTAGTAATAATCTACATGATCACATGATCTAATATATAAAAAAAATCATAAAACAACTATATAAATAATATACATATAAGTAAACTATATATACACAATCCATACAAATGTGTACATATAGAAAAAAATTGCATATACATAATTTATGGAGAGGAGAGGTGTTAATATTCTGATGTATCGTCATCTATGTCAGGACTATCATTATCATCGTTATCATCCTAACAATGTGGACGATACATTAATAGTGGTGGTTGAGAAGGACCTAGTGGCTGGGCAATAATCTACTCAGCTCAGGCGGTGTAGTAGCGAATAGAGGTCGAGGTAGTATGAGACCATGCTATCTGAGTACAAAGGTGAGCTCTGTGAGATATGTTCCAAACTACAACTGCTGAGCAAGCTACTATTGCTGCTCCTGAATCAATCATTGGCTCTACTAAAGCTGCTATTGGCTTTGCTCTAATTGCTATCACCTCTGCTGCAACTACTCTTACAACTCATCAACTTAGAACACATACTGTAAGCTTTCCACAGTGCTAAAGGTGCTCACTAAATGATAGAATTGACCAGTTAGCACATGCCCAGTCGTCTTCTTGTACTATTAATGAGTGCCAAGCACCTCATCGGCAATGGTAACCTTATCGATCTGTATAGGAGTACTAAGTAAGCTAATGGATGATACACTGGACTGTGCGTGCTAAGTCACTAACTTAGTCAACCTCGCTTTGAATTATTAAAATAAAATTCAATCATAAAAATTATAAGATATATTCATAAAATTCTATTTAAAATATATAGTTTAGTTAACTTACATACTACTCCTTAAGGGTTAAATACACCCATTCCCCCGACCTATACGTGTATCGATCCTTAAAATTCTTGAGGACTAAATGTAGTTTACTGGTCTCTTTATTTCTCTATTCATATTTTAAAAGAGAAAAAAAGGATAAATATAATTATTGAGTTGGCTGACAAATTGTACACTTAAATCATGAATAATAAGTTGAATTACCTTATCATAATAATATGCAATAATAGATTTTGATCCATCCTGATCATTCACCACCTTATTTGTCGTGTTATCTACATTCCTTGTAGATAGCTCTTGCAAATTAAGAAATAGTAATATAATATAATTACGCTTATAGTCTAAATATATGAGATAATGACATAACTTTACTAAATGTCATACTTACCTTCTAATTGTCACTGTTAAAGAAGTCTATGAACTTCTACCATATCTATGGTGAGACAAATTATGGCACACAATGTCTAGCACAGTTTAGATCCTAGTCATGCCCCTAATCACCCCCGTGCTCTAGAAAGTGCCCACTCAAATTGTACTTCTAATCTTTGTACAAGTCAACAACAATCTACATCAAATTGTTAAGCATTCTATCCCGCTCACCCTTGGTGATACCTTAGAACTCGAAGTGGGATTGCATTAGAAGACATTTAGTAAATTTATGAGTACTATATTTAGAAATTTTAGTATCAAATATAACTAAATCAAAATAAGGAGGAGATGGATACTTACACAAACCTCCTGCATGACTCTATCCCATAGTTGTTGAGGTCCCATAGTTGTTGAGGTATAACTCACCATGACTTATAATAAGGTGGCACGTGAGCTTGGATCATGCTGCTAATATTATGAGGGAGATGGCTAGCATTCTCAATGACTACTTGTCATGTACCAATCATATCAAATTGTACAAGCATCGATCTCCCCCTACCCCTCTCTATCTTCTCGTGTAGCATGAAGGACCTATTCGGACCTTTCTTTCTCCAATCTGTAGCTTTGATGGATAACAAATTATATTAATGCCATAAATTTATATTTAATCAATAATTAACTCAAATGTCCATCATAAGAAGAGATATCTTATCCCTCGCACTGCAATGGAATGTGGATGAGTTGATGTGAAGGGTCCCTACTAGCATTACCTCTGTGGTGTTATGGCTCAACATCTGTCATAACTGAGATAATACATATTGTACAAGTATTTAAGAGAAAATTTTACAACCAAATAAAATGATAACATGATACAACTTATTGTATTTATATAATTCTATTACATAATTACTTTTACATAATTATAAGTTGTAATGCAAAAAATGTTATTTCCTTAATCTAAGTTATTGTTAGTAAACCTAATAGACTCATCCTTGTGGTCATCAATTTCTCTGTCACTATCAAACTATAGAAGCCCCTCCTCTATATAATCTTCAATCATCTCGTCTTCAAAATTGCCTTCATCATCAATAAAGATGTCCTCTCCATTTGTGATAAATCTAGTATTCCTAGAAGGGGAAATAATTGAAGGACCATTTCTTTAATCTCTCAAATTTACTAAATGGAAATCCCCAAGATCAACTATGAAGTTGAAATTGGAGGAGTTACTTTCCTGTAGGAATGACTAGTCTTGTGCACTATCTTCATCATTAGGTAGATCCCATATGTCGCGATGCACTACATTATAGATGACCCTCTAATTTAGCCTATTAAGAAAATCATCGGCGTAAAAGACTTGTTTTGCTTGGGTAGTAAGTATGTAAGGGTTATCTTTGTACCATTGCCCATTGATAGAAATACTTGTGATATTCTTGTTAATATAAAGTTTCTTCTTTGTAGGATTAATGTCATATCATTTACATTTGAATAAAGTTACATTGTACTTATTTAAATAAGTTAACTTTACTATGTCTTCCAGTACACCATAAAACATGTTACCGTTAGTATTCGAAATAGCAATGTCATTATTCTGTGTTTTGTGCTTCGCATCATAAGTTTCAAATACAAAGCACACTCTATTTACAGTACATGCTGAGTCTATCATGATAGTAAAATCGAGACCGAAAACTACCGATAGTAGCCCTTTGGTGGCTTCTAAAGAACCGTTATTGTGTAAATGGTACATCTACGAAAATAGCATTTTTATAAAGAGTTAAATTAGAGAAAAATTTTGAATAGGGAATAATATTTATATGATTGTTACAATACATCTGGGAAGAACAAACACTTACCTTAGAGTAGAACCATGCAAGGAATTTTATTCTTTGTAAGTTATTAATATTTTTAGCACCACTTCATTTGAGTTCTCGTCAATGCTCACTACAGAACATAGGTATTTTCATCCTTTATAATTAATTGAAAGAAAAGTATAAATGACTATAGAAACTTACTGGACATTTTTTTTATCTCGATACAATTATTCAAGATGTACCATATGACAATATCTCGATCCCTCCTATCAAGGTGATAAATAATCTTCTTCCCACCGGTTGACATTGAGATTGGAACATTGACAATACCTTTTTTATTTAACTAGGTGCTACATCCTGATTTTGGTCAAGCCGATTGAATCTACTTTCCACTTCTTCCAAGTACATAGAACAAAATGTTAATGCCTCATTAACAACATATCCTTCTGTAATGGAACCCTCAAGTTAAGCATGATTCCAGATATAATCCTTCAACTTCTTTTTGTACCTCTCATATGGGTACATTCATGAATAATGAATAGGCCACCCTACAATGCTTCATTAGGCAAATACACCACCAAGTGAACCATTATGTCAAAGAATGCTGGAGGCTATATCCTTTCAAGTTTGCATAATATGATGATAATGTCTTGCTTAGGTTGCAAGACATCTCTCCAATTAAAAGTTCTAACACGCATTTGGTTGAAAAAGTTACACAAATCAATAATTAGGTATGATAATTTCTTTAGCAAAAATGCTTGAACTGAGGAACCTAACAATCTCTGCATGATAATATAACAATCATGTGATTTTAACTCCCTTAACTTCATATCACAATCAATGATATTCTTCTTGAGACTCCTAGTAAACCCATGAGAAAATTTTACATTCTTTTTTGGTATATAACCATTCGGTATTCGGATATCACATTGGGCACCGACTAATCCGAATTCGAGCTGGGTAGGACCACATTGGGTGGCAAAACTCTCCCTACCGAGTTTTAACACAACTGCATTCCTAAGGACTCGAACCTGAGATCTCTGGTTAAGTTAGAACAATTCTGTACCAGTTGATCAACGCGTTCGTCGGTAAAATTTCACATTCTTTATATACTAGAAAAATTGCCTTTGATCTTCTTGATTGAGCATGTATGCAACATGTGATTTGAAAAGTTAGCCCCTCTCTTTATATAAATGTAAGTCTAGCCTTATCTTCATATCTGCCAGATCTCGTATTGCATTATCTGTATCTTTTATTTTATGCTCCATATTTAATAATGTATCCAAAATACTATCATATACATTCTTCTTAACATGCATGACATTAATGTTATGCCTCAAGTTCATTATCGACTAATACGGAAGGTAAAAAAATATACTTTTCTTACTCTAATTAAGTTCATCAGCATTCCTCTTTCACTTTCAACCTTTAAACTAAGCATATTTTTCAAGAAGTCTTTATGCCACCTTACTTAGTTGGTCTATAATAATTTCATTGGTAAGAAAATAAGGAGGGACTCTTTTTTCTGGCCTCCTATTGAATTCCTTCCTATTTCTCCATGTGTGACTCCTTGGAAGCCAACAATGATGACCAACTTAGGCTATTTTTCCCTTAATTCGAATTAATGAAGTATCATCATTGCACGTAGGAAATGCTTTATATCCTTGTCCATTCCACCTAAAAAGATTATTTCAAGCAAGAAAATCATTTACAATTCATAACAATACTGCCCTGTATGTTAAACATTGCATTTGTATTCACATCCCAAGTCTTAACTCCCCTCTCCTAAAGATGCTTTAACTCTTCTACAACCAGTTATAAGAAGACATTGAAATCCTTGCCCCGGTAACTATGGCCTTGGGATTAATAGGGTTAACATGAAAAATGACCGATTCATGTATATCTATGGTAGCAAATTATAGGTAGTCATCACCATTGATCACATGTTGTAGGATAAATTTCTATCATCAAAAGAATTAAATCCACTTGCATTTAAATCTAACCTAATGTTTTGTGAGTCAGTGAAAAAATTGGGATACCTTTTATTGAATTTCTGCCATGCTTTTTCATTAATAAGATGTCGTATTATCCCCTCCTTTATTGACTTTCCAGTATAATGCCATATCATATCCTTTACAATATGCCTCGACCCATACAATTGCTTTAGTCAAGGAGTTAATGAAAAATATCGAATCACTTTTTGAGGTACCATTTTTTCTTTTATATTTTTATCTATCTATCGGCTCTCTTTACAAATTGGATAATTATCATCCGAAGTATGTTCTTTCCAAAAAAATGCACATTCATGCTTGCACATATGGATTGACTTATACCCCAACCTTAACTTGTTAAGCCATTTTTTTACGCCAAAATGTGATTCAAACAATTTATTATATTTCGAAAGCGTTTCTTTCAACAACTTCAAAAGAGCATCAAATGACTTATTTATCCACTTATGTAGCACCTTCAAATGCATAAGTTTCACTAAAAAGTTCAAAATTGAAAATGATGTGCATCTTGTAACAATTTTATTCCCACTTGTATAAATAAGTCATCATAACCATAATAATTCGATCCAATGTCCCTCTCAGCTGCATCCTCATTCTCTTCCACTTCATTGTGAACTATTACTTTAGGTACATGAGGATTGATGAAATCATATATGATATTTACCATCTCATCCCTATCATTGAGAGATATCCCTTCGTCCCTCCCAAAAGTTAAAACATTTATTTCACCATGATGTATCCAATTTATGTATAATGAATGAAATCCATTATCTATAATATGTGCCTCCAACGTTTTAAGTGTTTGAAACAATAAATTCACACACTTTTTTGCATGGGCATTTCACCAAACCCCTTTCATCAACAAAGTTTTTTACTCTCTCAATAAATGTAATCACACCATTCTAATACTCATCGAATAAGTGATTTCGTAGATGTATCCAACTTTTATCTATAGACATCATACCACTAAATAGAAAGAAAATAATTTCTTATGGAACTAAATGCCATGATCAATATTTAATATGTGGCCTAAATCCACCATATCACTCTAATTCTAAAAGGTATGGTCCCATTCCATTCGAGATATTTTTGTAGTTATAATTTTATTAATTTATCTATAGTCCTCATTTCTTACATGAAGAAATTTTGGCAGTATCTCTCCATAGTTCTCCAAGTGTGTAAACTATACATTAGTATAGTTCATACCCAGAGAACATTTAGGATGTCAGAAAATTTCTATAATATCAAACGAGAGTCAGATAAATTATTAATAATAACTACAAGACATATCCTAAATTGTACAACTTTTTTTTGCTAATTCAAGGGTTAATTGATGTATAGATATTAACTAACCCTTGAATGGGTCTAAGCTTACAATGCAAATGCAAATGTAATTTTATTTAAAATTATTATAAAAATATATTTACAATAACTTTAAACTTATATTATGATATTTTATGAGTATCATAATTTAAGTATCATAATATAAGTGTTTTATTATTTGCATTGTTGAATGTGTTAAATATCCACATAAATTGTTATATTTAACAATTTCAAATTAGGAATTCAACTTTGTAATATACTCTACTTTATTCATAAGACGCACAATTCAACTCATTTAATGAGATGTACATTTTATCAGTATTGATGAATTTTCAAACGTTTGAAGTTTTCAAATTTCTATTAATATATGATCATTTTGATTATTTTGTCATAAAGTTTTTTTATAAAAGATATTATATATATTTTTCAAGAAGAATAATATGTCACCTTATTTATAATTAAAAAATAAAATCTAAGAATAAATAAAATATTTTTTAAATTTTATATTTAATATAAAATAAATAAAATATTTTTCAAAGGTAACCATTGTTTTTAAATTTTTTTATATTTAACATTAAATAAATAAAATATTTTTTCATCATTATAACATTTTATAATTCTATTTTCTAAAATAAATTTTTGTCAAATTTTAAGAAGCTTTAAGGTAACTATCACTAAATTAATATCCGAAAGATTGCAAGATTACTACATCTTACATGTAGAAATATTTTACCATACATTTTATGTTAATTTTATAAGTTCGACATTAATGTAATGTTATTGTAGTTTTAGCTACTAAAATTATATAGATAACATATATTTTCTAAAATAATTAAAAATTATTTCTTTACATTATTTTTTAAAATTTTATATTTTTTATTCTCATAAATTATTTTTGAATAAAAAAATTAAAATTTGGAGGATGGTTGAAATTGTAGATAAAAAAATATTTTATAAAATTATAAAATTAATATTCAGAACATAAAAAATGAATTGAAAAGGTAATTAATGATTATTTATTTTGATTGTGTTTAAGGTTTAGATTTAAAATATAATTTGAATTGTTATGTTTTGATTTCAATTTTAATTAAGAAAGAGTCTAAACAAACTTGGTTACAAAATTATTTAGCTTCAAAATTTAAACATGTAGAGAATATATTATAAGAATTATGTATTTTCTAAAATATGTTTTCATAATTATCCTAATTTCTTATGTCACATTATTTCAATTAAACTAATAATTTTGTCCTCCTAAACTGCATCATAGTAATTTTACCTTACATTAATCTAACTAAATAATTCACACATAAATAATTTAAAGGTTACATAATAATAACAAAATTTATATTAATAAATTTTACACTAAAAACAAAACTACATAAACACATTTAATATTTACAATAAATAAAACTAAATAAGATTTATTTTGTACAAAAGTAATTATACCATCAATTCCATAATTCATTCAATACTATTCACCTCACAAAATAATATATTATAATAAAATATTATAAAATTTAGTTTATATATTTCAATGGCAAAAATCTACTGATCAAATATTCTCTAAAACTCAGCATGAACAATAATGAATATCAACAATAACTAACAAACCAAGATTATAAACATAAAAAATTATAATATATAAAAAAATATGTATATACTATATTATGAAAAAAATTATAAAATTAACTTACCTCAAAATCCCTTTGCACACCTCTCTGTCCCTCGCCGTCACATGAAATGAGAGCGGAAATGAGTTAGGGGTATTTATAGAGGAGCTTATTAACGATAACATTGTTGTCAAAGAAAGGTGTCAACTTTTTGCGATAACATGTATCATCACTAATGAGTTCCATGCAAAATCATTAGCAACGACACATGTCGTCACAAAAAGTTGGCACTTTTTAATGATGACAATGTTGTCACTAATAATTTTTCATGAAACTCATTAGCAATGACACGCATTGTCGTAGAAAAGTCTCAACTTTCTACAATGACACACATCGTCACTAATAACTTTTCATGCAAATGGAAAAAAACTCATTAGTGACAATGTTAGTTGTTGCAAAAAGTTAGGACTTTTAATGATGACTAGAGTCATCGTTGAAGAGTTTCATTGATTTTCAAGAGGGTCTTTAGTGATGACAATTGTCGTTATAAAAGGTTTAAACTTTCAACGACAACGAATGTCGTCACTAAAGAATTTTATTCCTTGCCTATTTTTTTATACTCTCTTTAGCGATGTCAATTGTCATCATTGAAGATTTCATTTTCTCACCGATTTTGGTCATCATTGATAACATTGTCATTAGTGATACTTTTAGCGACGATTGAGTAAAAATCATTGCTAAATGTGTTGTCACTATTGCACTTTTTTCTTGTAGTGTTGTCCCACCCACTTACTGATTGAATTGAATTTTGATAAAAGTAAAATGTGACTAAAATAAATTGCATTTCCCTCAGATGAAGACAGATAGAAAATTAGATTGTATACTTACATCAATTATTCTAGTAGTTAAGGTGACAATCTTGGCATTGCCGATAATGAGAAACAATTTAAAGACATGACCATAAATTTCCTCCCATACTTCAGACTGATCGAGGAGAATATCAATTCGATAAATGTCAAGATAGACGTTTTGGAGAAAAGGGAAGGTGCTACTCGATGAGATTTCAAATGCCGTGTAATCAAGCCATGCACAACAAAAGGAAGAAAGATTTGGTGAGGAAATAAGTTTAAAATGCAGACCTATCCACTCAAAAATTTTCAAGTAGGCGAGTAGAGGGGTAGATATCTTTAAATTATGATTATTACTACTTTGTGTAAAACGACAATGTAGAAGTTCCAAAGTAGAAAGTGACACAAAATCGATGGTGGTCCCCCCTGAATCTCCATACTCTCTAGTTTGAGAATTGCCAAAGATTCTCAGGTAAGAAGGCAAGGAAGAAGCTGCTTCATCAAATGAGGATACAAATAATATAAAAAACTGAGATATTTGGATGTGACGATTATGAGAATGAATTGACAAGTGATCGATTACTTTCTGTGAAATACATAATTGCCCAGGCCATCTGAAAGTCAGATGGGAGAGATTTGCTGACTGATTTCTACGCATCAGAACATGAGTTATCGATTCATTGAGATCTCTGCCTTGTTTGCCTATGAAAAAATCAAGAGGATGGTTGAAGATGTCGAAGTAGAAAGTCCAAACATTCCTCCATCGTTTGGCCAAAACACTGGTTTGAACTGCAAGTCTTGTATCACCAAGAAATGATAGGATCTTCACAAGAATTTCATAGGGGAGCTCGCTTAGCCTGTCTTCTGCTCGCATTGTTTTGTCTTCTGTTTCTGCTTTGCCGCTTTCCTCCTTGTCTGATGGAGTAGTCTTCACGTTTTTTGTCCGCAGCTTTTTCTACGGCAGCCAAAGACCTAGAAAGTTAGAAACAGCCCTAATGGACGGAGGAGCACAAAAGAGCTCAACAGAGGAGGAATATAAAATAAACCTTATTCTAAGTATAAAGCCCATTTGGAAAAAAAGAGTAATGGGTTTCTAAAAACTTGGTCCAGTTAGGTACAGACCACAATGCCTTGGACTATTCCAGGCCGATCCCCCTTCTTATGTGTTGTCTGATCTATTAATTGTGACTGACAGGCTCCTATCCTTATCCTGGACTTTTTTAATAGTCTGGTCCCTCTGTCTGACTTAATTCAGGGGCGGCGGGTTATTGCATTAAGGGGCATAGCCCTCCCACATTTTCAAAAATTTAAAATTATATATTTTTTTAAAAAATTTAACAACTTGATCCCAAAAAAATAAATTAAATATGAATAACAATATAATGAATCAGAATGTGTTATAGATTTATTCAAGGAAATCCATTAAGACAAAAGTAACTAATAGATTCAACGAATTTTCACATAATTTAATATTCAATTATAATAAATTAAATGAATAAAATATAATTGTAAATAATTGATACTTCGAATAATATATAAGTGAAATTATGAACCTGTTCAATTAAATTGATACTTTTGAATAAAATCTAATTGTAATTATGAATCGATTCAATCAAATAATTGATACTGATGATCATTGGAGGGAAAGAAATTTGCTTTGGACAGTGAAACGATATTTAGCTACAAAGTGACGCCAATCAGTAGTCAAGGAAACTTGGCCCACTGCATCTTCAGTCCTCAAAATATAATAATTGGAAAATGAATCCAACCACTAAATTTTCTTTCATGTTTTAACCCTCACGGAAAAGTACCCCACAATAAAGTAGTTCAATTGAGAAATTCATGAAATTTTTACTATATAATTAACATAAACTAAATTACATATGCAAAAAATTTTAGTTAATCACATTAAAATGAATTCAAAATTATGTTAAATAATAATTTGACAAGCCAATATTTAATAGTATTATGATATAATTTTCTTTAAGAATCTCATCAAAAGGACACTTCTTTAAATAAAACAATTAATTAATTGAATAATAGATATTAATTCTTTAATTTTTGTATAATTTAAAATTTTAATTCAAAATTTTCAAAGGACATAAAATTCAACCACCTTACAATTGAAGTTTTTACTTAAAAAATTTCTATTCATTATACTAAATATAATAAATGAAAAATAATTTCATTGAAATAACCATACTAGCTATCTACTAAACCTTAAAATCCTAACCATTAAATCATTATACCTTAAACTCTATTAATTAAACTATTTATCTTATTGACTAAACTTTAAGATCATAATTACTAAATTTCAAAACTTGAAACTTCAATTAATTTGGTAAGAGGATTTTTTCTTCACTTAAAATGATGATGGAGAAAGTATATTTATTATTTTAATTGAAAATATGACAAATGTCATAAATTTTATAAATATGTTTTTAGTATGAGGAGGAATCTATTCATACTAGTATAAGTTTAAATGACCTATATGAAATCTAGAGTGTTAGTTCCATTAAACTTTAAAGGTCAAGGTTAATTCATTTTAATTAGTAATTTTAACATTGGTTGCAACTTAATTTTTGTCTCTCAATTAATGTATTAAGGCTTCATTTCACACAACAAATAAGTTAACATATAACTTATTGACTAGGTCAATAAGTTATAAGTTAACCTCTAAAGGTGTTTCTCGTACTAGTTTATAAGTTGACTTATAAGTTACTTGGAGTAACTTATAAGTTCTGATTTAATAAATTGTCTAGAGTAATTTATAACTTATAAGCTACTACTTTTTCAAATTCTTTTCAAATCTATCATTATTTTTTTTATTAATTTACAACCTATACTTTTTATAATATAAATTTAAATAATTTTTATAAAATATAATTAATTATATTTTAAATAATTATAATTTTATAATAAATAATAAAATAAAAATTATATAAGTAAATAAATATATAAATTTATAAAATATAATTAATTAAATATTAAAAATTATATTTTTATTTTAAAATTATTAATTATGTTAATATAATTAAATTTTTAGATAAATATAAATTATTTTAATTATATATATTTCTATTAATATGTCCTTTTATATTATTTTTTAATTTTAATTAGTTCAACAGCTAATTTTGTGAAACACTTTAATTAATTTATCAGTTATCAGCTATTAAGTAGTTTATCAACTATTAATTATCAGCTAACTTATCAGTTATTTATGTGAAATAGAGCCTAAAGTTCTATTTTGCATAATAAATAAGTTAACTTATACTTTATTAACCTGATCAATAAATTATTAATAAGTTATAAGCTAGCCTCTAAAAGTATTTCTCGCACTAACTTACAAGTTATTTCAAGTAACTTAAAAGTTCTGATTAAAAAAGTTACCTAACATAGTTTATAACTTATAAGTTATTATTTTTTTAAATCCTTTTCAAATCTATCCTTATTCTTTTTATTAATTTACAATTCATATCTTTTGTAATATAAATTTAAGTAATTTTTTAAAAATATAATTAATTATATTTTAATTAATTATAATTTAATAATAAATAATAAAATAAAAATTATATAAGTAAATAAATATACAGATTTATAAAATATAATTAATTAAATATTAAAAATTATACTTTTATTTTAAACTTTTTAATTATATTAATATAATTTAATTTTTAGATAAATATAAATTATTTTAATTATATATGTATTTCTATTAATATGTCCTTTTCTATTATTTTTATAATTTTAGCTAGTTCAACAGCTAATTTTATGAAACACTTTAATTAACATATCAACTATCAATTATCAGCTATCAGTTAGTTTATTAGTTACTAAATAACTTATCATATATTTGCACAAAATGGAGCTTAAATATTAAATTTCAATCATTAATATTCTACAATTCTATTTTAGTAAAAAAAATGATAAATTTAAATTAGAAGCTTTCTTTTATGATTATTCTATGTTTTTCTCTTTTAAGATAATTTTTTTTATGATTACTATGTATATTTATCAACATTCTTTCAATTTAAAATATGAAATTTTTATGCATTTTAAATAAGGATTCAAATTTGATTTACTATTTGTGTAAATTAGTTTTATAGTATCATTTATTCATTGTTGTCATATTAATAAAAAACTATTAAAACTCTTTCCCTAATGTTAAAAATTCTTAATTGTTATTACTTTTTATATAACTTATCTTCATCTCAGTTATTAATAATTTCTAATATTTTACTCTAATGTGGATCAAATTTAAACTTTTTAAATAGAGTACTTTAGAATTATGCCATAATATATAATTAAAGATTTATTATTTATCATGAAAATAAATAAAAAATTATACTAAGATATTCAAACTAAATTAGATGCAGCTATATAATCAAATTATAGTAAAAACATTATAACAACTATAAAATATATGCCTTCTACAAATCTTATATAATTACCCATGAGTACTATAAATGAATGCATTATTAATAAGTGTGAATAACCATGGCAAAAATTTTAAAGTATTAATGTAATATAATATATTTTTATATCAAAGTATATTTTATATGCTTAATATATTATTAATTGTAATATAAAATAACTAATTTTAATTCACAAAAGAAAGTTAATAATTGTACACAAAAATGATAACAAATTATAGGTAAATAGAAATCACCCAAATAATAATCACAGGAATTTATCTTAAATAAATATAATGCATGATATTTATAAAAGAATGAATAAATAAAGAGACTATAAATAATAATTAGAAACATTCTAATTTTTTTGCTAAAATATAATATCAATATATTAATGCTTTGAAAAAATTTAATTAATGCATTAATTGAGAGAAAGAACAAATTACATATAATGCAAAAGTTACTTAAAAAATAATGAACTGATCTTGGCCTTTCAATTTTAGCATGATTAACGATTCAAAATTGAATGTAAGTCATTTAGACTTGCAAGTGTGTGTACAAGAGAGAGAGAGATTAATACCTATATAAGTCTAAATGACTTACAATAGATTTAGGGTGTTAAATTCATTAGAATTTAAAGATTAAGATTAATTCATTTTAACCAAATTTTATATTGCCTGAAACATACTCCACCTTTCTCAAGCAATGCATTAAGCATTAAATTCCTATCATTAATATACTACAACTCCAATTTAGTAGAAAAATATTAAATCAAAATAAAAAGATTTTTTTTTATTATTGCATATTGTTCTCCTTTAAAATAAATTTTTTATGGTTATTATGCATATTTATCAACTACCTTTCAATTTAAAATGTGAAATTTTAGTGTGTTTTAAATGAAGTACTTTAGAAATATAACTTAATATAAAATTAAAGATTTATTATCCATTATTAAATTAAATATAAAAAATATACTAATATATTCAAATTGAATTACGTAAGCTATAAAATCGAATTATAGTAAAATTTTTTTACAAATATAAAATATATATCTTCATAAGTTTTTTTATTATACAAAATGTTAGATAATTACTCATGAGTATTATAAATAGATACAATATTAATAAATGTGAATGATCATGATAATATTTTAAAGTATTCATATTAAGATTTAATAAAAAAAAAGGTACTTATGTCATGTAATATATTTTTTATTTCAAGGTATATTTTATATGATTAATATATTATTTTTTGTAACTAAAAATGAACCATTTTAATTTTAAAAGAAAAATAATAATTTTATGTAATAATTATAAAAATTATAAATAAATATAAATAATCTTAATAACAAAAAAATTATCTTAAATAAATACATCTAATACATAGCAATTATAAAAATAAATAAATAAGGAAATCATACATAATAATTAATTTTTATCTTTTTACAAAAATAGAATAGTAGTTTACTAATGATTTGGAAATTCTGCATTAACTGAAAGACAGAGCAAATTACATGTAGTATAAAAGTTACATGATTATGAATTGATATTAACCTTTCAATTTTGTTGAGATTAATGGTTTAGATTTGGTATGTTATCAATGGATCCTTCTTATATAAACACATCCACACACACATACTACATACATTGGAAATAAGTTCTGGAATTAAGTTTTAAATTTTTTAATTTATTGAATTAATTTTTATAAATTTACTTAATTATCTTGTATTTGATGATAGTCTTTGATTTGTATTGAATATCTAATTTCATATCTCATTATATATATAACATTGTTGCTATAACTTTATAAATTTTAGCAATTATGTCATATTAAATGAGAATAATAATGTTTACCTATCTATATTGGGTTAGTTTTATAATTATATCATTTTTTTGGCTTTCAATTACAAAGTTTCCCACCCAATTCTCAAGGAACGTGCTTCACATTGCAAGTACTCCCTTCATTTCTTTTTTATCTATCGTATTTAAAAAAAAATTGTTTCTTTTTATCTGTCATTTTAGAATTTCAATGAAGCATTAAATGTTCTTTTTTCAAGTCTATCCTTTTTTTTCATTAATAAATACTTTATTATTCTACACTATTAACTCACTTGTATTTGTTCTTTTACATTTCTCTCTCTATTTTCAATTATCTTAATTTTTGTGCATAAAGGATAATCTTATAAAGTTCACTAATAATAAATAAATTAAACTACTTTCTTAATATATGTGAAGTTAGTTAATGGTAATAAATAAATAGAAATAGAAGGAGCAATTATTTTTAACTATTAATGTCACTCTTTATTAGCTAAAGGCCATATTTGACTGCCTTAATTTAACAAGATGGTTTGCCCTAGATTCATATCGAGGTAGTATAGTCCTTCCCTGATTATCATGAATTCACGCTCAATTATTCGGGCTATGGATCGGATAACTCACCTGATTTGATAAAACCTTAGAAGGTATAAAATTTGATTTTTTTTTATGATTTGATTATTAATTAATTTTTTTTCACAAAATCCGATAGATGTTAAGGCTAGTTCCAAACTATCTTTATATTATATATTAATTGTGATATTTTTTATTTCTTATTATAATAAGTATTATTTTTATAATTCATCATATGTTAATTTATTATTTTTTAATAAAAAGTCAATTTGTAATTTCTTTTCTACGTAAAAGATAAATTATGAAATAAAAAAATAATTTTCTTGCATTTTTTATTCACTAATAATAAGTAATAAATATAAAGTTACTAATTACTCTTTTCATTTGTTCTTCTAATATTAAATTAATTTCTAATAAAGATTTGAATTTGAATCTTTATCTATAACTAGAATTTACAATTATCTATTTATTTCATTCTTATAAAAAAATTTAAAATTATATTTATATTTTATTTTTTCTTTCCACATTCAATCTTTTCAAAGTTATTATTTTATTTGATATGAGAATTTTTAGCTTTATTTTTAATATCTAAAAGTTCACAACTACCTACTTATTTCATTCTCATAAAAAGTTTTTTGAATTATATTTAAGTTTTGTTTCTTTTCTATCTCTACATTCAATCACTTCAAAACTATCATCTTTTCTGAGATGAGATTTTTCATTTTCATCTTCATCCTCATCTTTAATATTGCAAATATTCTCTCTTATTACTTTTTAACTTTTTTGTATTTGCTCAATCCAAAGTTTATATTATATTAATTGCTTTCAATTATGTCTCTTTTGCTTCTTTTTTATATTGTTGTTATTGCAGTTTGATTATCTTTTTTTTTTGTAATAAGTGTTTTATTTTATTGGATTTCCACCTTTTAGAAAAAAAATTATAACTTAATTAATTTATTAACTTAATGGATTCTTGATGTATAAAATTGCCAAAGTCTATATTTTATATATAGTTTAACTATTTCATACAATTTAACAAGAGAAGCACAATTTTGAAGGGAATTACGGAAGTAAAAGAATTGCCATCATATAAATCCATAAATTATTAGTTATGAAATTTATAAATTTATAGTTAATAATACATACATACATATATATATATATATATATATATATATATATATATATATATATATATATATATATATATATATATATATATATATAGGTCAATTTTTATTATCTTAGATTTACATAAAAATATTAAGGTTAACAAATATAATATTTTCTATTTTAAATTTTGAAAGTCATTTTATTCTCACCTTTATCTAATTTTATTTGAAAATTTTCTATTTTTTATCTTTATTTGATTAGAAACATTTTTATGTTTATCTTCATCTCATTTTACATCTAATTTAAAATTTACAAGTTTTCATCTATAATACACTTCCGTTTCCTTTGTACTTGATAGAATTACTCTCTACTTTTGTAAATAAATAAATAATCCCACTTGCACTTATCAAAGAAAACTTGGATTTGAAGTTGGTATCTCTATGTTCAACTTTTTTCCCTCTATGTTTTTAACATATTTTTCTTAAATTTTGACTAGAGTTAAATTAATTTTTCTTCTAATGATTCATTACCAATTGTACATTTTTTATTTGTTAACTATTTTATATTTGTAATTATATTCCAATAAAGGAACTTCATTATAATGAAACTTTTAAAAGATACTAATATGAGTTAGTTATTGGTAATTTTCAATCAAAAGCTACTCATTTCTTCAATATAAACTAAAAAAATGTAAAATATTTGATATCAAAACATTGAATTTTAATTAACATGTATATTATAATTTATAGATTTTAATGAGTTGTTTGTAGTATAAAATTATTATTTTTAAAAGTGTGTTTTATGTTGTAACCTAACAAATAAAAATATATTACTATTATGAAAAATCTATTCATATCATAAATTATGTTATTAAATACTAAAGATAATAATTATCTTGGAGAAAAGTAGTATTTAATTACTATGACATTTGAATCCAAAATCAATTTTTTTGATAAAATAAATTCAAGATCAATTACTTATTTGAATGTTGAGCAAAATGAGTGAAAAGATGAATTTTTTTTTAGTTGTTGGTTATATATTAATCAAATTTTTATCTAATTCTCTTTATCAATAATTAATATGTAAATATAATGATATATTATTAAAATAAATATTTGTCCATAATATAAAATTACTACTTTCAAAAGTTTATTTTGTATTATAACATAGTAAATAAAAATATATTGCATTACCAAAAAAAACTATTCTTATTGTAAATGATGTCATTAAATATTAATATTAATGACAATAATTATATTAAAAAATGGTATCTAATTAATACAATATTTGAATTTAAAATCAATTACCTACTTAAATATTGAGCAAAATGGGTGGGGAGATGATTTTTTTAGAGATATTAGTTATGTATTAATAAATTTTTTTTATCTAATCCTCCTTATTAATGATTAATATATAATTATAATAGTATATTACTAAAATAATTATTTATATGTACATTGCATTGGTGAATTCTTAGTGGCTATATAAATTAAGTCAATTTGAGCCGAGTACATAAATGTATTTTTATTAATATAATTATATATTATAAAAATAATTATGTCTAATTATCGAGAGGTGATTGATTATTTTCTATGAAAGACATAATCCCGAAGAGTCCGAAAACATTTGGGGGGGAGAGATTTATTAACTGATTTTTACACATCAGAACATGAGTTACTAATTCATTGAAATCTCCATCGTTTACTCAAAACACTGGTTTGAACTACAAGTTTTATACAATCAAGCAATGATAGGATGTACACAAGAATATTTTCGGGAAGCTTGCTTAGCCTATCTTCTACTTCCTTTATTTTGTCCTCTGTTTTTACTTTGCTACCCTTATCCTTGTCTGTTCATCTCATCTTTATGTTTTCTCTCAATAGCTTTATAAGCCAAAGACATACAAATAGTGATAGGGAGAGTAAGGATAGAGGATTAAGATCCATTATCTATTCTTATTTTAAAATATTTTATCTTATTATAATTATTTAATAAAAATTATAAATATCCAAATTTTTTATCCTATTTATTCAATTACACTATATCTATACCTTATTATATTTATCATAATTATCTATATCATATTGTTTTCTAATAAAATAATAATTACATGAAAATTCTAATGATACAAACACAATAAAGAATAACATGAATTCCTTTGTTAAAGTTCATTTTTATTAACTGATTATATATGTTGTTTCAATTTTTTATTTTATTATATAATCAAATTTCTATATAAATATATTATTATTATTATTATTATTATTATTATTATTATTATTATTATTATTATTATTATTATTATTTGAGTATAGGGATGATTAAATAGTATAGTCCTTGCAGCAGTGGATCTATTTATTAAAATGTAGGGGGTAATTGCCCCCACAAACATTTATATATATATATACACACACTAATGATAAGGAAATATCAATTGAAAAAGAAAAAAATTATTTTAAATAAATATAAAAATTATTTCAATCTCATTAATTATATATAAGGAGATATAAATAAAAGGAAATATCAAAATAAATTAGATTTTTATTTAAATATTTAATTTTTTACAATAATTTTATTTTTAATTTTTATATAAATATTGCTCCTACAACTTAAAATTCATGCATCCACCACTTAATCTTTGTACTTGTACTTGATGAAATCTCCATAAAAGTCTACTTATCAATACTCACATTTATTAGAAGATTTTGTACTTGTAAATCATAAACTAAAATGGGTAAAAATTGAGGATACCCATTAAGTATAGGTCATATTGCTACCTAAAGCACTTATAAATTAGATTTAGGATGAATTTTATTAAGCTCTTCTAAGATTTGGGCGCATAATTCACTAGCCGCCCCTTTATTTTGAAAATTTTCACTAACCTTGAAATGACCGAATGTTGACTTCTTCTCTATTATACCAAATTTACCCTTTTGTATATTATATAATGGTTTACCATCTTTATAAAAGCATAATCCAAATTAATAGTTACAATGATAATTATTTGAAGAGGATTTGTAAGATGATATTTTCTCATGTATTTTTGAAAATATTTTAAATTTTCTTATATATCAAGGATTGAAATGTAAAAAATTTTATTATTATAGGTAAGAATACTAAATGTAAATCAACTATTTCAAAAATTGTTATTCTTAATTTTTTTTCAAAATAGCTACTTAAGCGCCAATAAGCTGACCAAAATAACTATTTCCCAAATATTCAAACTAACTAATTAATTTGATCAAATAATTAAAAACACTTAAATTAACTAGAAACACTAATGTCCTTATTTTAAAATATTTTATCTTTCCACTTCCCTAAATTTATATGGATAAAATTTTCGGTATTTATCATTATCCCAATCAAACATTTGAATTTTCATATTTGTGCCCATTTTTCTAATTTTTTATTTAAATAATACATATTTACCTATATCTTATTATAATTATATAATAAAAATTATAGATATCCAAATTTTATCCTATTTATTCAATTACAATATATCTATAACTTATTATATTCATCATTGTTGTCTATATCATATTATTTTTTAATAAAATAATAATTACATGAAAGTTCTAATCATACAAACACAATAAAGAATAACATAAAATCTTTTGTTAAAGTTCATCTTTATTAATTGATTATATACGTTGTTTCAATTTTTTTATTTTATCATATAATCAATTTTCATATAAATATATTATTATTATTTAAGTACGGGGATGGTTAAGTAGTATAATATCTACACCAAGGAATCTATTTATTAAAATGTGGGGGCAATTGCCCCGATGACTTATTTCTATATCAATTGAAAAAGAAAAAAATTATTTTAAACAAATATAAAAATATTTCAATCCCATTGATTGTGTATAAGGAGATATTAATAAAAGGAAATATCAAAATACATTAGCTTTTTTTTACTTAAATATTTAATTTTTTACAATAATTTTATTTTTAATTTTTATGTAAATATTGCCTTTACAACATAAAATTCATGGATCCACCACCTACTTTTTGTACTTGTACTTGATGAAATCTCTGCAAAAATCTATTTAACTATACTCACATCTATTTTTAAGATTTCATGCCTATAAATCCTAAACTAGAATGGGTGAAAATTGAGGATACCCATTAGGTATGGGTCATATTGCTATCCAAACCACTTATAAATTAGATTTAAGGTAAAATTTTTTTAGCTCTCTTAAGGTCTAGGCATAATTCACTAGCCTCCTCTTTATTTTGAAAAATTCCACTATTCTCCCTTGAAACTACCAGATGTTGACTTCTTTTCTATTATACCAAATTTGCCCTTTATATATTATATAATACTTTACCATCTTTATAAAAGCATTATCTAAATTAATAGTTACATAAAAATGATAATTGTTTGAAGAGGATTTGTAAGATGATATTTTCTCTTGTATTTTTTGAGAATATTTTAATTTTTCTTATATATTAAGGATTGAAATGTCAAAAATTTTATTATTATGGGCAAGAATATCTTTTTATATACTAAATGTAAATTAAATATTTCAAAAAATTGTTATTCTTAATTTTTTTCAAAATAGTTATTTAAGGGTTAATAAGCTGACTAAAATAATTATTTGTGAAATATTTGAATCAATTGATCAACTTGATTAAATAGTTAAAAACACTTAATTCAACTAAAAGTTGATCAAAAAGTTGTTCACCAAATGTCCTCTTTTGCTTTATATAACCATATCATGCCAAGTAAGAGGACACTTGCTTTTGCAAAATGACACTTTTTCCATTTTTCTTAATTGGAAATTAATGGATGCTGTAACTTTGATGGCTGGGGGACCAAATTGCACACGTAGTATGAACAAGCATCCTTTGGTTTATTTATAAATTGTAGAAGTGATAATGCATTTAACACACACACATACACTCAAACTAGATATAATAAGAATTAAACCCTTTATAATAATGTTGATTATTATTGTATCGGTAAGGTGTCTACACACATCCTATTATTTATAAAGATGACCCTGTAACCAACAAGCTATTATTGGCTATGTAAAAATGGACTATGATGTTGAGGGTATCTTGTACAAATTCACATTCGAATAGATCATTATGTTCCTTACTAATGGTTGAGTCATTAGCTGCATTAGCATCACTACTATAAAATAGTTTATTAACATCATGTATTTAGAAGATTACACTTCGATTATTGATCAATGTATATTCAATGTTGCTATGTCGATTTTATAATTATAGAAAAGATAACAATAATATCAGTTTTTATATTAATAAAAACTGACATAATTAATTTTGCTAGCATCATAGGAGATAAAATTAAATGATATTTTCTTTTAAAAAATTGATGTATAATTTTAATAATACCACACCGATATAATTTAATAATTGATGTAACATGTCCTACCCCATCCCTATCCCTCTATTCCTCACTGACTCATCCACTCCCTCAAACCCTAACTTGATCCCTCTTTTCCTTACTCCCTTATCCTCCTTGTTTCCTTTGCATTTCTCCTTAAAGAACAACCTACCCAAATATAGAAACCATCTCTTATGACTTTATAGAATCTTAATGTCAATGATGTTAAAGGATAAAATAAATAATAAAATATTAAAAATGGTGAAAGGTTATATATAATATCTCAATCAAAGATGGATATTTTGCTAAATCTATTTTGATATTAGTTGCTCAATATATTAAATTTGCACTTCTTAGAAAAGCAATCTTGGATATAATATATGTAGATGCATAATTCGCTAAATCACATAATACATAAGCAGATACAATTCAATTAACAATTTGAATTAATTTTCTTTCAAATTGAATTAAATTGCATAATTCGAATTGTGAATTGTCTGATTCCAACTACCACACTTCTACTTAATTAGGCATATTGCTTAATGGAGGTAACTTCAAAAAGGGAGTTCATATTAGATGTCAAAATTAGTTAAAATAGCATCCAATGCAGTCGTAGTGCTAACTCTCTTTGCCACTAGACAACATAAACAATCATGACGTTATTATGCTTTATATACACCATACTATACAACACAAAATTAAACCATTAATTTAATTGACTTCTTATTTGAAGATAAGATTTATCTTAGGTAAGAATAACAAATCACTTAACATACATTAGTTAAAACTAACTTTAAGCTATGCCATGCACAAATTTATAAGAATATCCAGTAATATAATTAAATATGTCTATCCTAAGTTATTAAAAAAAAACCATAACTAGCTAAGGCTAATTAACTATTATGGAGTATAATTATGAAATTTAATTAGTTACAAACATCTAGTGCTTTAAAGTAGAATATCAACTACACATATTCTACCATGTGATTCAAAATAAGTTAGTAGACCTCTATGTTTTCTTACATTAGTGTATGGTAGTCATTCCTATACTAGTCAAAATACAAAAAAAAAAAAAAAGGAACATGGTGGTGTAAACATCAATCTACTAAAGTTCTGTCATTCTTTTTTATGCACTTCTTTAACTTAGCGCAAGACTTTTGAGGACTCAACATTTTTGTAATGGAAATTTCATCACTAGCTTCATCATCTCTAGGCCTCTTTTTTATATTTTTTCAAAGGTGTAATGTCATCCATAAAAGTCAAGTTAACGATATGCTTTGAAGATAGCAAAAAGTATGCATGTGGTTTAAAGATTAAAAAAAGTATGTCTTGCATGAAACAAATAAATTATTTTCATGTTATAAAAAATGGAATCACAATATATACATTATCTAATAGTTATGCAATATATATTATATTTTTCCTTATGTTATCTTCATTGAACTTTAAACAATGTTACCTATATCTTGTACAATGGGCTTCTGTTCATCAATTAAAATTGTCTCAATAAATACTAAACAATAGTTCTATATATTTCAAATGATGCTATACATATGTGAGTTTAAAAAAATTATTTAGTTATCCTTATCACTCAAATCACATTATGACCCTTCAACTAATGCATCAAGTCACTTTGATATAGTAACATGTCATTTGCACCATAATTAAAGGTAATCATTTATTTATCATGTATATCCATTCTTACTTTAATTAGTACCCTAATGTTTCTATCCTATTTTAATTATTCCTCTTTTGCATGCTGATCTCCTTTTTTTCTAAAAAAATTTCATATGGAACAAATATCAATAGAGAATCATGACAAATAAAGAGCATTTTTGATATTTTAGTATAAGAGAGAAACTTAAAGAAAAGAATTAATAGGTTATATGACTATATAATATTAAAATAAATCTGATTTGTATTTTCCTAAACCAACATGACTATACTTTGGTAGTATCTAAAAATGTGTATTTCATGTAGTATTTTTGCATTCTTTAGCTTTAAGAAGTTTGTTGCAAACAAACAAACCTAGATTCACATATGTGAAAGTTGTCTATGATGTATGAATTTATGGTAGCTGATACTTATAGACTTACCAAGTTTATCAAAAGACTAATTGGGCCCCCTATGTAACCTTCCAAGCGTTAACTACCAAGATATTTTAAATACATATTAAAACTAAAATAAAATCAAGCTTTAGGAAAGAAATTACTGTAGGAAGACCAATTACTACATGACTTCCTATCAATTATTATTGTTTTTACCCTAATTTTTCTTTTATTTCATGTGGTTCAATAATTCAAATATGCATATGAGAAATCATTGAACCTGTAATGAGGCCTCAAAGCTTTTAAAGGGGAGGACTTGGAGGAGTGATAGAACCAACGGTCAGTGGCCAAATCCACAAAGCAATGATTATATGCTATTCTTGTCATTATACCTTTTTTTATGCACATAATAAAATTGTTTAGAACCATCTTGCAGAATGACATAGCAAATAGATATCCTACACATTTTATATTCACCCACTATCTATGTATCAGACACATGGAACCTCACATATAAAATAAATATCCTGCATTTCTATATCACCTCAAGCACGCTCAGGCATATAAAACAAAGTCGTAACGTTAATTTTAGATAAAGAATCATCCAGTATTTGTTTAGATACTCACTTACAGAATAGAAAATCATTAAAGCTAGTTATAAAATTAAATATGTTTGTCCGAATTAAATATCTATGGGTTAAAAATGTTAGATATTCTATTATGGACTTATTAATTCAGTAATAAAATAAAATATAAAAAGATTTATCCTAATATTAAAGTAACTAAATAATTTAGGCCCAATGGTAATGTAATTTAACTAATGTGATAATGGATAGTTCTTGACGATGTATTAACTCACTAATGTTATTAATATAAATAAGGGTTGTTACTCCTAAACCCTATAATTAATTCTGTGCACTCTCCATTAGTGTCAAAAAGTCTCCCCAATTAAGTTCTCATATAAGATTAATAGGAATAACAAATCCCTATTAGAGTTCATGATGAAGACCAATTGCATGTAGTTCGTGGCCTATAGCAAATTCTAATTTCTTATTTGCTCACAATGGATTCATCAAGTAATAATAATAAATCTTTTCCTACATTTAATATTATTCTTGCCACTTAATTCAATTTGGGATATTATTTTTATAAAATTTAATTTTAACAATTGATATTAGAACCTTTAAATCATGAGGATTGAATATATTATTTCATAGATTCAGGAATGAAATTCTATTTTTGAATAGTTTTATAAATTATGTAATGAAAATATTCTTGGTAAAATTTGTTATGGATCTCAAAATTATTTCATAACCCTCATTTTATTTATTTTGTTGTTACACACACACACACACACACACACACACACACACACACACACACACACACACACACACACACACACATATATATATATATATATATATATATATGAATAAAATACACATATCATATGTGTAAGATATTTCTAAATGATTTATCCCTATATTATATGTGCTATTGGATGAATTTTATTTGATCCCATTTTCAAATATATATATATGTTATAAATCAAATATAGCATTTTGTATATACATGTCTGCATTTTGAATCTTGTTTTGTCTATATATATATATTTAATGTTTTATATATACTTTGATGCTTTCAATTCATATATGTTCCTTAGGTTGATGGTTCTACACAACTTTTGTTTAGCGTTTGAAATTCATTATATATATATATATATATATATATATATATATATATATATTCTAGTAGTTTGTATATATTTTTTATGAAAGCCGTGGTTATTATGCTAGAAAATTTTCAATTATTGAAATGGATTTTAGATGCAATTTCTTTGGAAAAATTTTGCATTAAAAGTATTAAAGTGCTTTAAGACATTATTATGTATATAAGAATATATATATATATATATATATATATATATATATATATATATATAATATGTCTAAAATGTAATTTTTGGGCTCCACTCTCTTAGTTATTTTTAGGCATTTTTTAGATTTTTTCATTAAAAAATATATTTTAACTATTTTTGCCTATTTAATTTAGATAACCAAATAATTTTATTTTGAACTGAAAACTTCGTTGTAATGTTATTGCATACTAAGCTTCCACATATTTTTTTGTGAAATTTTTAGATACTATTTAGTCCATTAATTATTTTTCTATGTGTATGTATGTATAGGAAAACAATTATAGAAAATTATTTGAGCTTATGTTACACCATGGTGTTTTGTGTAATTGTGAGTCCTTCTATTATGAACCCAATTGCATAAAATTTTGTTCATTTTTTTTGTAATAGTAGTCAGACTAAAGAGAGTATCATATTAATATTATTTTAATATCTTATCAACATAATATTATTAATATGATTTATTGATGATAACATAAGTGTAGGAATAAATATTGTATTTCTAGAATTCTAATCACCCTATTGGTGTTGAAATTTTAAGAATTTGATATTTAGTTTTCATATTATATTATAAGGCCTTTAATGCTCCATTAGTATTAGGCTTTATAATATAATACTAAGTTTGATTTCATAATTTACTGAGAAAAATTTCTAGCATGATTAAGGTCAAACATGTATTAATGTTTTAACATTTGTTTCCTTAATTCCTTTACCTATGCAATTAAATGCAAGATAATTAATGGGACCAATAATGAGAATTGGGCTAAATCACTAAAGATATATTTAGCAAACTCTAATGTTGACTTAGCGATTAAGAAAGTAGAACCTCATATTAATGTTGAATCTATAACAAATCAAAAGAATCATCATGAAAAGTGGACCACTTTAACAGAGTGTGTTTGATGGATGTAAAAATAACCTTCCTAAATTGTGGTTTAACAAAAATTGTTCATATAAACCAGCTAGTTGGTTTCCAAGAAAAGGGAAAAGAGCACCTTGTGTGCTAACTTAAAAAGTCCATTTATGGCTTAAAACAAACTTCTAGATAGTGGTACCTCAAGTTTGATGAGGTAGTGACTTCTTTTAAGTTCAAGGAGATTGCAATTGACCAGTGTATTTATATGTTGATGAGTGTGGACAATTTTGTTATTCTGATACTATACATGGATGATATTCTCCTTGCAAGTAATGACATTAACCTGCTGACTGAGATAAAATAGATGTTATTCAAATATTTTGATATGAAGGATCTTGGAAATGCCTCTTATATTTTAGGAATAGAGATCTATCGTGATGAATCTTGAGATTTGCTTGGTTTGTCTCAGCAAACTTACATTGAGAAAGTACTGAAAAGATTCAATATGTTAATCTACTTTCAAGTTTCTACATCAATTTTAAAAGAAAAAATTTTCTCTAAGTCTTAGTGCTTTCAAAATGATGTTAAGATAGAAAGAATAAAAAATATCCTATATACGTTGGTTGTTGATAGCCTAATGTATGCTTAGATATGTACACATCTTGATATACTTTATGCTATTGGTGTACTAGGGAATAAAGGCGGTTACCCAGCCTAATGAGCCTAGCTTAGAAAAATATAGTATTTGGTTTCTCTTTTTTTGCTTGATAGGCTCGTTGGGACTTTTCTTATGGTTTGATTAATAATTAAGCTGGACTCAGGTCAAAATAAAAAAGTTTAATAGGCCTGGCCTAATTATATTAATTTACTTTTAATAATATAATTATATATTAAAAATATAATTATATCTAATTATTTTTAATATAAAAAGATTAATTTAATATAATTAAATATTTTATATATTTAAATATCATATTATCTCTTTAAATATATATTTTTTATTTAAAAATTTATTTTTTACTAAAAATTAAAAAATATTTTTAGGCTTTTAGGCTTTTCGGCTTTTCATTAAAAAAATTAAGTTAAGTCGAGCTAATTTTTAAAAAAATATAAATGGGTCAAGCCGAGTTCGAGCCTTGAATTTTATGTGATTAGGTCTGCCTTACCTGACCTATGTACACCTTTACTGGGGACATACTTAAGTAATCTTAATTAGAGACATTTGACTATTATGAAAAGAGTCATAAGGTACCTTCAGGGTACCAAAGATTACATATTATAAAAGATCAGGAGATCTCACAGTTATAGACTACTTAAATTTATATTTTGTTAGTTATCCAGATGATAAAAATTCTACATGTGGATGCATATTTATAATGGTAGGAGTAGTTAGTAGTTGTGTCATGGAAAAGTGTTAAGTAATCCTTAACAACAACCTCTACTATGGAAGCAGAATATGTTGCATGTTATGAAACCACTTGTACTACTATATGGTTAAGAAATTTTATGGCTGGTTTCAAGATTATTGAGAGTATTTCAAAACCTTTAACCATCTATTGTGGCAATATGACTGATAAAAACTTCTCTCATAATAATAAAAGTTCTGCTCATACAAAATATTTTGATATAAAGTATCAATTTGTGCAAGAAAAGGTACATGAGCATATTACATATATTAAACATATTTCCACAGATTGTATGCTCATAGATTCATTGATTAAAGGCTTAGTAGTAGGAGTATATTATGATCATGTAATCAATAAAGGATTAGTTAAGTTTTTTGATGTTTTAGATTAGTGGGAGTACTATAATGTAAATTATTTTTTCGAGATGTACATAAATGAAATATTCATATTTGTCATATACTGTGTACATTTTCATTATGACATATTTATGAAGACATTTAGACCATGTCTCAATACTGTAATAAGAATAATGATTCTCATTTAGCATCTTGGACAGATACTTCAACCTAATATGTAAAGATTTATATATGATTATCATAATTTTTTTATATAAATTTTATTGAGCACAAACTTATTATGCATATCCCTATCAGATACTATGTTTCATATTATTAGACATTTATTATCTCAATTTAGACTAATTGGCATGAAGATGTCATAATTTTCTATTATATCTTATTAAAGTAGCCACTATTATTTAATTATATGGCCCAAGTGGGAGATTATTGAATTTTCTATTGTGGACCTATTAATTCAAAAATAAAATAAGATATTTAACCTAATATTAAAGTGACTGAATAATTTGGGTCCAGTGGTAATCTCACCTAATTAATGTGATAATAGGTGATTTTTAATAATGGGTCGACTCACCAATATTATTAATATAAATAAAGGTTACTACTCCTAAATCTTATGATTGATTCTGCACACTTTCCATCAATATTAGAAAGTCTCCCCAGTCAAGTTCTTATTTAAGGTTGATAAGAGTAGCAAATTCTTATTGGAATTCATGATCAAGATTGATTGCGTATAGTTCATAGCCTACAGTAAATTCTGATTTCATATTTGCTTACAATAAATTCATCAGGTAATAATAATAATTTTTTTCTCACATTTAATATTATTATTTTCATATGATTCAATTTGAGATATTATTTTTATAAAATTTAATTTTAACAATAAGTAGTGGACATTTAACTCATGTCGTGTGCTTATTATAGGAGGAATCTTTCAAGTAATTGGCATTCCAAGTAGAGTTCACAACCACACGTATAAAAATTTAACTCTCAAAGACACTTATCTATAGACTCTACCAGCATCTTGACTATTTTACTATGATTTACAAACTATGGCATTAACAACCCTATAACTAAGGTGGAACCCTGCATATAAAGTCAATAACATAACTAGAATCGTGCATTGAAGCAACTTCACACAATGTTAGAGATAGGGGGAAAGCACAACATTGAATTGATATTAAGTATACAACACAACAAATAGATCATTGCAGAAATTCCTGACGACAGCTTCAAATATGCTACAATCGGATAAGAAATAATATTAACTAAAACGTTAACTTTTTTGATATAAAACTACTAACCTATAAATTAATTACCCAACCATAACATTCACACAAAACAGAAACGTGAAAGGAAAGTATGATAACTATCAATAAGGATTCAAGTTTACAACCCACTTTCCTACACCTAATGACAACTTTACCATTCCCTAAGTTCAAATCTTTGAGGTTATTTAGTCTATTAAAGTAATATAGGAAGTGCAACTTTTTGAGAAGTAGAAAATCTTTAAGTCATGTGGTTGGCCAACAACCGATAAAATGAAGGAAATAAAATTTTTTAAAAATTTTTACTTTATATAAATCATAAGAATTTGCTTACACATACCCCATTGGTAAGAAGAACTTTTGATAGATAAAAATATAAAATTACTTTTATTTAATTTATCAAATGGCCACTTTCATCTTTTATCATTATCACTTGATAAATATAATAAATATTCATTAAAGATAAATATAATTTATTAATTATAAAATATAAATATACTTATTAAAATATAATTATTAATTATATAAAATAAAATTTTAATGGTATATATAATCATAAATATTATTATAATAATAGAAATTTGATTTTTAAAATAATTATATTTAATCTATTATATTATTTTATTTATTATTTTAATATTCAATTATAATAGTAAAAAATTATATTTGTTTTCTAGTTTATATAAATTTTATATAATTAATTATTTATTGTATTAATTATTTAATTAATATTTTTCTTTTAATTATATTCCATTTTAATTATATTAATATAATTGGAGATATATATATATATATATATATATATATATATATATATATATATATATAGGACATCTTAATTGTTTTATATAAACCTATTTTAATTTTTTATAATAAGTTAAAAATTAAGAAATTGCCAATTCAAAAACTTATAATAAAAAGAGAGATTAGAAATATAGTTTAAAAAATAATTAAACACAATTAAAATTGATCATACTTATTATTTTTTATATTGCAGTTTTTAATGATATATTAGTTATTTTGATAATATTTCATAGAAAGTTTAGAGTAGGATCAAATAATATACAAGAAATTAATTTCTCGAAAACATCAATTAGAGTACTTTCTGGGTAGTGCGCAGGAAAATTTGCCTTTGAAAAAGTCTAACTTTCTGCAGGAACATACTAAACCAAATGAATCATTTATACGACTCTCTCGTATCTTACTATTTTAATGCCGGTTAAAATGAAAGAGAATATTAGTGGATGGGGCTTGCTGAAAAACATGCCTTAGCATCCTACAACTACGAAGGAAGGGGCTTTGACTGAAGCACAGGGTGTGGGTCTCACCTATAATTCCATGGAAGCCCGTTTGAGCTCCTTTGACATCAATTAATGTGCTCAACAAAATTTTATAAATTTCAATGAATTACAGCAATAAAACATGCTTTCATAGAGATTATCGTTCAAATGAACTTATAGTCCAATGAAAGCATGGCTTAATACTTTGGCACGAATGATCTCATACTGTATATAAATCGTTTGAATGAAGATTATTTCATAATCGCACCAAATGGCACCATCTAGTTAAGGATTCTGCTTGAAAGGCATTCAAACCTTTAAGTATAACATAACAGATATTTTAATCATAAAAATATTTTATAATATTAGAAGCACCACTATAATCCAAGTCAGTCCCTGTATATTAAGCCCCCCCCCCAAAAAAAAAAAAAAAAAAAAAGAGTAATGTTTGCCACTGGGTTTAAGAAAGTAAGCCCAACATATTGTTCTTATTTACAACTCATCACATGAAAACACCGCATGAATGAAATTTGACTTCATATATGGTGGGGATTTTGACAAAAGATTAACAGTAGTAGCTGACGATTAAGGTAACCTGGGTATATATGTCCTATGCACAATATTATTAATATGCTTACCACATGTTAAATCCACCACTTACATTAGAAATTGCACAGGTTAAATCGTTTACCAGTCAGATTCACAATCTCGTCCAAAAGGAGGAAAAAGGAGTATCGCAGCATAACATTTCGAACCCAAAATTGATCAACAGTTCACATGCCTCATTTGAAAAGTTGAGGTTGTCGGTGGGTATCTTTCAACAACTTTACCATTCTTATCAACCAAGAACTTCTCAAAGAAAAAGGAAAAGAAAAAGATCTGAAAGTTATCTTAGATCTTAGAAATTGCTAATGTAAACTAAACTAAGAGGTGATTTGAATTGGTATTGCAATTTTTCTCTGCAAGTTGCATGCAGGATCCAACCAAACAAAATGATTGTCAATCTAGATAGACTCAAATTCAAGAAATTACATCATGCAAATATCCTACAGAACAGGACCAATTTTAATATCAAGAAAATACACAATAGAAAGATGTAAGTATCTTCCATGCTATAGCATACCTTGATGTTTGTATTTTTCATGTACGTGTGATAGTTCTGAGTAGTTCGATGACGTCAAACCACTGTTATTCAAAGAGAAAAAGGGAACTCATTCAATTAGTTATGACTGACCAGAAAGCTTAATATAACTTTATATAACCAAATAGATTTCTCTGAAATTGATCTGATTTCTATTCTAATATCGTGCAAAGAACTGCAAGGAGGGCGAAGAAGTTGCCAGTAAAAAGGGCTTTAACGCGAACATGTCGACATATTTCCCCTGAATAGTCAATACCATTTTGAAGCAACATTAACAATTAAAAGAACCTTCCCCCTGAATTTGCTAAGAGAAACATCCTTTCCATCAATATCCGTGAGGTAGAACTTTTATGGTTCATTTTTTTTTTTTCTGTAATGCTAGAATTGATTTAGAATATATTAAGAAGGCCACCAATTATAAAGGAAAGATAGGCAAACTCGTTTTCTCTTTAGAATAAGAGGTAGATCAAGTGCAATGATACTTGGCCTCTTTGAAGAGTATAGTTAAACAGTAAACACACAATCCAAGTCCTTGTGTTACCCCTTTGCAAGAAGACATATAGACCTGGAAGGAGCCCTTGCTACTTGAAGGAGTTTTCTTTTTTTTTTTTTTTAACTGTTTCTTGGTTTTACTGACAAATTGACAACTGCCTAGGATCAAAAGGTTTTGATTTATTATTTTTATATTACATTGAGATTTGAGAGATTAAACTGCTCTATTTATTGTCTATTCTTTCGAGTAGGAAGAAGAGTTCCAACTATCCCAAAATAGCTGATGACACTTGTCCAAATGAATTCCATATAGCAGAACAAATGAAATTTAAAAGAATAAAATTGAGAACAAAACCAAAACTTAGATATTCATTTCACATGAATCTCATGTAGCAAATCCACGAAGTAGAAGTAGCACTACAAATCTTGGACAACAAGTTATCAGAACACAAAATAAATGGGCAAATCAAAAGCCATGCACAACAAAGCTTCAAAAAAAAAAAATTACAACTATACAAACTGTTCATATTAACCCTACAAAATGGTTTCAAAATCAAGGCACAACCAAAGTAGAGAAGAAATTAAAAAACTAAACTTGAACCCCAAACTCACTCTAAAATCAGAAACACATGAACCCATAGTCAAGCTTGGTTTCATAATCCAAAGAAGCATTATAAAAACTTCATCTCCCATAAAAATTCAGCAAGTCAGAAGGCAAAACCAGAAATTTATATGAAATTAGAAGGACATTACCTTAAGATTACAAAACACTCAAGGGAAAATAAGCACATCTCCAACTTCAGCGGCAACAAAGTAGAGAAAAGCTAAACTTCAGACAATGTATTTTATTGCTTCTATGGGTCTTCCATTTTAGCTTTAAGAGCTAAGGTTCATTAATAATCCATCAAATCAATGTATACTTTGTACGGCAAATTGGGCCTTTCATTGACTTGAGACACAAATAACACACTGTCAGAGTGTTTATAGGTTAAACAAATATATATAGCTTAAACAAACAAAATAAGGCCAACTTTTTGGTCAACAAATTGGAGAAGACTCCCACTAAAGTCGATGAAATCTTATTTCTGTGTCTCTGATATTGTAGCCAAGTAAATCCACGAGGGGTCAACTAAAAGGGGGAAAATAACTTCTAATTCAAATCATCATCATAAAAAATTTCAGCCACTTAGAATCCATAATTATATAATTTTGCAATTACACGGTACAATCCAAAAAAAAAAAAAACTAAATAAAAGCATGCACCATTTGAAATCAGAGAGCATATCAACTTGAAAATTTGAACGTCCCTTGCTAAATTTCCAAAGTGCAAATGAGCTGGACAGAATCCAATGGAATTGAACTCAACCAAGAAAATATGAATGGTAGTAACCCAATCTTTTTTGCACTCTGCAACCTTCTTGAAACGTAGAAGCTCAGAGCGGATAGAGATCGGAGAAATTGAAATGTAGAAGTTGAGATCGAAGTCAAAATGCTCAACACGCCCATACAAATCAGCAAAGCCACAAAGCCACAAACCCAAAGTGGAAACTACCCAGTTGCAGCAAAGAAAACATGCTTACATCCAACTACAAGCAGTTCCATATAAAGAATAAGGCAAGCCTGTATCAAGCAACTTCAAACCCAAACGTATGAAGCAACGACAAAATCCCCTTATCATCTTCGACCCAGATGCATCCCTTGAATCAGTACCAAACGATCCACAAATGGAAGCCACAAACCTTCCAACAAAACATTCCAAAACAAAACCAAGAAGGAAGTTACCAACAGCTTCCATCCTTTGGCTGAAGAATTTCATGCCAATAAAAAACTCCCTTCAAACAAATTTATTAGTTGACAAAGTTAAGACATTATTTTGGCATTCAGAAGGAATGTTTGCTCCTCATTAATGGCTACTATCTTTGTGTAAGAACACAAGCAACAAATTCAGACAAAGAAAAGCAGATCGTCATTTGGGTCAATGGGCAAAGCAATTTTTTGTTTCCATAGGCTCCTGAAGAAGAGAACAAAGAGCAGCCTAATAAAATAGCCCATTATTAGCATAATAATTTGAGAAGCAATCAAACAAAAACAAGTCACTTTAGGCGGGAAACAAAAATTATAGAGGCTCAATAGAGTGACACATCAGCAACAACAAATAATAAAATGAGATTCAGAACTCTGTTTCAGTATTATAGTCGGGGATAGGTGTTAGTTATTTAAGATTACATATGTAATATATGTTGCTTATTTAATAGTGATATTAATTTGTTGAGCAAAAATATGCTTTAAAAATCAAATATCAATAATTAGAGATAGGCAAGTAGATCAAATCAAAATTTGATGGTAAAAATGCAGAAAAGGATCTAGATAAATTTATGATTAGTGAAGTCTAAATATATTAGTTGTGATATTTTTTATCTTTTATAATGAAAAGTATTATTCTTATAAGTTATCAAGTATTAATTTGTTATTTCTTTTTAATAAAAAGTTAATTTATCATTTCTTTTTCACTTGAGAGATAAATTATGAAACCAAAAAAAAAATATTCTCCTTACATTTCTTAGCCACCAACAATCAGTAGTAAATATAAAATCATTGATTGCTTCTTTCATTTATCTTTTCAATATTAAATTAATTTTTAATAAAAATTTGAATTTAAACTTCTAACACCATCTTATATTAAAATAATTTTATTTTATGTTCAAAGTTAATATTTGATTTCAAAATTAATTATTGATATTGAAAAAAATTTATTTAACCAAATCATTGATTGATCTTTTTATTTATCTTTTCAATATCAAATTAATTTTCAATAAAAATTTTAATGTGAATCTCTAATATCATTTTACATTAAAATAATTTTATTTTGAATTTTGAAATAATGGACTACCTTGAAAAAAGATGTATTCAAAGTTAATATTTGATTTCGAAATTAATTATTAATATTAAAAAAGCTATTTAATGAAATTATGAAAGACATCTTTCAATTTAAATTCAAAATCAATTACTAAGATAGATTAATAAAGTGATGATTTGTTTCCTTCTTAGATTTCTCCTATGATATTACTTTCTATAAATTTTATTTTTCATTGGTCAATTGCTCCAAAAAAATTTTATTGCTTTCTTCTTTATCCTCCTAATCTCATCTCAGGTTTTTTCTTTTGAAGTATAATATCATATTTTTTTCATTTTTCTTCTTTTACAAAATTTGTCTAAAGATTCTCAATTTATCTTTTTCTTCTTCTCTTTCAATCTTGTTTCAAAATTTCTTACCGCTTTACTATGGAAGGTTGAATAATTTTTTTTAGTATCATATCATTATCTTTAGAATCATGCACAACATTTGGTTTTATGATTTCTTTTGAAGCATCATCTCATATATTTCCATTTTTTCTTCTTTCAAGAAATTTTTCTAAAATTTCTTAGTTTATCTTTATTTTCTTCTCTTTCAGTTTTGCTTCAAGATTCTTTATGAGACTCTGCTATAAAAGGTTGAATAGATTTTTTTGGTCTTATATCTTTTCCTTTAAAATCATGCATAAATAAGTATTTGGTTTCAATTTTTTCAATATCTTTATCTTTCATAGTTAGTAGTTAATTTTTTTCCTTTTGGGAAAACCCATCTTTTTGGCTTTACAACATTTGAAGTTATTTTTTTTTCCTTTGTTATCAAATCTATGTGTTTTCATTTGAGAGTTTTATATATGACCATTGATGATAGAAGTTGGGAAGCTTTGATACAATGAAACATTTTAAAGTATGTGAATCAATTCTACAATGTTAGATTAATTTTAGATTAATTTATACATAGAATCAATTCTCATGTAAATTTAGTATGATTATTGGAAAAATCCAATCTTTTTACATTTTCTTCCTTTAAGTCGTCCCGTTATCTAGGACATCTTTTTTTTTGAAAGACAATTGTATCATATAAGGTGTTTACTTGACTTCACTTAACTCCATTAGATCTAAAACTCACATGTGTGATTTTTGTAAATTTATTAATCTATATAATTTTAATTTTTGAATATTCACAAATATGATCTTCTACCGATAGAATATAAATTATATTTTTTTATTATGTTTTAGCATTTTGATTTTTTTGTTACCAAAAATATATTTTCTTTGTTAAGAATTTGAGAGGTTAAATGTTAGAATAATGCTGCTCAAACAATGAATATTTTGTTCAAATATATATTAAAGTTATAGGTTAATATTTTAAGTAAATTTAGATAACTAAAATTAATTAGCATTTTTTTTTTCATGATGATTAGATGGTTTTGAGATGATTGATTAAAAAGTCCATTGTTATAGATGATTATTACAATTTTTATCATTTAAATTTATAATCAAAGTTGTATTTGGGGTACTTAGCATACATTTTCTCATAACCTATATTATTATTTTATTATTTTTCACCAAAGAGCATTATAGAAAATTTAATAATTAAAGTTATATATATAATTTTATTATAATATCTACCCTATAAAGAGCTTATTAGTTTTTGAATTTGTTTACATTGTTTTAAGAATTATAGTTTTCTTTTCTAGTATTTAGGGATTGTACTTGATTCTTATATAAACAAACAAATGTACATTTCTTAAAAGTTACAACTTAATATAACATGTGCAAGTAAAAAATAATAATAGTCTATGTAAAATGATATTATAAGTGATTGTTGCATGAAAACTATATCTTTTCAAAGGATAAATTATGATTTATTAATCATATTGTTTCCTTTTTATTTTTTTTAGTATGTCTTCTTGTATTAGAAGATTAAAAAATTATATTAAATTATAATAAGTAAAATATCTATTTATTTTTTTAAGTAATAACAAAAAGTTAGAAACATTAATTTAAATTTATTATTAAATTTTTTGTAATATTTTATAATTAAAATATAAGAAAAATATTTAAATAATTTTTTTGCATATATTATATCAATCAATCATTCAATATGTATGTTTAATTGTTTTATTCCTGATAGTAAATTAAGAATTAGCTAAAGAGTAAAGTAAATAATCACAACTATTAATTAAAAAAATTAAAGATTGAGAATTGATAAATAATAAGTCATCGAAAAAGTAATTTTTTAATTTGTAATTATCTCATTCCTAAATTATTTTTAATCAACAATTATGGTCATTTATTATAACCTTTAAAGTGCATCTTACAATTTAGAAGAGTTAAATTCATATATTGGAAATTTACTAAAAAAAACTTTACTTGTACTTTGCCTTTTAATTATAAAATTAATTATATATTTTATATTTAAAAAAATAAATAAATATCAACAATGCACTAATCCTTCTATCAAATAACAATATGTTATCATCAAATTATTATTTTAAATCTAAAAAAGGTGGAATTTAAACTCTCTCCTTTTTTGTCCTCTTTTATTGTTTTCAAAGAGATATGCAACTATCTAGTTGAGAATAATAGAGAAATATCAATACAATACATATAAAATATTGTTATAAATGCATGGTCTACAACATAAAGGCTTAATGTTAGCAACATTTTTATATATATTATTTTATAACTTGCTAGCAAAAGTAACTATTTTTTTTATTTATGATACTTTCTATATTTTTTAATATTAATTAATTGATAATTATATTATTATAATCATGTTTCTTTTTAAATAATTAACATATATTTATAATGTTATATAGTGTTAAATTAATTTTTTTCGTACAACGCATTGGTAACTTCCTAGCATGTTACATTATGAGAAAGACGTAATTTTGACCGCTTAATTTCATATAATTTGTTCATTATTAAGAAAAAAATGTATCAAATTGCAATGAAGCTAACAATCTCTAACATTATATGGATAAGATTTAGCTAAAGTGGATAATCATTATTATAAATGAAAAAATTAAGAGAAAGAGTAATTATAAATTAAAATATTACTATTTTGGTAATTTGTTATTTTTCAGATTTTCAACTTTTGACTTTCTTATCAATGATTGTAACTATTTATTTTACTTTCTAAAGTGTGTATCACATTTTAGATGAATCAAATTTCACCTCGCTCATTGATTGTCAGTTATAATAAGATATATATTACAAAATTTTCAACTTTATGAAAATAGTTTGTTATATTTAAAACTTAAAATAGAATCTAATACTATTTGATTTAAAGTATTATAATCTCTTCGTAAATTTAAAAATTCAATCTAATCAAAACCAATAATATTAATTTTAATAAAAATATAAATCTTAACAATTTAATATTACTAAATAAAAATGTTGAACTTTTCATAATATTATGATTAAAAATATATAATTTTAGCTAATCCATTATTATTAATCACAAAAATATAATATTATTTTTAAAAATATATTCAACTATATTTAAAATTTAAAGTATAATTATAATTCTAAAATAGAAAACTTTATTTTACATTTTAAAAATCAGACATATATTAAAATTTTATATAAATTATGATAATATAATTTTAATTTTAGTTATTACTTGCTATTCCTACGAAGTGGTGCTTCTCTCTACATTTAAGTCCTTTCTGTCTTGAGCCAATTCAAATTTAAAGGATAGAATAATTAGTGTTATTAGTCATAATTTTTTCTTTTGTTATAATAATCTATCTCTCCTTATATATGTAATACTAAAATAAATGGTGAAAAAAATAGAATATAATATAAAAAATATGTATTTGTTATTGCTAAGGTGAATGAAGAGGTTAATAATTATAATAAAAATAAAATTAAATAACCAATAATACTAATTATAAAATTTAAGAGATATTATAGTTATCATAAGAGATTCAATATTGTGTTTACTCTTAGAAAATATGGAGGTTGAGCTAACAGAGGAAGAACTGCATTATTAGAGCATTATTACATTACCGCATATCATTTTTCCGCTCCACTAGAGCTGTGGAATGCAGACCCAAACAGCACTATATCGATATATTTCATATAAAATTAATTCATACAGAAAATAAGAATTATAATTTTCTTTCAAATGAAAATTATTTGATATAAAAATAATAATCGAAACAACCCAACATTTTATATGTAACATGATTCATAGCGTTGAACTTATTCATTCGTTATCATCACACTGCGTAGATTCTATTCTATATAAGTTTAGTGCATATTGATTTTTTACATATTTCATACCAATTTACCATTCACATTTTTTATACAAAAATGCTATATTTACCATAATTGGAATCCAAAATTGAGTTCCAAATCTTTATATTCATAGGGTTAAATTTTACAAATTTAATCGATTATTATATATTTAATTACAATCTTTTATTTGTATTTGAAATTCAATTTCAAATCCATTTTCAGTATATATGTAATATTTCGAGTTAATGTTTATGATTTTATAAAATTTAAATATTTAAAGTTTTATAAATTATGAGGATTGTGGATATTTATTTATTTGGTCAATGTTGGTTTTAAATTTTTTTCTTTTTGAAAGGTTTCGAAGTATTTAAAATGATATTTATAATAATACTCAAAATTTAATTATTTGTATATGACCATTATTGATTTAAGATTAGTTTAATATTATTTTTATGAAAATTTTCTCATAAGTGGAAAATAGTAATTATAAATATAAAATTTTATGAAATTAATTATTTGTATTGGATGAATTATTTTTAGATTTGAAGGAGATTAAAATATTTATTTTAGGATTTTTAATTTTATCACGCTATTACAATTATATATATATATATATTGGAAGAAGATGAAAAATAAATGGGTTGAGATTTTAAAATAAAATCAATTTTGCAAAAAGTGAGTTTTTAAATAACGGTTAAGATCAAATCAAATGGATTTGGAAGTTTAGGATTTCATGAGGAATGGGTGAAAAGCATAATAATAAAATCCTTAGCTAACTTTATTATTTTTCTCTCTCTTTCCATTTCCAAAAATTTCTTCACTCTGTCTCGTCTCTTTTTGTAAGTCGGTCCCTCTCTCTTTCTTCTCACTCTCACCACCGACTCCCTCTCTTTCTTTCTCCTTCTCCTTTTCTCTTTCTTCTTCTACAGCTCCTCCCCTGTTCTTTTGCCCTTATGCCTTTTTTTTCTGACCGTCGTGTGTGGCTTCCTCTCCTGTTAATGTGCTACCAATTGTAGCTACTGTAGTGCTCAGGCACTCTCTCATTTCTTTTACTATTGCAAATGGCAATAGACAAGAGAGAAATCCCACGAATGATAGAGCTAGCTGAGGGCGGAGTTTCCCATAACTCATCTCTAATTTCCTCTCATTGGTGGTAAGTTTGAGGAAGCTGGGCTATGCCATCTTGAAATGCTAGTAAGGAGCTATTGTAACTATCAAGTTCTTCCTATTCTTTAGCAAGTTCCTCTTCAACCTGGCTGCCAATTACCAGTGGAGCACTGTTGCTATTGTTCTTCTCACCCTCTTGCTTGCATTTAGTCCGTTTTTGTTAGTGGGGGTTGCTGAGTGCACAGTACTACCCACCACCAGTAGAGCTACGAGCTCACCATCTTGCCGGCAGATCATTGAACCTTTGCTGCTGTTAGCTTGATCAGTACTCCTACAGGAGGAGGTAAGCTCCTCAAACTCGGAAATGCTATCATTATGAATAAATAAATTTGTATCCATTTATGCGTTTTAATATATATGATGATGTATGCATGAAAAATATAATATTTTATGTTATAAAATGTTAAAATAAAATGATTAAAGTATAAATGTACTATTTTATGACATTATCATAGAAGATTCATGCAAGATACAAAGAAATTCACTCTATGCATATCATGGATCTTTAGTGGCACTTTTGAAAAATAATATTTTATGCTATGGAGTGAGGAGATTATATAATTGAAGTCTTTTTAAGTGTCATATCTAGAATTAATACAAATTTTGTATTTTTTCATAAAATCAAAAATGAATTTTTGTTCCCCAGGGAAATAGTAATTTTTTGTTAGGTAAAATGAGTGTAAATAAGATTAAGGTTCGTGGAAACTAATATCAGGATCTACACTGGTCATGATTAGGTTATGTTATGACAGAGGTGGTATTAAAGTATGGTTGAGGTTCTTAATGGTGAATGGGTTAGAACAATCCAACTATCAAATCTAAATAAATAAGTTGAATATACCATGATGTGTGTCTTTGAAGATCTCTATGGATTTATTGTTATATATATGTTAGCCACTATTTGTTAATTTGTTAAATCTCTTTTTAGTTCATCTTATTGGATGAACTATTTCCTTGGTGAACTGTTTCTGGTTTAAATATTAAACATATGTGATGATCGGAGCTATGTGATATGAATATAAATTGTAATTTGTGATTGATGTTGTATGAAATAAATGATTTCAATTGTGTAAAATGGATTTAGGTTGTGAATGGTGATTGATGCTGAGAAGAGTAGCATTCCTTCTTTGTTGATTGAGAAAGTAAATGTGCTTAAGATTATGCGATTCATTAATGTTGAATGATTGACAACATGGGAATGGCAAGTTTTATTAACAAGACCCCTATTGTATAGTTGATATTCTAACCATACCCTATGATATGTGATCGTGAGATGTATAATTAATATCTATAGTGTCCCATTTTGGTGATGCGATGCTCATGGTATCCTATCATTGCTTATTATAAGTATCGATACTCTTCTAGAAATAATTCATAATCAATACTCACCCTATGTATGATTTATGATAGGAAGAGATATAACATCGTTCATAGAGGAGGAGAGGAATGGTTAATGATGGAAGGGAAATGTTGGTGGCCTTAGGCCTAGGGTAATAAGGGATAAGGCTAAACCGAAGATATAAGAAAAAATTTTAGATATCAACTATAATTATTCGGTGAATTTTTACTAAAAGTTGCTATAGCCATTCTTTATACTACTATGCTTTGTGTTTTGATATTAATATTCGATTGGCTCTAGATGTTCCTATTTGATTTAGATGTGTTTGAGTCTTATTGACTATTTGAATGATTGATGAATACTAGAGACAATTTATGTGTAAAACTAAGGTTTGTGTAACGCCTAATGTGTATATGACTATGAGTTTGTATGTCATGAATGACTGCTATTAAACTTTGAAATGCAAAATTTTGAGTTTACACTATTCCAATTGCAATTTGTGTGATTTGCCATTGGGCATAAATGGATATGATTTGTAATTGGTTTGTAAGTTTTATTGGTTGATTGAATGAAGTGTGAACATGATTGTAGTTTTAGATGAAGCCAAGTTTTGGGCTTGTTTGCATGATTGAATTTTTGGTTGAAATCCTTGATTATGGATTGTTAGTTATGCTTTGTTTCCATAATAATTGCTAGAATCATTTATTGATTGTTTGTGGAATGCATTGGGATTGCAGTGAATGACCAATACTGATATAAACAACATTTCTTACTTGATTAAATAAGAGATGAAATATATGTTTAAAGATTGCATGGCGAACCTTAAATTGTGCTTAGGGAACTTGTTTATGTTGATTTGTCTAAATGAGTTTGGCACAAAATGTAATATTCCCAGTTTAAATAGAAAGTTGTATTAATTTTGAGATTTGTAGATAAATTATTTATTTGATTAATATTGATTTAAATTTTTTTTGCATAAAAGGTTCTGGAATATTGAAAATAACATCTAAGATAATATTCAAAAATTATTTATATATGATCATTATCAAAGTAAGATTAGATTAAAATAATTTTTTTATCAAGAAATTTCTCATAAGTTAAGAAATAAATTTTAGTGTGTAGGAGGGCAAGGATTTAGGAAATAATTTTGTTTATATTTGATATATTATTTTTGAGGATTATGAAAGTTCTGAATAATTATTTTTAAAAAAATTTTAAATTTATCAAGTTATTATAAAAAATATATATTTACATATTAGGAGAAGATTGTAAATAACTAAATTGAGATTTTAAATAAAAATGATTTGCTTAAACAAATTAACGGCTAAGATGGCATTTGATTTAAATGTAAGATCAAGATTAAAAAGAGATGTGAGCTCAAAGTACACCAAGAAGCGCCATATCATTTCTTACCACTCATTTTACATCCTCTCTCCTTTTTCTTTCATTGTGTTGGCACCTCTCTCCCTTTTTATGGTGTTTTTTTTTTTCTCCAGCATTTTCCTTGTTTCTCCTTTTTCCACTGGCAACCCTCTCTCTCTCTCTCTCCTATTTCGCCCGTTAACTTTCCGTTTTCATTTTATATATTATTTCTAGTTGCCTTTTTTCTCTCAACCCGTGGGTCATTCTTGAATCATCTTCTCCTTTCTTTTTCTGTCACTGTTTCATCCCTCCCTCCCGCGTCTTTATTGGCAGTTTTGTGCTATTGCATCGTCACACCTCGCCGAAAGCTGTGCATCGTGGCAAAGCTATCACCACAAGCCTTCAGTAATTGTGACGCATGCCATGAGAGGAAGCCGCCAGCAGCTAGGTGTATGGGAAGCTACACGAAGTTGTCTCCTTCACGATCTCCGGCCACCGTCTGTCGCTTAAGCTCTGACGTGTCCATTCCTAGTGGTAGTAAGCTCGAAAAGTAAAAAAGATAGTGTTTTCCCGCACTAGCAGTAGTAGCACATTGCTGCATTTTTTCCAACGACTCATGCCATTTTTTGGTGTCGGCAAGACGCCGGTGACCCTCGTAAGTTGTGGTAAGGCACCATAGACACTAAAACCTTTATATTTTACTAGATTAAGTTGATATTTGAAGAAAAACCTATTTTTGTATAATTTGAAAAAATAGTATTGTCTCTGAGAAGTGAAAATTTTGTGCTATAGATTGCTAAAGTAGCATGATTGGAATCTAGTTATACTATTCATTTGTTGGTGTGGGTGTTTGAGGCTAATTCAAAAAAACCCATTTATATATACAATATATATGATGATATAGAGGAAGAATATAATCTTATGAAATGTTAAAATAAGATTATTAAAGTATAAATGGAATATTTATGTTATTATTATGGTAGATTCATGATGGTTCAAAGAAATCTACTTTTATATATAGATAAGATAAGTATTGATTGTTTAGAAAAATACAATTTTTTCACTACAAGGTATCTATTTATCATTGTCAAAAGCAATATTATTTTAGAGTGCTATATGAGTTATATATTTTTAGAAAAATCCATGTGTGGATAAGTTTAAATATACACTGATGGCTGTGAAAAATATAATTCTTATGACATAGAATGTTGCAACAATATAATTAAAGTGTTCTTGAAGTATTATATTTTATATTTTGAAGGATTCCAATATGGTTAAAGAAAACCTTGTTTGATAATATTATTTGGATACTTGGTATAGCATTTATTAAATAAGGATTTTATGATCAAAAGTATCAGAATAATAAATTTACAACATAATCATATCATCAAGATGATAAATTTGAGAACAAAGGAAGTGAGAATCAAGGATGATTCAATGACATACTTGGATTATCGGTTAATATTGAAAAACATAAGAAACGAGTGATATGGAATACTATTATATCATGTTTAGGTTATGGATATGTAAATTGTGACAAGAAAATAATTAGTGTTTGTATAATTATAATTTATCTTTGTAAATGATGATAATACGAAAAAAAGATGAAAATGGATGCTTTGAAACTTCTAAGGATGGATCAATTACCAAGTGAGTATATGTCTCACCACATCTTAATATCTTAATAAAAGATAGTTAAAATGTTGTTAATTTTATTCTTTTACTTGATAGTACGGATTTTCTATTCATGCATACATATTCATGTTTACATTTAATACCATGGAATAAGAATAATTAGTTGTTTAAGTAAATAATAATTGATTAGAGTGTGCAGCAAAAGCATGATAGAGGTATGTTTAACTATTGGTGGATCATGATTGAGTTTCAATGATATTCGTATATTATTTATGAATCTTGCCACATATGACATTGTAAATTATGAGCAGTTATAAAGCAATGCTTTGAAAGCCAAATGCTTATGATTGAGCTCTCTTGTCACTTATATGCTAAGAATTATAGTGTGAATTATGCCATGAATGGCATTGAGATTGGAAATGTGACAAGGCCAATAATATGAAATCTAGATAGGAAATTCTAGGCAAATAGTTGTAGAGTATATAAGATTGATCTAAGAGTGAGATGGAAAATTCCTTACAAATAATTAAGAAAATTAGAGTATTGCCTTGGAAATCAAAAAGTGACTATATGTATATTTACTATAACTAGATATGTGATATGACATGATGTTGGAAATTGCCTGTGGTTAGATATCATTATTTGACATGGTTGCAAAACTTGATGTGACTGTGATAATTTGTTTGTATTAAGCCTTAATAGTTGTTTGTGAATGTGATGTTTACCCAGAATGGGCAATATTCAACATGTATGTACTAATAGATATTTAAGTCTCCTATGATTTGTGATATGAGATATAGAGTTAAGTCATGTGCAGGAGAACTTCCATTTTGGTGCATGGTCTCATATATTCTAAAAATCTGGGAAAAATAAGTTTGTTAACATGTTAATATTAATACATATTTAACTTGCGAATGTTAATTGTAAAAAATTGATTTCCTGCAAACTAGTGGTAGATATATGCTCATAAAGTTTCTATAACTCACTCTAATTATTTCTACTATTTTCAAGTGAAAAAGGCTATTTAAGCTATGTCTCGTACATGGAGAATGAAAAACCATCTGATAAAGGGTTTGATAGTTGGGTTTCATTTGAGATTAGAATTAGCATTCAATAAAAATTTGTTGAATTATATGATGTGTTGAAATGATTGTATGTGTATAAGTTTGATACTATATGGTATGATGTGAATGATTGTCACTATCATATCTAGAATATAGTAGGTTTTGTATTATAGGGTGTATGGCACTTGTGAATGTCCAAAAATAAGGGAGATTTTATCCTTTTTTGTAAAAATTTTAATCAATTTTCCAATCTTTGTAAAAACTTGGAAACTCTCATTGGATAGAAAGAGTGAAAAGCATTAAAGCTTGTGAAAATTAATTATCAGGATCTATGTTAATCACAATCAAAATCAAATTGTGACACATAAGTAAATATTAGTTTGAATCTGGTGAAAGTGGATTATTGAATTGTTCAAATATTGAAACTTCTTGTGATTACATTTGAATTAAGTAGTATGTGAAATTGTTTAGAATGGTTTGGTTCACATGGTGATGCATTAAATTGATAAATAGGCAATTAACAATTTTGCGCAATTATACTTCATTTTTAAAAAATTTAAGGATGAATTTTTTTTAAGGAGGAACTTGTAATATTTCAAGCTAATATTTAAGGTTTTATAAATTTTAAATATTTAAAATTTTATAAATTATGAGGCTTGTGGATATTTATTTATTTAGTTAATATTGATTTTAAATTTCTTTTCCTTTTTAAAATGTTTTTTAGTATTAAAAATAATACTTATGATAATACCTGAAATTTAATTACTTGTATATAGCCATTATTGATTTAATATCAATTTAAAATAATTTTTATGAAAAGTTTCTCATAAATTGAAAATAATAATTATGAATATAAATTTTTATGAAATTAATTGTTTGTATTATATGAATTATTTTTAGATTTGAACGAGATTAAAATATTTATTTTAGGATTTTTTAATTTATTAAGTTATTACAATTATATATATATATATATATATATATATATATATATATATATATATATATATATATTATATATATATTTGAAGAAGATGAAAAATAAGTGAGTTCAGATTTTAAAATAAAATCAATTTTACGAAAGAGTTTTGAAATGAATTAATAGTTGAGATCAAATCAAATGGATTTGAAGGGTTAGGATTTCATGAGGGAATGGGCTTATAGTGGGGGGAGAAGCATAATAACAGAACCCGTAGATATCTTTATCATTTTTTCTCTTTCTTTTCATTTTCGAAAATTTCTTCACTCTCTCTCCTTTCTTTTTGTAAGTTGGTCCCCTCTCTCTTACAATAAAACTAGCCCTCTCTCTCTCTTCTCACTCTAACCACCGACTCCTTCTTTTTCTTTCTTCTTCTCCTTTTCTTTTTCTTCTTTTGCTGCTCCTACCCTGTTCTTTTAGCCTCATGCTTCTTTTTTTTTCCTAACCACCGTGTGTCTTTGCCTCTCCTATTATTATGCCATTAAACGTAGCTACCATTAGTGCTCGGGCATTCTCTCATTTCTTTTACTACTACAACGGTGGCAGACAAGAGAGAAATCCCACGAACAATAAAGCTAGCTGAGAGTGGAGCTTCCTATAACCTATCCCTAGCTTCCTCCTAGTGGTGGCATGTTCGGGGAAGCTGGGTGATGCCATCTTGAAGCACGTGTAAGGAGCTATTGTAACTATCGATTTCCTTCTATTCTCTGATAGGTTCCTCTTCAACCTAGCTGCTAATCACCGGTGGAGCGCCGCTACTACCATTCTTCTCACTCTCTTGCTCGATTTTAGTCTGTTTCTGTTAGTAAGGGTTGCTGAGTGCATAGTACTACGTAGTGCCAACGGAGTTGCAAGCTCACCATCCCATAAGTAGACCATCAGACCTTCACCACCATTAGCTTGATCAGTACTTCTACAAGAGCAGGTAAGCTCCTTAGAGCTGGAAATTCTATCATTATGAATAAATAAATTTGTATCCATTTATTTGTTTTAATGCTTACGATGATATATGCAAAAAAAATATAATCTTTTTATGTTATAAAATGCTAAAATAAGATTATTAAAATATAAATGGACTATTTTATGCCATTATCATAGAAGATTCATGCAAAATACAAAGAAACTCATTTTATGTATATTGTGGTTCTTTAGTAACACTTCTAAAAAATAATATTTTATGCTATGGAGCAAAGAGACTATATGATTGTCATATTTATAAATAATACTAGTTTTATATTTTAAGATATATGACCTTTGAAAAATGTCCAAAAATAGAAGATATTATATCTATTTTTTCATAAATTGAAAATGAATTTTGGCTCCCTGTGGAAATAGAAAATTTCTGTTAGGAAAAATAAATGTAAATAATATTAAAATTTATAAAAACTAGTATTGGGTTCATGCCAATCACAATCAGATTGGGTTTTACTTATTTTTTATATATCATGAATATGGTCCTATGATGGAATTTAATTTGTGTATTATGGCTAACTACCCCATCTCACCTGTTTCAAGTGGACAAATTGCTGGTTGGGCTGAACAACATGATTAATGATCCTGTGTGCAATTGAATCCTAAGTATTTACAGAATTTGCTTAAACAATCTTGTATTAGTAGCTAAGTGATACCGTCCATCACAATGCATCCAAATCCAAGCTATCAAATCCATTAGTATATTTAACTCATTTTCTCTTTTATGCTACTTGCCCTAATTCCGTAAGCCTTCCTACTAGCCCATGGATTTCCTGATGCTCAGTCTCGTTATCTTCCTTTCTTTCTTTCTTTTTTTCTGCTTTAAGCTTTCAAAGTCCTTGCTCTCTCTTAATAAGTATGGAGAATCAAAACTTTAACTTTTAATTACAAAGAACACAGAGGAATAATTTATGTTTTGTTAGAATTTTTATTATTTTGGAGTATCATTAACTGGATTTTGTTATTTTTATTCAAACTAAATTAATACATATATATAGCTTAATTTTGTAATCTGAATTATTATTAATTAATTCAATGAGTTTTAATTTACATCTTAGACATATTATTTAATTAAGAATGTGATAGGATTTATTAAGGCAAAATTGCTATAGAATATATTATTGAGCCTATGATAGGTAAACTCAGTTAAGGTTTATTAATATGAGATTAAGTCCATTCTTCATATATTAAGCTATTGATAACTTGCCCTATTAAAATTGTCATGTGCTATCAAATATAAAAGAGGGAAATACCTAAATCTCTCAGTAAGCACTTCTATACTGATAATTTCTTTAGAAGATTATTAAAATAAATCAAGAGGTGCTTAATCTTAATTTTTATTTTTAATTTTATTTATTTTCTTAGTTAGATTTTATATAAAGATCTTGTTAAATACAAAAATTTCTTACAATATGACTCCTATATTTTGTATATATTTGATTCATTTGTGGGCTTACTTACAAGTTTGATTTCAATGTTCAACATTATAATGAGCTAGAGATAATAATAATGATAATAGAAAATGGCTCACAAACTTTCCAAGTTCTAACTGAAACCCAACATAACCAATTGACTTGCATGCAAATTGAGGCCTATTTTCATTTTCCAAATCAATTTGAACTCTGAAGGTTAGCAGCAGAGATGCAACAAGCCTTTGCTACATGATAAATATTTAGAGTACCTAACAAGTACCTCATAAATTATAGTGGTTACTTAATTATATATCAAAACATCTTATTTGTTAAAATATAAATGCAAGTAATACTAAAATCTTAGTAATATCATTGTGGAACTCAAAATATTTCCCATTCTCAAACTAAAATACTTTAAGTTTAATCACTAATTCAAAGTTGCACTTGTAACACTTTTTATTTTTATTTTTTTAATTCCATTAAGCTATCAAAAAATGAATAATCCTTTAAAGAACTTTTCATTAATTCCATTTTTTTGTGAATAAGGGGGCTAAAGTCTAGCGCTATATAGCAACTATTCTAGGAGTAGTAAAGCCCATCATGTCTACTAAAACTAAAAATGAACATGAACTCAAAAGACAATGAAAAACTATTTGTGAAGCTTGCATTGAACATGTAAATTGTGCAAGATTAGCTAAGAAATTTGTTACCTTGTTTGCTTTTCTATAGTAATATGAATTTTAACTAGCCATTCTTTCTTCATCAAAGATTGTATAGAGGAAACAATGGGACTGCATGGACAAGAAGTTTCACACCCCTTTAGAATGAGATAAACTATTGCTGTTGAATCCAACTCAAAATGTAATTTATTCCATCCTCTCTCCTAAGTTAGTTATAAGTCAATGAATCTCAGACATTATCATAGTGGAAAAACAAATCTAGCAATAAAATCCTAAAAGCCAAGCTCTTAAGCTATCTTTGAAGCAACCTCAACACTTTGCTCAATTTCCTTGTATTGAGCCATCTATGTTACATTTGATCTAATCATTTTTTGGAGAAGACTATCTAATCATTCTTTCTAGCTTCAAAAACTCATTTCCAGTACTATTTTATGATAATATGTAAGACTTTAATTCTTTCATTCATAACAGAGAAATATGTAAGACTTTAATTCTTTCATTCATAACAGAGAAATAAATAAAATGTTATGAACGTTTTTAGTGCCTCCTTGCAAGATTAAAATTTTTTCTATTTAACCATATCTAGCATATGATAAATCCAAATAGAATAGGCTAAGAGGTATTTATGTTCTTTCCTAAGTTGTTAGTCAAATTCCAAAAAATCTAGTCTTACAAGGAGAAGGAGAAAAAGGTAGGCCAATGTTTTATATGGATTAAAGATAACTAGAGGTCTTATATGAAAAAATAGTCTCTACTCAAATGCAAGTTAGTTTTGCTAGCTCCTTCCCATCTAGGAGAATTATCAAAGGTTACTAGTTTTCTCATCATTTTATGGCCATTTATAAGTACTTAATTCTTAGCAAGTAACCATATAAAATTTCTAATTTTCTTTAGACCAAGTTATTTCTAAATTCTCTTCGACAATGGATTTATGAGATTACTTTTTGCACTAAAGAGCATTCTATAAGCATACTATGTTGAGAAATTCCAATTTGGAATGTGCTTCCAAGTGTGTCAAGATTTTAGTGTAAGGAATAGGGGATAACACCTTAAAGACTGGTTAAAAGACCTAAAAGGATCAAGGAAGCCAACTTCTTTAAGTTCCATTCTCCCCTATTATTAATGTAAGAGATGACAGTGACATTTGTTTCTTGAGTTGGTATCATGACATTTAGATACTTGTATAGTGCTTTGCAGTTCAATATCCATTAATCTTACTTGATATGCAATCCAACGCTTAGATACTATCTTAAACCTTGCATAAAATCCTCCCATATGCTTCAAATGCCTTTTTATAAGTTGGATTGTTTTTTTCCCTTGTTAATGACATGAACATCTGAAGTACCACAGTCATACTTATTACATAGCACTTTCACCTAGATGGCTTCCAGGGAATGAATGAGCCCCCATGCCAATTTTATAAGGAAGGCATCATTGCAAGGCTTCACTCTTTTCACTCCTAGCCCCCTAATGTCATTAAGGAGACAAACACTTTTCAATGCTACCAGATGAATCTTGTGCATGCTTGTTGATGATCCCCAAATGAAGTTTCTACTGAATTAGTCTAGCTTTAAGTATATTGATATAGGTAGTAAGCTTGTTAGCATACAATACTAAAGCATTATAGAAAGGATTGCTTTAATGAAAATAATTCAGCTAGCCAATGAAAAGGTTTTTGCCTTCCAAGAATTCAGCCTTTGGTTTGCTTTATCCAAAATGAAATTAAAAGTATTCTTAAATACTCTCTTGTGATAAAGTTAGACTCCTAAATATTTTCCAAGGTTAGCTATGGTAAAAAAATCCAACTTCTCACTAATCTCCTTGGATTGAGTGCAATTAACATTATTAGAGAAATATATTCTAGTCATCTCCTTGTTAACTTTTTGCCTTGAATTACCATAAAAGATATTAAGGCATAAAGTAATAATATCAACTTGTTCCCATCAAAGTTTTTGCAAATAGAATAAGATCATTTGTAAAAAATGGATGAGATATAAGAATTCTATTTCTCCGCAAATAAATAGGTTTTCATATTTTATGTTTAACTGTTAAATCAATAGCATGAGTTAGTTTTTCATACAAAGCATAAATAAGTATGGAGATAATGGGTCTTTTTAGCATAATCCTCTAGAAGGTTTGAAGTTATCTACAAGATTTCTATTCCAAATAATTCTCATATTAGTAGTAGACACACATGCCTTAATGATTTTTATAAAATAATCTCTAAAGCCAATTTCTTCCAAAGTATTTTCCAAGAACTTCCAATCTAATTTATCATATACTTTCTCAAGGTTAACTTTTATTGCCATGAGCCCTTTCTTTCCCTTTTTGATCTTTATTGAATGGATGATTTCTTAAGTCACAGTGATATTATCTAAACTATGTCTTTTAGATGCAAAATGCTTTGATTAGGTGATACAATATTTCCTATAATTAGTTTGAGGCAATTAATGAGAATCTATGTAAGTATTTTGTAAATAGCATTACAATCATTGATTAGACAAAAATCTTTCAGCTTTTAAGGATTATTTGTCTTTAGGATCAAAACAAGTAAAGTTTCAATGATTTTTTCAATTCATTCTAGGTGGTCATATGTTTCCTTGATAAGTTTGTAGATAGACTTGCTAACCACATTCTAGTTGCTTTGGAAAAAATAGCTTGAAGACCAACACTCTTAGGTGCTTTAAAAGCACCTATATTGAAAATTATTGTTTTGATTTCTTCATCCTCAAATTTCTTTTGAAGAGCCATAGTATCTTCATCTTTTAGTTTTAGGAAAAAAACCAACCATAAGAAAAGGCTGGTCTACATTATTATTATTTAAGAATAGGGAGGAAAAGAAATTGTTGGCCATGTTCATCAGTTTCTCTTGATTCATATGCGAAATACCATTATCATCTTGCAAAAGCTATATTTTATTCTTTTTTCTTCTTACAATTGTCAATGTATAGAAAAACTTTATGTTTTTATCTCCGTATAAAAGCTAGTTACACCTCGATTTCTAGGAATAGGTAACTTCCTCTTGTAAAGAAAATCTTATCATATTCTTACCAAAGTTCTTTTGTAAAGATAATAGAAAAGGATTATATTTCCTTTCCAACTCTTTATGAATTCCCTCCAATCTTACCATTAATTTTTTTCTTACGACTAAAGATGTTGTCAAAAGATTTCTTATTCCATTTTTGGACATCTTCTCTGAATTTATTTGAAGCTTGGAATTAGTATATGTCTTCTAGGCATTATGAATAATTGTTAAAAACATGTCACCCAATAACTATGCTGCATGAAATCTAAAAGGTCACAATCTTCCCAACCTATTTTCTATTTTTCAAATCTAAATGAAGATTGTTTTATGATTAGATTTTGTTTAAAATAAATGATAGGTAGAGGCTTTTTGGTTCTCCATTCTTCATTTTGTATTAGCAAGAACTTTATCAATATGTTCTCTTAGTTTTTCTCTTTCCCATGTAAACTTAGATTCTTTGAATCCTAAGTCCACAAGGTTGCAATCCTTTAAAGAATTAACAAAATTACTTGTAATAGCAAAATATTTTAAATTATTAAATAAATAAAATTATTAAATTAAAAATACAAAAATATTACAAATGTATTATAATGTAAATTTTTTAAAGAAATTAAATAAATAATTTTTTGGACACATTTGGAATTTTTTGTAAAAGGAAAAGGGAAAAATCAGAAAGTAATTATATTGGCAAAATTGTAAATTTTTATAAAGTGAAAGGGTAAAATTGAAAAATATTTTATGTGGACAATAATTTAAATCTATAAAAAGGTAAGGAGCAAAATTAAAAAATAAAAATAAAAATATAAAAAATAATATTTTAATGGATGGCGATACTGTCATTGCCATCCATGTTGTTATAAATAAGGGGAAGGGGCATGAGAAACAGAGGGGAAGAAGGAAGATGCAGTAGAAAAAGAAGAAAGAAGAAAAATAAAGAGAAAGAGAAAAAAGAAGAAGAAAGAAGAGAGAGAAAGAAAATAAGAGGTATTCTTAGGAGAATTGAGGTAAGTTCTATTTATTCCATTTCTAATTTAATTTAATTTAATTTAATTTTTATACAATAATTTATAATAATTATATTTAATTTAAATAATTCTCATTAGGCTTATATTTTGTTTAGAAAAATTAGAGAAATTATGAATTAAGGATTGTAGTTTTAGAATTTTCATTTAATATTATTAGTAGTGTTGTAAATAAAATAATTAGTAATATAATTGTAAATTTAATTGTTGAACATGATAAATAAATGAGTTGTGATTGAAATTGTGTATATGATTATTTTACGCTTATGCGTAGGAAATTGTGGATTTCTTTGAAATTATAGAATATTATTATATTTGAGTTATAGGAAAAATTTTGGTAGGAGGTATATTAACCATACCTTAATGCCTCAAGGGGGTGGCCCTATAAAAAGGGCAAATTTTATTCATGTAGGGGGCATTATATTGGAGAGAAGGATAAGGATGAAGCATAAGGGATACAGCTGAAATAGAAGGCACAAGGTGGAACCTATACCTCCCCACCATTCTTATTCGCATATTATATATTAGTTGTATGTTAGATTTAAATTCAATTAAACTGATAAAGTTAGATTATGTTGACAGGCAATTATTGTTAGTTAAATATTTACAAGAAAAATGATAAATTCTTTATAGAATTATTTTAGAAATTAGAATATAAATAGACTCACTGAGTATTTAAAATACTCATTCTATTCTTGTTTTAATTTTCTTCACAAGTGGATCCCCAGATCGTATGTAATCATTAGTATACCATGCATTTTAATTTATTAGATGTTTAGAGTATAATATTTTAGTAGTGGAGTACTTCCTAATGTTTGTATGAATTATGAGACAATACTTTTATTTTGATTTGTAATTATGATTGATCTTTATATATATCAGTTTATTAAAATTATTATGTCTATTTAGTAATGAGATAAAATTTGAAAAGGCTGGTGGATATATATAGGATTATGATATATTCATGCTGGTCACAATTTCCAATCTGAAAATTTAGGTCGTGACAATTGTGGTATCAGAGCATGGTTCTAGGTTTTTCCTAATCATGGTATACCAATGATGTAATATGAGGGATCCATCAACATTGTCACATATTATTTCAAAATTCTTAGTACTTGAATAATATAAGTTATATGTTGTTATTTCCTTTGTGCGCTATAGGAATATGGTTGAACATGAGGGAACTGGATTTGCTAGTGGGCAATATGAGATGCCTGAGTAGGCGATTCACATGCAGCAGATTATCGATAAATTAGTTCAAATAGTAAGTACGAATAAAGATAAAGAAACCAATAAAAGTAAGAGAGTCAAGAACTATAATTATGTAGAAAACGAAATGAGACAGTTCACCCCAATACCTCATGCCAATAAATTACAAATTATCCATGAATTCTTGAAACTTAAGCCACCAAGATACAATGGCATTGATCCTTCTATCGACCCATGCCAATTCCTTGGATATATTGAGAAAATTGAAAGAATGTTAAGCTATTTAGAAACTATACTGATTGAGTTAGTGGGCTATCAATTAAATGATATAATTTTCTATTGGAACATGCAACATGTTGATCAAAAAAGCATTTCTGCTCCTCCCATAACTTAGGAATAGTTCTGCAATGACTTGGTGGATTAATTTTTACCGCCAAGCATCCAAAAAGCTAAAGCTAGAGAATTTAAGCGCCTTAACCAAGGAGATATGACTATTCCGGAATATGATGCTCAATTTATGCATCTCTCAAGATATGCTACTTATTTAATACCTACTGAGAAAGTTAAAGTTGAAAGATTTGTCAATGGGCTCCAAGACCACTATTTTGATTATGTGATTGTTACTAAGGCGACCACCTATCAACAAGTATTGAACCAAGCAATCAAGATAGAGATTCATCTACAAGAAGTAAGAGAAAAATAAGAATCTTCAAGCAAAAAGAGAAAGATATTTGAAGAAGGGGGTAGTAAGAAGATTAAGGGAATTGCATCAGCTTCCAATACACTATCTAGGAGCATTAGGGAATGAATTGTCAGAAGACCTCAAAGTTAACAAAATTTTCAAAGTAGAAGTGGCGAAAGCAAACCAGGATTCTTGAGAGTAGGCAGTCAGAGTGTATCATCTCCATTTTAGCAAAAAGAAAACTTCCCTTATTGCCATCAATGCAAAAGAACATCCAAGAAGATGTATAATTTGTTTCCAATGTGGGAAACCAAGACACCAAGCTAAAGAATGCATGTCCAGAGTGGCTAACAATAATAACGAAGCAACGTCAAATGCAAAATCAATAAAAGCACTAGTAACACCCAACAAGAAGAATAAAAAGCAAGAAGCTATGTGATTGTAAGCACAAGTTTTCGCTATCACACGAAAGGAGGCAGAAAAATCTAATGAAATAGTGATAGGTCCATTATTAGTTAAAGGACAAGATGCTAGTGCCTTATTTGATCCTGATGCTACATATTTTTTTATATCTTATAATCTAGCAAAGAAAAATACTTAAACCTATGTGTCCCTTAGAGCAAATGATGATAATATCTACTCCCGTAGGAAAAGAATTAATTGCTAGAAATGGCATAGATAATTGCACTATAGTTATAAACTAACACCCCACTGAGATTGACTTAGTAGTAATACATGTAGGAGATTATGACATTATTTTAAGGATGGATTGGCTTTCAAAATATCGTGCTAGAATACATTGTTACCATAAATTAGTAACCCTTGAACCTAGTGAAGGCATGGAAATAACTTTTCAAGGAGAAAGAAAAATAATAACTCCACCTATTATAACCTAGACTAAGGTGCGAAAATTAATGAATAAAAGGTGTTAAGTATGGCTAGCAGCCTTAAGTGGAAAAGAAAAACAAGAGACTAAGTCATTGAGATTCCTAATTGTGAGTGGGTGGTCATGAGTTGTTTTTATAACAAATGTCGAAAGAACTAAATTCTTTTCTTTTATGATTCTTCCTTTTATCCTATTATATTACTTTATCTTCACAATCTCTACCACCCAATCACCTTTCTTCCTTTCTTACCATAAAACTTCCTCACCCTTTCCATTATTTGATCTCTCTTTATATTTCTCCTAATTCGGCTTTTACATCACCATTCCATTACATCTTATTGGCTTTTATCATTTGGTTTATTTATTGGTTCCTATCATTATTTCTTTACTTTATATGAGCTTTCATTGCCTGATTTCTTTGCTTCTTTTAGGTTTCTCAGTTTCCTTTGCTTTGTTTTAGACTATTGGGCCTTGTTTAGCACTAAAATAGACCTTGCAACAATTTGAAAGAAAAGATATATAGTGATATGGAAATTATATGTTTTGATTATTATACTCCAAACTGTAGTTTTATCATGTATAGTGATTTCTGATCCATGGCAGCATAAGGGTTACCCATGGTTAGGATTAGACCAACAAGAAATGCTTTGCCTTTTTCTTCAAAAATGATTTATGAATTCTCGTTTTATGAATGATTGGGTAACATTGGTTGTTGCATAATTGTAATCATTCTACTGCTATTCATAGCTTTTGCTGTGAAAAACTAATAGTCGGACAACACTCCAAGTGAAATGATCAAGCAATGTTAATTGTTATAGTGACTTGTGTGATTTGTCATTGGGTAAGTAGGGATGTAATATATATAACTATCGATTATAAGTTTTATTGGTTGATTAAATAAAGTTTGAATCCAATTGTAGTTTGAAACAAAGCCTAAGTTCTAGACTTTTATATGATTGAATTTTTGGGTGAGATCTCTTAGAATAATTTATCTCATATGATGATGGATGAAATTAGTACACAAGCAGTTGATAATGCTATGCAGCCATACTCACCTTCTTAAAATTGGAGGACGAATTTAATTAAAGGAGAGAATTTATAATAGCTAAATATTTTAAATTATTAAATAAATAAAACTATTAGATAAAAATACGAAAGTATTACAAATGTATTGTAATGTAAATTTTTCAAAGAAATTAAATAAATAATATTTCGGACATATTTGAAATTTTTTATAAAAGGAAAAGGGCAAAATAATAAAGTAAATATATTGGTAAAAATGTAAATTTTTATAAAGTGAAAGGGTAAAATTGAGAAATATTTTATAAGGACAAGAATGTAAATCTATAAAAAGGTAAGGGGAAAAATTGAAAAATAAAAATAAAAATTGAAAAATAATAAATAAATAAAAAATAATATTTTAATGGATAGCAGTGTTGTCACCGCTATCCATATTGTTATAAATAGGGGGAAGGGGCATGAGAAATAGAGAGGAAGAAGGAAGATGTAGCAAAAAAAAAAAAAGAAAGAAAAAAAAGCAAGCAGAAAGAAGAGAGAGAGAAAATAAGAGGTATTCTTGGGAGAGTTAAGGTAAGTTTTTTTTATTCTATTTCTACTTTAATTTAATCTAATTTTTGTACAATAATTTATAATAATTATATTTAATTTAAATAATTCCCATTAGGGTTAGATTTTATTTAGAAAAATTGGAAAAATTATGAGTTGAGGATTGTGGTTTTAGAATTTTCATTTAATATTATTAGTAGTGTTGTAAATAAAAGAATTAGCAATATAATTACAAATTTAATTGTTGAACATGATAAATAAATGAGTTGTGATTGAAATTGCATATATGATTATTTTACACTTATGTGTAGGAAACTGTGGATTTCTTTGAAATTATAAAATATTATTATATTTGAGTTATAGGAAAAAAATTTATGGGAAGCATATTAACCATACCCTAACCGCTCAAAGCGGTGGCCCTATAGAAAGGGCAGATTTTATTTGTGTAGGGAGCATTAAATTGGAGAAAGGGATAAGTCTAAAATAGAGGGATAAGGCTAGAGCGTGAGGGATAAGGCTGAAATAAGAGGCACAAGGTAGAACCTATACCTCTCTACCATTCTCACTCCCATATTATACATTAGTTGTATGTTAGATTTGAATTCAGTTAAACTGATAAAGCTAGATTATGTTGATAGATAATTATTGTTAGTTAATTATTTATGAGAAAAATGATAAATTCTTTATAGAATTATTTTAGAAATTATAATGTAAATAGACTTACTAAGTATTTAAAATACTCATTCTATTCTTATTTTAATTTTTTTTACAAGTGGATTCCCAGATTGTATGTAATCACTAGTATACCATGTGTTTTGACCTATTAGATGTTTAGAGTATAGTATTTTAATAGTGTAGTACTTTCTAATGTTTGTATGAATTATGAGACAGTACTTTTATTTTTATTTGTAATTATGATTGATCTTTATATATATATATATATATATATATATATATATATATATATATATATATATATATATATATATCAGTTTATTAAAATTATTGTGTCTGCTTAGTAATGAGATAAAATTTGAAAAGGCTTGTGAATATATTATAGAATTATGATATATTCACGTCAATCACGATTTCTAATTTGAAAATTTAGGTCATGACATTACTCATATTTTGAAGGTTAGGAAGGCTACCTCCTTGTTTCTTTTTAATTGATAAGTGAGAGTTTCAATCTCCAAGAAGGATCCGCAATGTGTTTATATGAGAAGCTAGTTGTCTAAGTTCCCTTCATAATTCCTTTGCAAGCTTTCATTTGGAGAAAGTATAGATTGCTATCAAGAATCTTGATTGTGCATTATTAGACATGGAATTCTTAACATGAATAAATTGGTGGGGGACTTTCAAAACAAATATGTGATAGGAAGAAGTCTTCCAAAGGATCCAAATTCCCTTGTGTAACCTTTAGATCACTTTGAACTACACTATCTACTCTAATCTTCCTTATAACTTCTTCGGCTTTGGCATCTTTAATATGTGGTTCAACTATGATAAGAATTCCTAACTAATGTGTATTAATTAAGACATGAGCTTGAGCTACAAAACAATGTGCTTTAACTTCTTTGTAATTCCAGTTAACTATATTCATAAAGAAATTAAGAAGGAGAAAAACCACATGACATAGTACAATGTTAAGTCAAGTGGCATTGACCACTATTCATGTTCAATAAATGCTCTAGGCCTTCTTTACATAGAGAGAAAGTATACATCTTTATCAAATAAGTTATATCTTATGAGTTTGGAGCTTTTAGCGATCGTAGGACTACTTTCGACTATGTATCTAAAACTATTACCATATCTTCCTAAGCTTTTTCTATTTGCATAGGAGAAGGACTCTCATGATTCCCCCAATGTACCATTAGTTCCACTCTTGTTCTTTTTTTTCTAATGAAAGGACTTCTTACTATTCTTAGTCTCTTTTGTGCTTAAAGGTGTCAAATGCTGCATGTATTGTTTCTCCTTAACTAGCCTTCTTTTTAGTCATCTAGGTCATTTGGCCTTTTTCTAAGTTGGGCCTTTTCTATCTTGTAGAATTCTTTGTTGTGTTGTTACCAACTATTATTTATTGTTTATTTTTAGTTTGATAACTTGCTTTTTGCTCTCCTCCATTAGTATTTAAGGCTAGATCAATTATAACCCCAATAATATCTTCACTAGTGGTAATTAGCTTTTCCTTATTTGATCATACTAAAGCATTATATCTAGAGTTGATCATATCATTATTGCTACTTGGATCGTGGTTAACTACCACTACTTTTCCTTTCACAAAATTATCTATAATTAACACCTATTTTTTACCTGGAATTGGGCTTTCCTAATTTATTTCTATGGAATCATCCAACCTTCGAACTCTTCTTCATCCGTAGTGATTTTTCTGACTATTGTTTTATCTCTTACCCCAATCATATTGTTCACCATTCAACTATCTTGTAGGGTTGATCAACTTTTTTAGTTAGACCAATGCCCAAATTAATAGCTAAATCTTTTGTAAGGGAGGGACATAGTTCCTTTTTATGACCAAATCTTCTACATATGAAGCAAATCAAATGAAGGCCTTCATACTAAATTAGAAGCATTTTCTTATGGACTAAGACCTTAAAAATCAATTTCTTCCTTAAGTCGACTTCTACATAGATTTGCACAAAATAACCTCATTCTATAATAGAATGGTTCTCATGTTATTTCAACATGTGTAAGTCCACTTTAAGAGTTCTCCCTACTTTATTACCTAATCTCCATAGGAAATGTTGGTTATAATATTCTAGTTACAAGCTTGAAACACGTATCCATATTGCTAGTTTCCTAAATTCATCATTAAAGGGATTGAAATCTGGTCTTCATCGTTGCACCACTAGATAATGGTCCGTTATCATCCATGGGCCATTTTCCATTGCATTAAAATAATCATCATTATCATGGAATTTGACCACATAATAATCATTTTCTATATCAATCATTTAGATATCTCCCTTTAACATCCAAAGCTTCTCCAACCTTGACTTCAAGAATTTGAAAGATGCTTTCTGTCCTAATAAGTTGATAATCAAGGATTCTCTCCATGATTGCCACCATTCCCTATATTCTTCTCAAGATACTCTTATGATGTGACATATGGGATCTTATTCATTCAAAGAAAAGCTCTTCTCCTTATCATTAGTTTCCTATTCATCATCCATAATGAGCACTTCATCATCAAAGTGAACATTATGGATTTCATTCACATTAAGCTATTTATCTCTATATGAGATTGATCAACCTATCTCTTTAGGCCTCTTCCTTCTATTTGTATCCTTTACTTCTGCATTATTTACCACCATTCCCTTAAACATGATTGTGCCCTCCTTATCTAACTTAACCATTTTAATACTTCTTACTAGTTGATTTATTTCCTTTTTAGTCAATTCATCCACCATTTCTTTGTGCTATTAAAAAAATTCTATATTAATTCTATGTTTTTTTGTTAGTTTAGGGGAGCAAGTTTAAACCATCTCAGTTACAAAATAACCTTCAAATTTGAGTCTTCATTTTTTTTTCATTTTTTTAGTTTTCAAGATAATTTATAAATCTTACTCCCTCTATTTCTTTTTATTGTGTTTCAAAAAATTATTTCTATTTATCTATTATTTTAGAAATTAATATTGTAATTATCATCTTTTTTCAAATATTACCCTAACTATCTAAAGAAATGTTCTATAACATTACTTACTAGTTAACTTTTAATGGAGATTGCAATAGTAAATTACAACTCTTCTCTTCTAAAAGTATGACTATTTTTTATCTTACTTAATCCTTATACATTAATCTTAAATGACACTTAATTAAAATAGAATGGAGATAGTATACAATTCATTTATTATAAAAGACAACTACTAATAACAACCATTTGAGGTTGTGGATAAGCATTAATTATTAATTCTTATTTAATCAGATTTAATATTACAATAGAATCTTATTTAATATTTTATTTTAAATTTAAATGATATTAATAATGAGAGAGGAAGAAAGAGACACTCACTAACATATTTTCTTTATTTCTTTTTATTTTTCCTTCTTTCTTCCTTGGCAATGGTAGCCTTCTTCCTCTTCTCCAAGAAAAAATGACCATTAATCTTATTTTTTTTCTTTTTTATTAGTCATAATGACTCTTATTTTGTCTTAGCCTATACCTTCCCAACAACTCTCTATCTTGGTATCACTTTTGTTTCCTTTCTTCTTTATTTTCTTTTCCATACATGAAAGGAGCCTTCTTTCTTTGTGTGTGTATGTATGTCAAAATGGTTATGGAACTTTGAGTTCCTAATGTAGAGTTAGGTTCATTGTGAAATATTAAACATAAGTTTATAGTTTGTCTTTCACGTTGATATGAGACAAAGATTTTATTTTTAGGGCTTCCAAAGAAACATTCTATAATTGGGAAAAAATATCAAAGAAAATTTTCCATTATCATTTATTTGTTGGATGGATAGAAGAAAAAAAAAAGAAAAAGGAAATTTTGGGCTTCATGTGATCAATCTTAGTTAAGTGTTTAAAGGTGAGTATGACTATTTACTAAGATACTAACTTTTATTGTTTTAAGAGGTGGAAACAATTTTTTAGTGAGGATTTTGCTTTATTTTATTGTTTTTTTGTCCATCATCAAAGTGATCTAGTGACTAAGTACTAATTGCCTTCTGGAGGAAACCTTGCACATGTTTACATTTTATTTATGCCTTTAAATTGTTGGTTATGTGAGCTTTCAGAGCAACTAAGTTCAAATAGTACCAAAGTGAGGTGTTGACCAAAGACTAGTTATTGATTATAGAGAAGCTATTATCAAACATGAGTTATATATATATATATATATATATATATATATATATATATATATATATATATATATATATATATATATATATGTTTTTGTTGTAGCAAGTATTTACTTTTGATTTTGATTTATTTCACTTTCTTTTGTATTGAAATGACAAAATTTTTCGTCTTCAAGATTCTACGAATTATTGTTTGTAGTCCCCCAACTTATGATAAAAGGTTAGCTTATTTAGAGTTTGTGTCTAAGACATTAGGTTTGTTTGTTTAAATGAACGTCATGAATTCTTTTGTTGTTTGAAGGTTTCTTAAGAGTAGGTTTTTTTTTGTCGTTTTATTTATGTTATTATGTTATGAGATTTACATCTTCAATAGTAATATTGTATATTTTTCTTTGTTTTTTGCTCCATACCAACTCATTTTATTCCTTTTTTTTGGGTAATGATAAATAGCAATAAATATGTTTAATTTGGATGAACTCCTAAGTAATGAAGAAATATTTATATTTCAACATGATAAAGAATTCATTTTAGACAATTCATTAAAGAACTCCATATTAAGTGAAAATTTTGGATGATTCAAATGAAATTCAACCTCAAGTTAAATCAATTTTTGAGCCATTTATGGTTTAAACATTTCCAAGTGTGGAAGAAGCATTCATTTTCTATCAAAATTATGTATAACAACATGTTTTTAGTATTCAAAAAGATTAAACACAAAATAAAGATGGCAAAATTGTAAGCATGACTTCTTACGTCATTATGGTGGAACTTAACCATTAAAAGAAATTAATCTAACTAAAGAGCAGAAAAATAAAGTATCTTATAAATGTAACTATAATGCTCATATATATATATATGCATATCAAATGAAGGTCTTATGAAATATTTCCATAGGAGTGGTAAGTTACTACATTTATTACAAACCATAACCATGATTTGTTATCTCTATTAGATAAGTGCTTCCTTCTAGTCAATCAAATCATAAGCCAAGAGGATGAAAAGCATATTCTTTTATTGACAAAAGCAAAGCATACAGTAAGATAAATTATCTGTGTACTTGAATGAAAAAGAAGTAAATTATAGGGAACATCCTTTTCCTGAAAGAGATATTTGCAACCTTTTCATTAAAGTAAGGAATAAAGTTATAGGAAATGATGTTATGAACCTTCTAGAGTATTTCAAGTTTTGCAAAGAAGAACATCCTAACTGTTAGTGTATATGCCCTAAAACCAATCATATTGGTGATTGTAATTTTAAATCATGTTATTTTAATGGCAATTCCAATTATTATATTTATATATATTATCTGCGTAATATATTTAATTATAATAATAACCTTAGAATAATTGTATTCTTAAATGTCCCTAGTCATATATCATTGTGGATTAGGTTGCTTTGATATGTTAAGACTAGCATGTGTGAAGACTTATATGAGATATTAAGTTTACACATGAGTACAAGTTAGAGAACTTGTATACTGGACCGACCCATATTAAGAACACTATATGGATCATTATATGAGTGTTATAAGTGGTTCTTAATGATCATTATTAATATGGTTATTTGACTTGAGATCACCAAGGTTTCCTACATGTGAGTTTCATATTTTGATACTATTCTATGTCACTAATGGTTAAATGAATGCAAGGGTAGATATTGGATATGTCACATATCATGCGGAGGGGTTTGTGTGATCAAGATGGGATTTGTCCCTCCTATATAACAGGAGTAACATCTATAGGCCCCTTGATTAAGTAAAGCTGAGAAAATACATGGCCATGCTCAGATGAATTGACATGAGATGTCGATTACATTTGTTTTAGTCAACTTACTTAGGAATCAAGAAATCTTAAGATTGGGCTATACGAGAATGACACGGTCCATGTCTCGTGCTCAATCTAGATGTATAGGACAAAAGGACATAAGTGATGATCACGTGTAAAGGTTTAGTCAAATCACTGACTTTCTCATTACTTAGGTAACAATGATGTGTTGCTAGACATCAATCATTGTTTATGATCATTAATATGATTAATAGTCATTGCCAACGTAATGAGAGCCTGTAGGGTTGCACACTTAGAGCCTAGTGAATTTGGAATTAATAGACCAAATTGTTTGAGCTTAATATTTGGGAATTCATGTTATAATTATAAGGCCCAATAGTAAGCCTATAATTATACATGGAATGAAGTCCAAATAGGTTAGGTTTTTCTATGCACCTATTTAAATAGGCTTATTGGGTAATAATACCTTGATCTATCATTATTCACGCACCTCAAAAAGGCATAGAAAACCCTAGCACCTCTCCTTGACTAAAACCCCTGAAGAGGCGTGGCTAGCACTACGAAGTGTAAGGAGGTCAATTTCAACCGGTGTGTGTAATGAACATTCATCGGTAATTCACGGGTTCGTGTGGATACCACAGAGGTGCAGCCACATAAACGTTATACTGGTGATCTGATCTTCAAGTTTCTATTCCGGTTCGTGATTTGGAAGTAGATCGATTTTGCTGTGTAGCAGACAGAAGATTTTTTGCCGAAAGGTATAAACTCTAATCCCTAATCTATGGCGTTCTAAATTCGCATGGATCCTTGGTGGAAATCATGCAAAATTTTTATTCCGTTGTGCATGTATGATGCGCGATTTCCAGCACTAACATCTAATATATTCTTAAGGTTGATGAAGAAAGAAAGTCAAAACATTTATTTTGGTCTCTTCTACAATGTTTCAATTTATATGATAAATATGGAGATGTTGTTGTCTTTGATATCACTTACAAAGTGAATGCATATAACATGCTTTATAAGATATTTATCAGTATTAACAATTATGGAAAGGTAATATCATTTGGATGTGGGCTACTTTGAAATGAGACATAGGTGCTTTCAAGTGGCTGATGAAAGTATCTTTTGAAATAATATTTTTCATTATCTTGCTTTATTATTTTTATGTAAAATACTACTATATCTATTATAATAACTTTTTTCCTTTTGTGGTAGACTTTTCTAACTACAATTAAGAAGGTGCCTAAAACTACCATAAAGATTAAGATCTATAGATGGTAGAAGTAATTGCCATATAGTTACCACTCACTAAACATTGTTTTTGTATATGGCACATTACTTCAAAGTTTAGTGGTTGGTTTACATCTATTCTTCAAAATCAATACCCAAAGTGGTGAAATGATTTCAAAATGCTTTACAAACAAAAAATAGTTAAGGAGTTTAATTACAACCTCTTGTAGTTGGCAAGTACCATTTACAAGATAATAAATATGTTAAATGTTTGTATGAACACAATCATTTTTAGATACAAGCATATTTCAAGGTTATTATTTTAGAGGAAAGTTGACCACTAGTAGATCTCAATATATTAATAGTTTCATTAAGAAATTCATTTCATTTAATATAATGTCAAGAGATCTTGCTAAACAAGTTACTATATTTGTTTTAGTCACTCATTTTTTTTATTTTTTCAAAGTTTCCTTATTCCTCTACCTTAGTTTTTTATTTATAGGCTAATGTTGCAATCTAAGAGGAATTTAATTTTTGTATGAACCAAATGACTCCAAAAATCTCTTAGACAAATTCAAAGGAGGGATGGACTAGGAAATTAGTGTTAAGGGCCAAATTTATACACATATATAAGTATAATAAATCTTTTACTTAAAATGAAATTATAAATTATAAGTTTATACAATAAAAATATTAAATTTTTTTAGTTACTCATTTTTTTATTTTTTTCAAAATTTCCTTATTTGTTTACCTTATATATATATATATATATATTGTTGTATTATTATTTGATTTATAAGCTAATGGTGCAATCCAAGAATTTTATAATATGTTGGTTGTCACTAAGATGAATGCTTTGAGAATCAAGTCATCATTAGAAAAACAAGCTTCTCAACTACTCATTCCATTTACTTTCCAAAAGTTTAAGGAAGAATATTCTAGATCAAATCAATATTCAATTTGCTATGAATGTGTATGATTTTATTTTGAATGTTATAGAGGTGCAAATAGTTGAAACCATAAAGTGTTTTAGGATGGAAAGATTGCAATATGTAGTTGTAAGCAATTTGAGTTCTTTAACATACTTTGCTATCACATTCTGTAAATATTTCTTGAAAAGGATTGTCATGAGATCCTATCTTTATTCTTGCCAAATCATTAGTGTATTGAAGAAAATAATCCTTAAGTAGAATTTTCAAAATGGCAAACTTTAAAAGATAAATTGACAAATGATGATAGCATTCCATACCCTCCAAAAAGGATGCCCCAAGAAGAGATGATTAATGGGCAAAAAAAAGCTGGCAAAGTAAACAAGATAGAAGTGTTGGGAATCTGGGCATTATGCAAATAATTGTCTCATAGAAAAGGGAAATGTTAATGTTTTTAACGATGCACTAAGAATGAAGAAAAAGGAAATTATTGCAAGTAACTTGGATTTGAACCCTATATTTTCAATTAAATATTAGGTAATATTGTTTATATGTTATCTTTTATTTATCAAATTGTATGCTTATTGAATATTAGATAATGTTTTCTTTTTAATTTTTTACATAGGATTGAATTTGAGGATGGTAACATAATTTTTAGGATGATTTGTAGATATCAAGAAGCACTTATATAAATTTTGGTATATGAAGTAGCAATAGCTAGCATGGACAATTCTTTTTTAAATATCTATTTCAAATTCACATTAACTAGAATTTTTTAAAATTTATTTTGATTTTTAAGAATGTTAATGGTGAACTCTCCCCTTTAGTCATTTTATCAAGTTGTGTGCGTGTGTGTGTGTTTTTGTTCATTAGGATGTTGTTCTTTTGTAAAAGAGATTTGGATTATGGATAATATTGATTTTAACTTTAAATTATATTTTGAATATTTAGATTTTAGATAATGTGATAATATCCCTCTCTCTTGTTGATTAAGTTATTAGAAATAGGAAATTAGAAAATGGGAAAAATAAATAAATAAAAAATATATTAATGTCATGAAGTTAGACATCATTTTAAATATTCCCTTTTCTCGACTAAGACGTCTAATCTACTTTTAAATATTGGATTTATTAATAACTGACATCTTATAAATTTGGTTTTCTTTTAATTACTCTAGCTATTTATAATTAAATTATGAATTTATATAAAAGGTTATTTGTGTTTTGATGTCTTCAATTTGGTACAATTTATTATCAAAGTACAATTAGATGAGAATAGAGGCAAATAAAAAATTTATTTTAATATCTTATTTCTTTAAAAATTATTACATCTAATTGTAATCTTAAAACAATTAATAACTACAAAATCTAAACTAAATCATCAATATGAAAAAAATAAATATTTACATTAATACACAAAAAATAACTACATGATACGTATCAAATTCATCACCCTTGATAAAAATTCATATAATGGTAGTTCAGTCCTTCTATACAAACTCTAGCAATGTAAGTGGAAGATTGCCAAAATAAATTGAAAAGTGATAATAAACCATAGAAGTATCTCATCCTAAACTCTAATATTTTCTATTTGACCTTAAATTTTAGAAAGCAGGAGACAATAAAGTCCTAAATGAAATAATTCCATAAGATTTGAAATATTTCTAAGAAATATCTTAACACAAAAAAAGAGTGGGAGCAAATTTTAGAAAAATAAAGGATGTCGATTATTAGATCAAGACAGATGTCTTATGTGTCAAAATTTTAGAGAAAAAATGGTTATCTTACCTTTTAACCCTAGTTATTTAAAGAACCATCATGTAAACTTTTAACATTTCCCAATTAAATGCTACAAATACCTTTTTGGACAATGGTTTTGAATGTCACTAACGTAATAAATTTTCATGCTAAAATTTAGATGTCAATTAGTTTCAAAACTAGCATAATAAGTTTCACTTTAATACAAAAATGTCACCATATCAATATAAATATCAATTATAATTTATGTCTGTTATCTTAAACTTCTATATAATTTTGAAAATGACATCACATTAAAATATACATTAGTGATAGTGGTAACCAACATCTACCCATCAACGTTACTCAAATTTTTGTAGTAGTTATTCTATTGTAGTGAAAATTGAAGTTTTAAGAGCTAAAGAAAATTATGAGCATTAAAGTGTCAATAAAAAATCATGAGAATGCTGAGTTGAAACATAGGAAAATATACAAAAAGCTAAAAGAAGGTATTTTGCAAACATACAAAGCGTCACATTGTTTATGAAATTGCAACTATGGAACTTAAATGTGTTTTCAACATTTCATTGTTAACCCATATCCATTAATGTGGAAAAAAGAATGCATGAATTGAATTAAGGTGATAAAATATACGAAGCAAAAGATATCAAAACAAAAAGAAAGAAGAAATTAAGAAGAATGATTGAAGATTGAAACTAATCCCAAATTCCAAAATTCATATGATGCAGAGAAAAGTGAGGAGATTATGCTATTTATAATCATGATTTTAAAATCCTATAATTTTAAATTAACTTATATTTAAGAGTTCAAATTTTATCTTAAATCTTTGATAAATAATATTTATTGGATGATAAGATATCTAATTCTATTTGTAAAAGAAAGAAGGAGATAAAGATAAAGGCAAGTGGGTGCCACATGGATACACATTGTTACATGAATGAGTTTAGTAGAGATAAAGGATGAAACACTCTCAAATAGTTACATGCACGGATGCATATGACTTCCCAAGGAAACAATAGATAATATAAATCTTTGTTTTGCTCCTATTCATCAACTTATTGTTGTGACAAATTAAAGTGTTGAAGAAGATGATTGGACAAAGAAATTAAATTTGTGACTATCCACATCAAAATCCAAATATTATATGAAAAGGAAGAGTGGTATAGTTGTCCACGTGATGTGCTTTTCAACAATTGAAAGATTGTGTACAATTGGTTGAATTAAAAGCTAATCATTAGCATTAATTAGAATTAAATAAAATATATTTTTAAGATTTCAAAATTGATATAAAATTGTATTCAAGTTCATAAATAAGTTTTGAAGGGGCATTTCTTAATAGCTCTATAAATAGAAAGTTTATTTGTATCATTTGGAGTTCTAAATAGTGGTGTAATTCACAACCACAACATTACAATTGCAAACTATAATTTAAATTCTTAGTATCATTTAAAAATAATAAGTTGTGATATGAAGCTTTGAAGATCCCTAAAACTCTACTAACAAAGATCAAAGCATTTGAAATCTCCAAGTTTAATAAAGAACATCCATTTTAAAGTGAAGATTTTAACAACATACAAATTCGTGAATCTTTTCAAAAACAAAACCTCTATAAAGATTTAACATTCGATTGGAAATTAAACTTTCTCATAGCCCCAATCAAAGGTAAAATTGAACTATGGGATTCAAGATTAAGCTTTTTAAAACATTCAATCAAAATTCATTGAAAACAAGAATGATAGGAATCATTCATTCTTTTTGGAATTCAAATTAGAGATTGTACTCATATTATCAAAAAATTAATATAATTATTTATTACATAAATTTTCTCTTTATAAGTTATTTATTGAAAATTATTTACAGAGAAATTTTTCTCAACAAAATTGTTTATATAAGATAAAAAAAACTTACATAGATTAAGAATATATAATATGTGATTTCAAAAAAAATCACTCACCTATATTGGCCATCATGAAATAAGGGTCAATTGATGAATAAAAGGTTTAATCTTCTCTACTTTCTTTATGAGTTTGTAGCCAATAGAACATTTAAACTAGAATTTGCAAAGCATTTAGGAAATGATTGAGTGTAGAGTGGTTAGAGGGGCCTAACCTAATTAAATAAGAGAATCCTACTAGGCTCATCTATCAAAAACTTAATAGGTTAAAGGTCTACACTTGTTGTCAAATACTCCACCTACCAATCATTTTTAGTCCATAGAAGTGATCACCAAAACAGGATCCAAAATTATAACTCTAATGTTAGACTCAACTTATTTGAAATAAAATAAAATAAAAATATCTAATTAATGGTAGTCCATTAAAATATTTCTATGTTTTCTTATTTGGATAACATCAATTGTAATTAATTTATTTTTATAAAATATTTTATTTTTAAAAATGACTCTTAGGTTGAGAACTAATTTTAAATACATGTAGTCATACTTTTAAAAATACAACACCCTAGAAATAAATACCTAAAATTTTGACTAAACCTATATAGTCAATGATACTAAATCATAATAGCAATTACATTCTCTATTGATGTAAGACCTTCTATAGTTACGAAATATTATAAACTACACATATTACGTCACTAATATGATAGTGTAGCATGAAAGATAACATCAAAATTGTGATCAAATCGTACTTATCTTTCATGTTAATTCTCAACAATTTCTCACATAAATTAAACATAGCATGAGAAATTAACTGGCAACATACAAAGCTAAATCATCTCATAAATCCCAAAATGATGCTGATTTTGAGATAAATAATCAAGCTCAAGAACTAAAAACTAACATCGAGTCTTAAGCCTCACAAAATTATAATAATCCTAGCACATTATAATTAGATGATGCACGCATCAATAAGATGACACAAATTTATAATTAATGTACCAATAAGCATGTGTGAAGATATAATAAGGAACTTATAAAAAATTACATAAAAGATAGTCATATAAATAGAAATGTCTCCCATTAACCAAAAACATTAAAAAAACCCATAATTCCCATGTTCTCAATATGCTTTTGAAAAATTATAGGCCTAAGTCCTTTAGTCATGTGATCTATTAGTATAGAATCTATATGAATGTGTTCTACCACTACATCCTTTTTCTTCACAAGGTTTCTAATTGTAAGCTACTTCAACTCCAAGTGCTTGGATCTATTAGAACTTTTATTATTTTTAATGAAGAAAATCATAACACTATTGTCACAATAAATTTTTAATGGTCTAGCAATAAAATCAGCATTATGTGATCTTGAAATGTAATCTCTCAATCAAACAAGTTGCAAAGCAACACCACAAACAAGTAACAAATTCTACTTGTATGGTGGAAAAAGCTATCAATGTTTGAGTCAGAAGACCTAATTACTTCTAAGTTATCAACATTCCTAAAAATAAGCATATAATTTTTAATTTTTTACAAGTATCTTATAACTTTCTTAGTAGTGCAGCAATGATCTCTCCTAGAGTTAGACGAATACCTACTAAAACATTGACCATAAAAGTCAAATCTAATTTGGTGTAAACTTAGACATACATTGAACTTTCTATTGCACTTGCATAAGGAACATTTCTTATTGATCGTTTCTTTATCTCATTTGTTGGGTATTGTTTGTTACTAAACTTGTCACCTTTGACAATTAGAACATCACTAGCTTTAGAGGTTTATATCTCAAATCTTTCAATAATTTTGTCAATGGACACTTTTTGAGACAATCCTAACAGTTAAAAGTTCTGTCTTTGTGAATCTAATTTCCTAAATCAAATAATGCCTCACTAAAATCCTTCATGTCAAAAGTCTTAGTCAACATTTATTTATATCATATAGCAAAGCTAGATTATTGCTCACCAATAGAATACCATCAAGATATAGGACAAGGAAAATAAAATTGCTCCTATTAACTTTAAAATTGTAGGCCTTAACAGCCTATACCCAAGAGAGGGTGAATTAAGTATTTTTAAAACTTTCATCCTTTTTGAAATTTTCTTTGAAAAGCTTGTCATTTTAGGTAATTATAAGGATAATTTTAATTCAAACAATTTTAAGAAGGCTTTATAAAAATATTTGCTCTCAAGATATGATAATTCAAATAATTAAAACAAATTAACTCTTTCAAATATCCATAAATAAATCATTAAGAAATAAATTCAAGATTATTCGATGAAGCAATTTGCATATAACATATAGTAATTCAATACACTTGTACAAAGTAACTCATTCAACCATGCTTAGATAAAGAATCAATAGGCACATGCATAGATAGATTTCTCTTTCAATCATTCACTTATCCAAGTATCAAGATAAACATTGAAGCATGAAATATTCAACAATTTCATCAACTATGCATAGGTTATCTTGTAAAAATATGATTGTAGGTTATCTTTTTAAAATTTTTTGATCAAGCTAAGATTATTAAAATATGTTTGAGCTCTGTATCATGAAAAACTCTATCTTACAAAAAAACCTATGCCAAAAATGAAAAACTATACCAATAAAGTCCTTAAGCTATTTTTAATGCTTCTAAGTTTTCAAAACTTGAATCTTCTTATCCTTTAATACTTGGATCACATTTTCTTTCTTATATTGGTTCCTTGTTCATTCTTAAGTTAAGCATGACAAAATCTTTGATTGCTTTACCTCAATCCTTACTCTCCTTCATTTTGGACTTTCCTATATAATAGATATAAACTTTGTAAACTATATATATAGTTAGTCCAATTTTGATATATCAAGACATTGATATGCATGATTCATATATAAAATATATAAGAAATTAATTCAAGAACATGCATAATCATTATATCATATATCTTGACCAATCATATGCTTACTAATGCTTGTATAAAATATAATTCTTTTAGCATATAATTACACATTGCTATTTTAACCATAATGTAGCATGTCTATTGAAAATTTTATAAAATTTTGGTACAAAGATATGCATTGTTATTGTAACATTTATCTGTTATCATCAAAACTTATCATATAAAACTTAGGGCTAACAACCTCCGCTTTTTTAATGATGATGAATCATCAAAGAAAAATATGTTTAAAATAAAGCTTTAATCTAGTAAGCATATAATGATATAAAATATAAAGCATAAAGCATATTTTTTCTTTCCATCTTCTTCTCCCCTAATTTGATATCAACAAAAAAGATAAGCAATCATATTGAAGCAACTGATGTCATACAAGTGATATCACTATCATCTCCCTTTATTTTTCATGATCATGTCTTCTTTTATTTTTCTTATTAAAAAGATGAAAGTAGCTTAAGAGATAAACATCATTAGAAGCTATACTATTCATCTTTTATAAGCAAAGGTATATTCATATCATATGATCCCAACAAGATTATCAAGGATTATAGATCATGATCATGTGAAAAACATTTATCAAATAGATGAGTCAAAAGATATAACATTTTACCTTCTTTCTTTGAGAAAGCATAAATAAATATGTAACATGTGTAAACATTTAAAGCCCTTCATGTTAAGAGAAATGTGAACTATAATATAGATCATAATTTCAAAGCTCCCCTTCAAATCATGCTATCAATTTTATCTAAGCTCTCCCTCAATGAAACAATTTTGATTTTCTCATAGTTTTTTTTTTAAAATATGTTGCCTTCTTAAAAGACACAAAATGAATCTAAAATAAGAAAAACATAAAGGATCAAAACATGTATATCTACCAAAGTATATAACCATTTTAAAAACATGGCAAACATAAGCCTTGCTTAATCTAACAAAAAAGCATTTAAATTGCTCTCTCTTTCAAAATACTTTGTTGAAACTAATTTTTTTAAAGCATGATCATTTAAAAAATAATATATCAAGATGATAAAAGGTTTAAGTAGTTCAAAATCAATGACCTTTTGTTTTTAAACTAATTTGAAAATGATTAAAAGGAGTCATTTGAAATAATCTAATGCACGCATATCTCTTTAATAAGTTTCCTTTATAAAAGAGCAATATTAGCACAAGTTCCAAGCAATTAAGAAAATTAACCTAAGTAAATCATGAAAGAATATGCAATGGGGATAAAAAAAGATAAAAAGTATTAAGCTTTCCCTATAGTGATGACAATGATCATGTAACAACAATAATTAAGCACTTTTGATCACAACTAAGCATATTTTTCATTATCATATCCTAACCAACCAAGAGCAAGTAGACCAAGAGTATAATGCAATATAAACTTCAACGATCCATAAGAAAAGAATAAGGATAGAAATACTCATTGATTGTAGCAATATATGGTTCTCTTTGGTTGTAACCGTATTCCCTCTCATCACTTATGAGGTGAACATTATTGATCTTAATGAGAGATAAGTTTTCCTTGGTGTGCTTTCTTTTGGAGAAAGATTGGAAGCCATTGATCTTTATATCAAGACTTAATCTTTCAACTCCCTTAATTTTTCATAAATTTTGGATTGATCTTTAAATTTCTTTCAAATCACTAAAGTCCTATCAAGCTTTTAAACATAACATCTTAAGATAGGAGATTAGAATATGCAAAATATATTCTAAACATTCTCCAATAAATTGTTAGCTATAAGAATCATTCTAGCACTTCTTAAAACATGCACATGATTGATAAAGAATGTGTAGCAAGTATTATATCGTTAATTACATAACTTTGAACCTTTAAGGAGATAAGAGAAATTCAAATAAAATCATTTTCAAACTAATAAGGATTTTTAAAAAAAACTTAAAAAATAATTTATGATTTTATAGAATGCTTCAAATCATTAAAACTCACAAAAATATCTTATAAGAGCAAGCATTTAGCATCAAAAAGGCATCTCAAACCATCAAGGATACAAATATGTATTAATAAATGACATGAGCTCCTTTTCAAATATTTATAAATTTTAATCTTTAAAAAAAGTTGGAGCTATTTTCTTTCCAAATTTTGGAACATAAGCATCAAGTTATATTGGTGACATGTCTGCCTTGATAGAATGAATAACCTTCTTTTAACACAAAGAGCACATATCATTTCAAACAATAAACCTAATCATAACAATGATATGTCTATTTCTTAATTATCCATACTCAAGAAAGATATAAGGAATATTAAATATAAAGATAGGATAGAGTATACTAATCTCTTGAGTCTTATTCCTCTTTGTAAAAGTTGACCTTATTTTAAAAGTTGAGTTAAACTATCCTTAAGTTGAATTTGTTTTCCATTATCATACTATGCTTGAGGTAGTATCACTTTTCTTTCCTACATAAAACTCTTGACATCTTGTTTGGTACCCAACCAAGACTTGGGTCCATATAGGTTTCGATGAATATCAAACTAATATGCTTATGAAAGATTAATCAATTCAAATAAATAAGCATAATGATCATATTCTTGAAAATTATTTTCAAAGCATTTGCATATCTTCCTTATTAAGCAATTGATAAGGAAACTCAATGGAAAGTATACTAAGCATTGCATACCTTTATATTAAGTTATATTATCAAAAGGCTATGGGCAAATGAAGACAAAGTAAATCACACATTTAGGTTTTGATGGAATAAGAGTAGAAAAAAATGAAATTGTCATTGCACTTAGTCACTTATATAGGAGGCCTGTGGAATTGATTAACTAATCAATTCATGTATGAATTTTATGAATTAATTGACCACTTAATCTATAAGCCAAACTTTTGAATCTTTGAATTTCCTTTTATATGCAATGAATTGATTAACAAATTAATTCTAGACTTCCACAGGTAATCACCCTTCTCTAAATCAATTGGTAACTCGGTCCTAATTGTTTATACTTTACTAAATCGATTGGTTATTTAATTCTACATTATGCGACACCCTTAAATCAATTTACTACTCAATTAATTCTTTGTTGAAAATCTCAATTCATCATTTTCAAATCCAAGTGATCTATAATAGAAGCTTTTGAGCTTTTAACCATTTGTAATCATTAAAAGATAACTTATATGCATATAAGTTAAACCATAACCTTCAAGCAATGCTTGTGCTTTGAAATTAATAACCTCTTTTTCAATGAATAACAAATATAGTAACACAAGAGATTTGAAGAGTTGATACCTTATTCTTTGTAATGAAAGAATTACTCTTTCTCTCCCATTACTTTTCTCTAAAAGATTTGAGATTTGAAATAGCACCATTATGTATTTTAGTAGATCTAGCTATGCCAAACTTTATTTTTCTATTCATTTGCTTTAGAGAAGCTTTTATTGAAAACTTTTCTCTTTTCTTACCAAATAGTCCACCTTTGTAAGAATTTTTCTGCATAACCAATTCACTAGGAGGACTTTTTGGCACCTACTTCATTTTAGGTCCTTAAATATTAGTATTCAAGCATTTAGATTCCCTAATAACCTAAATTTCAGCTTTTCTCATACAATAATTTCTTCTAATAGGACATAAATGAGAAATATAACCTTTATAACTATAATAATTGCAAATAATCGAATTCTTACTAGAATTTGATTTTTCATAAAATACACATTTAGAAAACTTTAGCCTTTTATAAAAATTATAGTTTTATTCAAACTTGCTAATAGGTTTTCTTGAAATTCTAAGAATAAAATCTATATCTTCACTCAAAGACTTGAAAGGTACACAAGTTGAGTGTTCAATTTCCATTTTAGATAAATCATCCTTAATTTCAAAGTCACAAGAAGTTGAACAATTAAGTTTTGTAGAAATTCTATTATCATGCAATTCATTCAAAAGCACATAACTTATCATTATAAGGACTATTATTAAAATTAGAACCATATATCTTCAAGTCCTTTTGAACCATAGAGTATGAATTTTCCAAGAGGTGTTAGATATATTTCACACTCTTGCATATCCTTTTGAAGAATCTCCATAGAGTTAACTTTCTCTTGCTCTTCTTCTTTTTCTTGCTCAACAAAAATACTTTTATTAATAGAAATATCATTATTAAGATAATAAACACTAAAAATGTCCCAAATTTCCTTAGCACTAGAACATCTAGACACTTTAGCATAAGCATTATCATTCAAACTACTATGCAAAATTCTCGTTGCTTTAATGTTTAAAGTGAATTTCCTTTTATAATATTTATCCTAATCATTTCTTGGTTTTAAAGTAAAACCATCCTCAATGATATCCCATAAATTGAAATCAAAGGCTTGTATATAACACTCCATTTTTACTTTCTAAACTTTAAAATATAAATCATCAAAGAATGGAGGTTTAGAAATATCAACATATTCAAACATTGAAGCATTTGAAGTATTAAAATTTTATTTCAAAGAGTTATCATCAAAGGTTTCTATGGATCCTTTTGAGATGGTTAAGTCTTTTAAATAAGAGCCTCTAGCTTTGATACCTTGTAGGCCTTAACAACCTATACTTAAGAGGGGTGAATTCGGTATTTTAAAAACTTGCACCATTTTTAAAATTTTCTTTGAAAAGCTTTTTATTTTAGGAAGCTATAAAGATAATTTTAATTCAAACATTTCTAAAGAGATTTATAAAGATATTTGCACTCAAGATATAATAATTTAAAGAATTTATGCAAATTAACTCTTTTAACTATCTATAAACAAATTATCAAGAAATAAATTTAAGATTATTCAATCAAAGAGATTTGCACATAACACATAATAATTCAATACACTTGTGTAAAGTAACTCATTCAACTATGCTTGGATAAAGAATTAACAAGCACATGCATAAATAGATTTCTTTTTCAACCATTCATTCATCTAAGCATCAAGATTAACATTGAAGCATGATATATTCAATAATTTCATCAATTATGCATAAAGAATCATCAATAAGCACATGCATAGATATACACCATTTTTAAACATTTAATCATCTATGCATTAACATAAGCATTGAAACATAAATCAACATATAACATCAATAAAAATAAAGCAAGTGATTAAGAAAAATAGAACATATAAACAAATGCAAATAGAGTAAGGATAGAGAGATCAAATACAAGGACTTATAGTGGCTTCCCCTTGAATATTCTCTCTAAAGTGTACATTCACTCTCCAAGCTTTCTAAGTTTGTATTTTAATCTTTGTCCTTTCAAGTTTCAACTAGGTACTTGAAGAAGTCTCTTCACAAATTCTTATCTTTCCTTGAGTAAAAACCTTTTTTTCAAGGGACATCTCACCCCTTACAATTAGAAAATAATATAAGATGAATACTAACTCAAACAAACTCTCTTATAGAGTGAATGAAATAAATGAAGCTTCTAGAATAGATAAATTTCAAATAAACAGCTCAACTCATGATTTTGATGAAAGAATGAGTGAAATTATGTTAAAAGATGAAGTTCAACCTTTCTTTTCATAGTATTTAATGTTTCTTAACTTATATAAGAAACCTATGGATTATTATAATCGTTTAGGGTAGTTAGGAATGAAAACTATCTAATTATTACCATTATATACACATAAAAATAGTCAAAATTAATTAGTTAATATGTTTTAAGGAAAATTTTCATCTCTATATGTCCAGAATTGATTAATTAATTAATTCCCAAAGACAAAATTGCATACCTAACTTTAAGAGGTTATAATTTCTTTATTTTAAGTTTATTTTGAGCAAATGACCTATTCTTTGAAAGCTATTTAAGTTTATTTTCACAAAGAGCTAGTTTCATGCCATATCTAAAGTAATTTTTAAGATTTATTTAAAATAATGAACAAATGTTAGAAAGAGTGGATTGTAAAAATCTGATTTTAAAATGTAAATTAAAAAATTCATAACTCCTTCATATCATAATCATTTTAATCAAATGACCTATCTAGGGAAAGCTCTTTAAGCCTATTTTCATATAAAAATAATTTCTTGCTCATATAATTTATAATTTTTGAGATATGATCAAAATAATGACTAAAGTTGAGAAAAGATTGGTGAAAAACTAATTTTTAAACTCAGATTGAAAAAATTATAACTCTTTCATACCTTAATCATTTTAAGCAAATGATATGTTCGTGGAAAATTATTTAAGTCTATTTTCAAATGAAAATTGTTAACAATCAAATCACAAGTATTTGCTAAGATATGATTAAAAGAGTGACTAAGGGTTAAAATGAAGAATAACACAAACTCATATCTCATTTTTGAAGTGTTCCTATAGGTTATCTTGTAAAAATATAATTGTAAGCTATTTTTTTAAAGTATTTTGATCAAGCTAAGATTATAAAAACCTATTTAGCTCTATATCATGAAAAGCTTTATCTTACAAGAAAGTTTAAGTTCAAAATGAAAAGTTGTAACAATGAAGTCCTTAGGTTTTTTTTTTTTTAATGCTTCCAAGCTTTCAAAACTTAAATCTTCTCATCCTTCAATACTTGGTTCACATATTTTTTCTTGCATATGTTCCTTATTCATTCTTAAGTTGAACATGACAAAATCTTTAATTACTTTACCTTAATGCTCACTCTCTTTTATTTTAGACTTTCCTATATAATAGACATAAACTTTACAAATCATATATATAGTTAGTCCTATCTAATATATCAAGACATTGGTATGCATGATTCATATATAAAATATATAACAAATTAGATTAAGAACATGCATAATCATTATATCATGTATCTTGACCAATCATATGCTTAATGATGCTTATATAAAATATAACTCTTTTTGCACATAATCAAATATTGCTATTACAACTATAATATAGCATGTCTATTGAAGATTTTATAATATTTCAGTATAAAGATATGCAATATTATTGTAACATTCATTTGTCATAATCAAAACTTATCATATAAAACTTAGGACTAATAAAAATAAAGACACTGGTTAACTTTCTTTTCTATGGCGCCTATGGATATGACTAACTCATCAAACTTTAAATACCATTGTTAAGATATTTATTTTAAATCATATATTAATTTTCACAACTTGCATATCAAATGCTTAGATCCATTCATTTGAAACCCTTTAGGTTATTTAATATATATGTCTTCCACAAGTTCACCATTTAGAAAAGTTATTTTAAAATCCATCTGGTGAAAGTTTAAATTAAAATGTGCAACCTAGGCCATAATAATCTTAAATGGATTTTTAGAATATACTAGTGAGAATGTCTTAGAGTTGTTAACTCTTTCTCTCTAACTGAAACCTTTAGCTATTAACCTTACTTTAAATCATTCAATTCTACCACTTGAGTCTTTCTTAGTCTTATATATCCATTTATAGCAATTGGTTTACAATTCTGCAAAAGCTTAACAGGTTCCTGCACTTCATTCTTAATCATAAATTGAATTTCCTTATTCATAGCATTCACCTACAAATTAGACTATTAACTATTCATTACTTGATTGTATGTAGTTGGGTTAATAACATCCCTAATGTTATATTCACTCTCTCTAAGGTAGACATAATAATCATTTGAAATTGCTACCTTTTTTTGTCTAACTAACTTTTTAAGTAAGATATACTTTACAGGCTAAACAAGTTAACAGTCCTCAATAAGAATAACTGCAATAGGTTCTATATTCTGGTTAGGCTCTATAATTTGATCATTTTGTGTCTTAACATGAATAAATAGATGTACAATACTCTAATTCAATAAAATTAATGGAATAATGATGGAAACTGGCTTATTTTATGTTTCAATTGCCTTTAATTTGGTGACAAATCAATAATGTCAGGCTCAAGAAATTTAATGGTCATGAACTTAATTATTTTCATACCTCTTATAAGGTAGAACATATATCCTTTTGTATGATTTGAATATCCTATAAAGTAACAACAAATGAATCTTGGATCAAGTTTCTTAATAAAAAAATCATAAATTTTCACCTCAAAAGGATAACCTTAAACTAAAAAATGATTAAAGCTAGGTTTTCTATCGATTCAATGCTCAAAAGGTGTTTTAGGTATTTACTTGCTAGGATTATGATTAATAATGTACAATTAAGAAAATTTATTCCACTTCTCAAGCTCCTTATCATGTCCCTAAGAGTCCAATTGCACTTTTTAGTGATGTCATTTTGCTCAGGACTACCAAGCATGATATACTATGGAATAATTCCCCATTCTTGTGAAAACCTAGCAAACGATCCCATGTGTTGCCTAGATACATCTTGTTTACCACAATACTCACCTCGATTAGATCTCACAATCTTAATAATTTTTCCTAATTATTTTTCAACCTTAATTTTAAAAATCTTAAATTTCTCAAGTATATCAAAATTTTCTTTTATCAAATAAAGATGGCTAATATCAAGAAAAGTCATCTATGAATATGACAAAATAATGATAATCATAAATGGTGGGAGAGTATAGTCTAAATATATTGGTATGGACTATTTGTAAAAGATTAGAACTACAAGTAGCACTTTTTTCTTGTCTTAGTTAACTTACCCCTAATACAGTTCATGCATATATCCATATCATCAAAACTTAGAGAAGGAAGAATATTCTCTTTAACTTACCTCCCTATTTGTTCCCTAGATATATGTTTCAATCACTTATGCCATAACACTAATGATATTTCTTTAATTTTACATTTTTTTGCAACCACATTCAAAATTAAAGAAGCACAAAGACTATTAGAGGCTAATAATTGTTAGTGTATATGCCCTAAAACCAATCATATTGGTGATTGTAATTTTGAATCATGTTATTTTAATGGCAATTCCAATTATTATATTTATATATATTATCTACGTAATATATTCAATTATGATAATAACCTTAGAATAATTATATTCTTAAATATCCCTAGTCATATATCATTGTGGATTAGGTTGCTTTGATATGTTAAGACTAGCATGTGTGAAGACTTATATGAGATATTAAGTTTACACATGAGTACAAGTTAGAGAACTTGTATACTGAATTGACCCATATTAAGAACACTACATGGATCGTTTTATGAGTGTCATGAGTGGTTCTTAGTGATCATTATTAATATAGTCCTTTAACTTGAGATCACTAAAGTTCCCTACATGTGAGTTTCATATTTTGATACTATTCTATGTCACTAATGGTTGAGTGAATGCAAGGGTAGATATTGGATATGTCACATATCATGCAGAGGGGTTTGTGTGATCAAGATGGGATTTGTCCCTTTTATATAACAGGAGTAACATCTATGGGCCCCTTGATTAAGTAAAGCTGAGAAAATGCATGGCCATGCTCAAATGAAATGACATGGGATGTCGATTACATTTGTTTCAGTCAGCTTACTTAGGAATCAAGAAACCTTAAGATTGGGCTATATGGGAATGACACGGTCCATGTCTCGTGCTCAATCTAGATGTATAGGACAAAAGAACATAGGTGATGATCACGTGTAAAGGTTTAGTAAAATCACCGACTTTCTCATTACTTGGGTAACAATGATGTGTTGCTAGACACCAATCATTGTTTATGATCATTAATATGATTAATGGTCATTGTCAACGTAATGAGAGCTTGTAGGGTCGCACACTTAGAGCCTAGTGAATTTGGAATTAATGGACTAAATTGTTTAGGCTTAATATTTGGGAATTCATATTATAATTATAAGGCCCAATAGTAAGCCTATAATTGTACATGGAATAAAGCCCAAATAGGTTAGGTTTTTTCTATGCACCTATTTAAATAGACTTGTTGGGTAATAATAGGATTATCTATCATTATTCACGCACCCCAAAAAGGCATAGAAAAACTCTTGCACCTCTCCTTGACCAAAACTCCTAAAGAGGCATAGCTAGCACTACGAGATGAAAGGAGATCAATTCCAACCGGTGTGTGTAGTGGACATTCATCGATGATTCACGGGTTCGTGTGGATACCATAAAGGTGCAGCCACATTAAACGCTGCACTGGTGATATGATCTTCTAGTTTCTATTCCGGTTTATTATTTGGAGAGCAGATCGGATTTGCTGTGTAGCGGACAGAAGATTTTTGGTCAAAAGGTATAAACCCTAATCCCTAATCTATGGCATTCTAAATTCGCATGGATCCTTAGTGGAAATCGTGTAAAAATTTTATTTCGCTGTGCATGTATGATGCGCGATTTCCAGCAATAATAACCTATATAAACCATTATTAAGAGTAGTTAAACTAATGGACTCAAAGTACAATAAAATATTAACTTTTTCATTTCCAAATATAAATCTATTTCCAACCTTATCTAAAAAAGAAATTAAAATTAAATTACATCTAAAACTAGGAACATAAAAGACATTATTTAATGTAATTTTAACAAAGTTTTCTAAACTTAAAACAACATTTCCTATGTATTCAATTGCAATTTCAAGATCATTTCCTACTTTATGTTTTGGACTCTTTTTTGCTTGGTTTCCTCTTACTTATGAATCCTTGCAAAGTAATTGCAGCAGTAGAACCATTATTAAACCACTAGGAATTTATAAGGATATTAACTAAATTTGATTCAAAACAAGCTAAGGATAAGGTGTACCATTCTCATTTGCCTTTTTTTTCTCTACCGCGACTTAAACCTATAGCACTTGTTCCTCTTATAACCTTTCTTATGACAATGATAGCACTTTACGTTCTTATGAATGAAAATTTTAGGACCTTCCATTTGTGGTTTATGACCAGCATTATTACCATGCTTTTGGGTCTCTTGAAATTTAGAAGGATTGTCCCTTGGGGCATGTAATTTTGGGTTTCTTTTCCTTATTGGTCAGACTCTTATTGGGTAATGATTTTGATTGGGTAAAAAAAACTCATTTCACTATTTTCTTTCTTCAAAATTTCTTTCTTGGGATTACATTTACTAATAAGTTCATTAATAGTCCAGGTTATAATTAGGGTATTATAGTCTATATCAATTTGATTGAATTTTGAAGGTAAGGAATTCAAGGCATATAAGATAAGAAAAGTATCAAGCAAATTAATTTTTAAGTTCTTCAATTTAGTTTGCATGTAAACTATCTTGATAATAAACTCTCTTACACCATTAGTATTATCATACTTCATGGTTATCAATTCCTTTATTAGGTATCCGGATTCAACATTATTAGATACTTGATACATTTGCCCCTATAGCATTAATGAACTCTTTGACCTTGGTTATCTTTGCCAATCTACCTAATAGATGTTCAGGAACATATCTTTTAGTGGCGATGAGACTGAGCCTATTGAATATCTCCTATTTTACATAAAAGTCCTTATGCTCTTAAGTATTTTTAAGAGTGAGTGTTGAGGATTTGCCTCACATAGAGCTAAATCAAGATCCACTACAAAAGAGACTTTGAAAGAATAATTAGAAAAGTAATATGTTAGTTTTGGGCATTTTAAATTTATCAATAGCTATATTTAGGAGTATATAAAATATCACACTACATTCTTCCTTTTGAGCAAAAAATGTAGTATGTAAAAAGCCATTCTAAAATCGAAACCAGTCAGGATAATATATTATTATTACAAATATCCTTTTTTAGTAGATAAAATTTACAATAATAAAATAAATCTAGAAATAATATTTTTATTTGAATAAGCCAATTTCTAATTATATGATATAATAACCCCTTTGAGGTAGGTTATTATATGAAATAATTAATATATAAATATATATATATATATATATATATTAATAAGCTCATTTTTAATTACAACATATACTTACACTTTTGGGTAGATAATTATGTGAAATAATTAAAAATCAATCACATAAATATTTATTAATAGCTCGAAAGCTTATGAATCAAAATAAATAATTTTATTTTAGTCATAATTATCCAATTCAACTTATAAGTCTCTTAAAAGAACTAAAATATTTAAATTAAGGCCAAAACTACAAATTAAAAATTATAGAAAATAAAATTTGACCAGCCCATTAAGGAGTGCTATGCAATATACACCAATATTGATCATAAAAAAAAATTATATTGTATCATATCACAATCTCTATTTTTTTAAATCAATTTGGGTACAAAATAGAAAAAAAAGAAATTTTCGTAATTTTCTCCTAACTTCTTTAAGAGAGTGTGCATTTTAAGATTGCAATTTTTGGAGAATGATATACATTGGTACAAATCTAGAAAAATGTTATTTTTCCAATAAAAATTCATAGTTTTCTTTTATTGAAATGTAGTTTTTTAATTAATCAAAAGAAATATAGATATAAAATAAATATTTATTGTATCAAAAAATAAAATAAAAAATATAAATATAAATATAAAAAATAATGTAAAAAAAAAATTGCTTGAGGACCACATGTATTAATAATGGCGCATGGTCATGCCATAATTAAATTTTGGCTAAAGACGCATGTTGCATCTTTAACCAAAGAATCGAAAAGGCAAAAGCCTTTTTTGGGCAATGACATAGTCCGCCATTAATGGTGGATTGTAGCTTCGAAAATAGTTTATTCCAAGCTAGATTTCAATAGTGGCAATCAACAGTGATACGAAGGTCGATGGCAGAGCATTTTCCGGTATCAATGCCGTGGTTTTCGGCTAAAAAAAATCTAGAAATAGGGGGGAAAATTATATTCAGTACTATATTTTGTACATCAATAGCAATGAATAAACACAAATCATACTCAATGTAAACAACAAAATCAAATAAAAAATTACAATATTTGAAATCAAAACTATGCAATTTGTGATATCCCCTTAACAATTTCACGAGAAGAGGAGATCATAATTTTCCAGTTAAGCAATCATCTAGAAAATCATTATGTAAATAATACATTAGATGAGAATAGATAAAAACTATATTGATAAAATAAATAACAATTTCAATCAATTTCATAAAAATTATCAGATAAAAATAGATGATAATAATCATCTAAAATATAAATCACATTAAGAAAATATATATTTTAATTCAAAACCTAATGTAAGTGACTTTGATACTATAAGTAAAAATTGTTTATATAAGATAAAAGAAAAAATTTACATAAATTAAGAATACAAAATATATTATTTCAAAATAAATCAATCACTTGTATTGGCCATCATGAAATAGGGATTAGTTAATGAATGAAAGTTTGATCTTTCTTGCCTTCTTTATAATTTTGTTGCTAATGGGGTACTTAGACTAGAGTTCACAAATTGTTAAGTTATGATTGAGTGTAAAGTAACTAAGGGAGCCTAAACTAATCAAATAAGAAAATTCCATTAGGCTTACTCATAAAAAATTTAGTAAGTTAAAAATCTATAATTATTGTCAAATACACCAACCTATTAAATATTTTCGGTCCATAAAAGTTTATTACAAAAATTGGAGTTAAAATTATGACTCTAAGAACAGACTTAACACATTTAAAATAAAATAAAATATCTAATTAATGATAATTCATTAAAATAATTTTACAATTTGAGCGTAAACTATACTATTGTGTCTAATGTGCCCAATGGGAAGTGCATGTTATAAATGGTACATGGGCAGCCCTTATATCAAAACGAGCTGGTTATCTTCATTTCACTCGATTATACTTTTTAAAATGTTTTACAATGTAGTATAGTTTTACATAGTTATATAATTTAATAATTTAATATTTTTTTGCAATCAATTAACTATTGGTTGTATTAAATTACACATACATATAGAACAGTGATCTTCTCCTTCTCCTAACGGAAGGATTGGATGATTTTCGAAGAAAATCACATGCAATTTTTTTGTTTGAAATTTTAGATTTCAATAAAATAATATTGGATTCCAAGTTATCTCTATCTTTCCAAAAATAAATAAAATGACAAAAGCACAAATAAATAAATAAATAAAATATGTATCTCTATATTATTTTAAATTTATAATTTTTCACAAATTTTGCTGCAAAAAATTTCTTTCCATAATTGTAGAAGTCACTATTAAAATAAGGTATAATTTAGAAAGCAAGAAAATAAATGAGTAAATAAATTTCTTTTCTCACCGTTTCAATAATGATGAAAGCAAAATTTTCAAGGAATGGACAGTAGAACGCGGTTAATAAGGTGGTATAAATCTACAGATCGACAGTCCAAATTTGTTCAGTTATTAGAAAATCTTGTACTAATTATTTTTTAAAATAATTCTTAACTTACATTTCATCCATAAATTAAATGATGTCACCATCTAAAAATAGTGCAGCATGGATAGCATCAGTCAGTTGAAACCCATAACTAGTATAATAATATTCAAGATTCTCAGCGTTTCACAGGCGGTGGTTAAAGGGCACATGGGCTGCTTGAAATGAAATTGGAAAATGACAACGACGAGAAATGTTTCCCGACATAGGTGGAAGGGCACATGGGCTGCTTGAAATGAAATTGGAAAAAGCTGTGTTGAAGAAAAACAACGGTAAGAAATATTTCCCGACTTAGACAGCAAGAGTTGCATGTAGGAGATGTTGAAAGGAAGCCTATGCTGTGATTCTTCCAAAATTAGTAATTCTAATTTGACGCAGACCGTCTACTGAATAGTGGAGGGGCAACATATTCTGTTTGGCAGATACTAGAGATGCTTTCGTATTTCCTAACCTTATAATCTGCTTATGTACCCCGTCTTCTCTTCACTTGTGTTCGCTATTCATCTGCCCTAGATTTGGAAAATAAACAATAGGGAATCATAAAATGTTCTCAATTGTTTGCATCAAGATGAAATGACAGCGAAAAAAAAAATTTTAAACTGCAGCAGTTACGGGAAATATTTCTGGCATGATTCTAAATTGTGGCTAAACTTTTGATGTATTTCACAAATTTATAGATAAATACAGAAAATATACAGTCATTATAATGTAAAATTATGAAATATTGCAATTGTGGTACAGTCCACTGTTGAAGCTGGTAAACTTGTTCTCAAAACCAGCAGTAATATTTGACAAAAATTACCATATTGAAAAGCCAGCCGTATTTATAATGGGATAGTTTGATAAGTAGCAATAGTTTTTGACAAAAAGAAGGATTGGATTTGCACTCAACAAGACAATAAATGCATAAACAGTCTCAATTTGGCGTGCTGAAGATGTGCGGTAACTTTGTAATATTCTATTAATTTAGTTACCCTCTCTTTTCTTCTCTTTGCATGTAAATAGCAGGGATTTCATTTGGTTCAACACAACAACACAACACACAAAAGGCTTCATGCAAGAAAAAGTTTGAGTGTTGTAGAGCATTGTGCTATGAGATAGAGTGAAGAATTGAGAGACAGAGGGTAATAATAAGTGTGAAGTTTAGTAGTCAAGTGAGTGAACAAAAAAAAATGTAATATTGAGTGAAAATTTCATGAAAAGTGTGGTATTTGTATTAGTGAGTTCTTATATTGAAGCTTCCGACTCAGTTATCTTCACTTTATTATACACACTGTCACGTACTCTGTTTTCTAACATCCGCAGTAATTTGAAACACCGATTTCTGGAACAGCTGGGATTGTTGGTATCGAAATCCTAAAAGCTATCAAGTGGAGATATGTAAAACATTCTATGAAAAATGCATATCATGATAAAAAGATCAACGTCATTGCATTGCAGTAGCAGACAGAGCCGGCGTATGGGATTACATATCGAAGGACTGGGGTCCAACTGAAGCTTTGATTTCTCCTCTCTTTCCTCGTCTTTGATTATCATTGTACTACGTTCTTGGGAAGAAACTGGTCAAGTTCATTTCAGCACCACATATATGTCTTTCTACCCAATCTATTCGCCTGCAATTAATCCATCAGAGAACGTCTAACAAATACCTGCAAACATAAATACAATTTTGTTGCGAAAGAGACAGCACCAGAGATGATGGTCCACTAAGCATTTATAAAATTAGCTCATGAGAAGGGGCTTTATATATTGAAGAGTTTGACGTGCTTGCATTGGGATGCCCACTGTATCATTTTAGAAACCACCACTTAAATGCTGTCGATTAAAAATATGTGAATCCCTTTATCCTATTAATCTATTTTTTTATTTTTATGAACCATTCATTATTCATTAAGTTATATTGAACTTCCAACTAATTTGAATTCGAATTGATAGAACCCAATATGAGGATTAAACTCTCTCAACGGCAATTTGTTCTATTCACAAGATTCAAATTCGAGACCTTATTTAAAGGAATCAAACTCTCATCATTTGGACCAATTATCATTGGTATTAATCTATTTTCTAATACAAGTTGGGTTGATTCACATTTAGGCAGTTTGACTCAAAGCCATTAATTTCTTTTCTGTCATATTTATTAATAATTAATTATTAATTTATTATTTCTATTTTGATTTAGTAATTTTACTCACATAATCATCAATTACTAACAATTTATTTTTCATATAAAATAATTCTAAGAAAAAATGGAAGGTTTCAATGTATAATTTTTTTTAAAATCATTCCGATCTAGTATTAAAAAGGTGATGTAATCTTGCAAATTTTTACAACATTTCATTTTTAAACAGAATATTACTTTTGATTAGATGGGTCAAATGTAAATTATTCTTTTAAATTTGTTACCTACAAACAATTTTCAACCATTCCAACACTTTTATTTAAATATAGTCTATTGACAAAATGCTTCTTTGACAAAAATGAAAACTATATTGCAATCAAATATTTTCTAATTTAACTCAACCATTACCAATTTTCTATTAACAAAAATTTTATTATCAGCATACAATCAGAATTTTTTTTAATTAATTCCCTCTCAATTAGTGATTTTTGTTCCCTAAAACCTTCTATATAAAATTCAGCAAATGTAGAAAATGCTTGAAAAACAATATTTGTTGTTAAAAATGTTGAAAATCAATAATTAATTAATAGACCAAAATACATTAATGGTAATATTATTAGAAAAAAATTATTTGCTCATGAAAATGGTAAAAATGAATAATAAATTAATAAATTAAAAGGGAAATAATGGTGGAATCATTGCAATTGCATTTTACCAAAAGATTGGAATTTGAAAAAAAAATTATACGCTAAAACTTTCCATTTTGTGTCCTTGTATACGAGGTAAATTGTTATTGTTATGTAAGTCAAATTAGCAAACTAAAAACAGAAATAATAAAATAAAAATTAATTATTAATAAATGTAATAGAAGAAAAACAAATGGCTTCAAGCCAATCTACCTAAGTGCAAGTCAAACTAGCTTACATTTGATTATTAGGATAAATGGATGAACACATTCTTAGTTGGCAGCAATTAAACAGTAGTGTATTAGAATGAAGTGATAAATAGTGTAAATTTTTCACTCTTTTTTATATACATATATATAATTATTATATAATTATTGTTGTGATGTGATTTGAAAAATTGCAGATAAATTTAAGAGAATACAATCATTACAGTGGAAACTTGAGGAATATTACAATAGCAGTGTGATATGTGATAATACTATTGTAGTTGGAGACCATGATTTAAAACATTGGCTGTAATTAATAAAATAATTGTGAGCAAATATGACAATTACAGTATAAAATTGGGAAAAAAAAATAAAGAATGTAGAACATTGACGATAACAACATTGGGCGGAATATACATGGGGTGAAAAGAGTGCAAAGGAGAAAGTCCGGGCCGCTTGTAAGGATGTTTTTTGCGGTGATCATAACCTACGCTCATGATTTAAAAAACGGTTCGCCCCAACAATATTAAAATTAAAAGTCCCATTGCATCTTTAATTTTTTATAATTTCACTCTTAACAATATTAAATCATTGCATCTTTAATTTTTCATAATTTCATTCTGCAATGATTGTATTTTTTCACATTTTCTTGCATTACGTAATATTACAATCGGGTCGTAACCGTAATTTAAATTCTTGACTCTACGTATATCAGTAAATATTTGCCTCAAATTATTCTACCTGGAAATGCGTTGTTGAGTCCATCAGGTAAAACCTCAGTCACCGTACAACTTCATGTATATATATGAGCGGTAGCACCATGCACTCACAAATTACGTTCTTGATTATTTTATACGGCTGCTATGTAAATCCTTTGGCAAAAGTTTTGAAGCGGACTTTGCCAGTGTCCTTCCTCGGGCACTCACTCACCCTCACCCTTATATATAACCCTATGCGCTGCCCATCAGTTCTCCTAATTTTCTCCCATTTCTTCAACACTGCATTTCCGCTGGTTGCTGTTGCCCTATACTGTACTTAGCTTCGTCTTGCTACTTTGAAACCTTAGTTTAAGGAGCGAAAATGGCTTTCGAAAACATGAAGATCAGCCCACGGTAACTTCTGCAAAGATTGCAATGAACGACAGACATGGAGAGAACTCCCCACACTTCGATGGTTTGAAGGTGTATGATAAGTACCCATTTCATCCTACTCAAAATTCGAAGGATGTTATCTGAATGAGTCTTCCAGAAAATCACTCATCAGTATCTGGCAAACCCATTTCTGGTACTGACGTAAATCATGTAACATAAATATGTTATTTTTTGAGTTTGCTTGCCAGATATTGATACTTTTCTGCCAGACCCATTTTTATAACACAGTTAGGATTTTGACTAGGGTGAAATGGGTTCTTATCGTATGTCTTCCAATCATCGAAGTATCCATGCCTGTTATTTGTTACAGTCTTAGACAGAAGCTGTTGTTGGCGGATCTTCTTAATGTTTCCCAAAGCCATTTTTGCTCTTAAGGTTTTGAAATAGCGAGATGAAGCTTAATTATACTTGATGAGGAAGAGGACACTGAGGTGGGGGAAAGCTTTGAGGGAAGACAGTGTCCATGATGATGAAGATGAAAGGTCTGAGGATGAAAAGTACATGTCATCCCTTGTGTTTACAGGGAGTGAGGAAGACGAAGGTCTCCATGGTGAATTTCTTAGTTTTTACCACATAATCTGTTTATTAATTTTCGTATGTTTCTTTTAATGGCTTTTATTTGGCTTGTTAACTGGCATGCACGATTATCATTTTAAAAAAAAAATAAAAAAATGGGCACGATTATCATTTTAAATACTGTGTTTTCCTGTAACAAAGTAAAGAGGCCGTCCGAGTCAATGCAGAATACGGATAGACAAGTAGGGACTGTGCGACCCACTTGGATCTGGACCTGCCTATCTGATAGCCTTTATCTTTATCTCACAGATCATGAGATTGTGGATTAATATTATTGGATAGTCGTATTTCATTTCTTCCGGTTCCATGATTAGATTATTTTATTTATTTTATATTATAATGGGCTGTATATCTTATTGTTGGGATGGAAATACTTTCAGTTTACGATGAATTTTAAAGTATTTTTAAGGATGTGATAAAATATAAATTATTAAATAAAATTATTAAGTTAATATTAAAATTTTTATAATTTCACCTAATAATTTATATTTTATTACACCATATCAAGTATCAACCCTAAGAATATTATAGCAAACATCTCAATTTATTTGTTTGGCTTAATTTTTTGAAATTAGAAATTTGAAAAAAAAGGCCAGAGAGAGAAAAATATAAAATATTGTGTTTAAAATTATGATTCCCAAAATATATATATATATATATCTCTTGTGATGATGGAATTATTCGCTTGATCCGGTTAGAAATGGATCCAAATTTAATAGTTATTAATCAGTGATTATTTCTAATTTTAAACTTTTTATTCAAATTATAATTATTTTTTTTATTTTGAATTAATCTTCTTGAGTTAAGAATCCCTTTTGTTTAGCCTTTTTTTTGTCACATTGAGATCATAGTTTAGTTTTATTCTTCTAGTAAAATATAAAAAAATTATTTATATTGAAAGTAAGATTATTAAGAATTTTAGGACTATTTGATGTGTAGAAGTATGAACGTGTCTTACGAAAAAAAAAAGTATAAATTTGTAAGTGATAGAATATTTTGTAATCTCTCTCTTTAATTTTTTTTTAATAAATTTTGTTCATTATATTTGTGTGGGAAATAGATTAAAAATTGAACCGCATTAATTTACCATTTTTAATCTTGATTTATATTATATCATGGCTTCTGCATATCTTAGGATTGGACAAATGTAGATCGATCCAAATTTTAGCCAAAATTTACTTTGAAATAAATGAAGTTTGTACCGAAAAATTAAGTTTACGAGTCAAGTTTAAATAATATTGTAAGGTTTGTTTCATGAATAGATTTGTGTTGAGTTTGAGCTGGCATATTTAAAATCAGGTTGATTGAGATACAGCTAGAATATATATATATATTATGTTATATATTTAATATATATTACTTGATACAAATTTAATTTATAAAAATTTTGTGTGTGTGAGAGAGAGAAAGAGAGATTTCAATAATGTTTTCTTTTTAATATATGGATTAAAGTTTAAAATTGAGTCGAATTTGAGTATCCTAATTTTAAAAAGAACTAGTGTTAAAATAAAAGGCATAACAAAAGTTTAAGCTGGTTCGGGCCAGACTTCGAGTGTGCAAAAGTAACTTCATATTTATCCTGAGTCCCACCCAATCTGATTTTTGTTCACCCTGAGCATATCTTCAGTCTGTCAATTCTTCCCACCTGATATGTGTTTGGTTATTGTCTTATCTTACACCCTCATCTCACCTCACTGAGCAGGGGATCGTGGATTATTATTGGACGGTTGTATTTCATTTCTACCACGATTATCTATATTATTTTATATGAGCTGCGTGTCTGCAAGTACTTTTAGTTTATTTTTTGGCTTAATTTTTTATTGATCAGAAAATTGAATTAAAAAAAAATAGCCAGAGATAGAGAGAGGGAGAGATAAAAAAAATATTTTTGATATTAAAATGATGAGTTCAAATCCCAAAATAAAAAAAAAAATCCGCCGGGGGGACTTAGGGTTTGTTTGGATGGGGAAGAAGTAGGAGGAGAAAGAAGTTGGGAGAGAAAGAAGTTGGGATAGATAGAAATGGGAGGAAAGAAGTATTTCTTTTGTGTTGTTTGGAAAGGGAGAAGTTAGGAGAGAAAGAAATTAGGAGAGAAGTAATTTCTTTTGTTTGGAAAGGGAGAAGTTAGGAGAGAAAGAAGTTGTATTTTTGTAAAATAACTTTTGTACCCTTACATAATATATGAATTTAAGTGTATACTTTAAATTTTGTATTCTTAAAAAATAAATTTTTAATTATTAAATTAAATACCATATTAACAATAAATCTAATAATTAAATATTTTAATTTAATAGTCACAAATAAATGAAAAATTATTAATAAGTTCAATTTTAATTAAATATGTTAATCTAATTATCAAATATCTAAAAAAAATATATTCAAGTAATTATATAAAAATTTGCATACTTATTTAAAAATTTATATAATTTTATAAAATATAGGAATTCTTTTAAATCTATCTCAAATAATTATTATATACTCCATTAATACCTATACAAGAAAAAAAAATTTAAAATTTTTAATAATGCATAAGATAAATTTCTTTATGTGGGATCCACGTAATTTCATCACTAATATCTATTATCTAACCACCAACATGGTTCATAAGTTCTGCATGTTATACATAATAGCTTCATTGTATCTCATAAATGTTCAAATGATGAATCAGGACCTCATGTTCACATACAAAACATAAACATCACAAGTTCACTTTAGTCGATTAATACAAGATTTATTATCATACAACACAAATTATATGAAAACAACTTCTCCCTTCCAAATGGTTTGCCCGATCAACTTCACACTACTTCACAGCTATGGCAACAAGTATGTCTGCTCTCCTCTTTACCTGTGCATCAATTCAAATAGTTATTTTAAATGGCATTGCAACTTTACAATTATTCTACAGTATCGTCATATATGTGTAAAGATATAGACATAACAAGATACTCAACACATACTGTCAGAACTTAGTTTTCATTAGACTCTCTGCTTATGCAAGGATAAAAATTATAGTAAGCTCAATGTCATTCTTTACAGTAAGATACCATCTGATAACTTTTAAAAGATTAGTTAAGAGAATGCATCAGTGTGTACCTAAACTGGTGGATCAACCAAGTCCTGCACTGACCATAAGCTGATATAGCACTTGTAATTTTAAGTGAAGCAGTACCCTAAAAAATTGCTTCTTAGCCCTCTCATTTTCACAAAGGAAGTTATAACACTTCAACTGATATTCTTCAGGTACTTCTATTTTCTCCAGTTCTGTCCAGATTTCTGCTTCACTATAGTGGCGAGGTCTACTACTCTCCATGATGGAAAGTTGTCTTTCTGCTAACCGAGCTTTCTTTTCGACTATTTCTACATGCCTTTCAGCTATTTGCACATGCTTTTCCGCCGCATCTCTCATAACATCAGTTAAGTTGTTGATCCCCATATTCAACTTCTCATAACCTTTCTCAATTAGATCAACTGTGGGCGCTTTCCGCTTTGATCCTTTTGATGATGATGTTCCTTAGGATTGATTTGAGTTAGGAAACTCTTGAGAGTGGTTTGAAGGAGCACATTCAGGACTAAATGAGTCAAAATGGCCAGTGTAGTTGGGAGTCTCATTTCCCCAATTAATATCAGAATCTGACATGTGTTCAAAGCTATCATTCAGGTCCAACCTCTCTTTATCGAATCTCCTTAACTTATCTGTTGCACTCTCAGCATATGATCCTGTGGCCCTATCTCTCCCAAATAACTCCAATAGCTTGTCATAGTTATGTATTGGTAAACGCTTCCATCTGTTGGCCTCAGGTTTACCCTGCAATAACACACACAATCACATCATCATATACAATATTTTGGTTTAATTCATACTAAGAAATGAAGTAAGTATTACATCTATGTATAGTGCATGAGTTATTCTATCTTTACCTGGCATATCTCACTCCACACTTCTGGTTCCGCCTCGAACATATGTGTGGATGGATTCCAGCCAATCCCACTCCATCTATGAAACAGATCATAACATTCATTGAAGTTTTCCTTCAATGTCTTCAATCGATTCTTGATGTGTTGCTTCTGAAAGAATGGACCTATAATCTGCTTAAGTTGTGCCACCACACTAGCATAAGCCATAGATGTAAATGTGCCATCTGGTCTATTGTCTTTTTGCACCTCCTCGAGTAATAAATCTAATAATATAGTATCCATATCTGGTGTCCAATGTAGTAAGTCCCTAGAAGATCCATCTCCCCTACTATCAGACTTCTTATTTTTCGGCATGGTAATGAAATACACAACCTAATAAGGGGTGATAGTATAAAGGATGAAAAATGATTATAACATGCACGGTACATGTAATTGGTCATAAACTTCTCAGATATGAGTTTTTTAAAATATGTGCAATTTAGAAGGAAGTTCTATGCACAATCACCTCCTTAACAGTAGATATGCAATTCATGCTACAAATGGGAAGTGCAACAATCAAGAATCCAAATCATACATGCAAAACTCTAAATATAGTTCTCAGTCACATCAATAGTACAGGATTCATAAGCATCAAGAGATAATGTACAAATAGGTATTGTATAAATGACAAAACTATGACAAGCTCTACTGATAATCACTCCACATATGGGCTGCTATGTTTTCTCTCATGATGAACCCATGCCTATAGTCTTCCTCTGTGGTCCTAGATTCATGATCTCCTATATCTTCTACATTCCTTTCTAGGAGTTCACGATCGACCTCATCTATCAATCGTGGATCGGGATCAACATCTATTAGAAAGTTATGCAATATACAACATGCAATAGTAATGTCCGTCATCGTCCTGAAGGAGTAATGTGGTTCCGTGGCCGTAGCAATTATTGGAAATCTCTTCTTTAACACCCCAAAAGCTCTTTCGATTACATTTCTCAGCGATGCATGCCGATGGTTGTATAATTCCTTTGCATTTTGGGGTCCACGGGTAGCATACTCCTTCAAGTGATATCGCACTCCTCTATAGGGTGTAAGAACGCCTCCTTTTAGAGGAAATCCTGCATCTCCTAAGTAGAATTTACCTGTTTTACAACGATGATACAAATAAACGTCAAAACACATAACCATAAGGAGAAACACATTAATTCTTATGGCATTGACCTATTATTGTGCAAGGCAGCACAAAATTGATACTTACCTCTTGGAATATGCAATTTATCTCCTCTCTTGGTTAAAGCATGTTTTAGGACCCTGGAGTCAGATGCAGTTCTCTCCCAACCAGACAACACATATGTGAACTTCAAATCAAAAGAACATATTGCTAACACATTTTGTGTGGGGTAGTCCTTTCTTCCTCGAAAACGAGGAGCATCCTTACTGGGAACTTTGACTCGCATATGTGTTCCATCCAAAGCTCCAACACAATCCTGTAAATAATTAGACATTTAGTATGTTTACACACCTGTAATTAGACATTTAGTATATTAACAGTGTCATACAGAAATGAAAATATATTACCTTGAAATAAGGATAGAATCTACTGTTGTTCAGTATTTGAGTAGGAACCTCTGATCCAGAAGGCTGCACGAGATACTCATCTCCAAGAGATATGATAGCCCGTAGAATGTTATGAAAGTGACGACTAACTGTCTCTCCTAACCGATGGAAGAAAAATGACATAGTTCTATTTTTTACATTATGTGCTAGGATATGCAAGAACTTAGCTACTTGTTCTTCCACAGTCGAATAAGTAGAATCCCTTACTCTACCCGTTGATCTGATCTTTTCACATAATCGCAGGAAAGCGGGAGGATGCATGCGTAGTACGTCATAACTTTTTTTTGAGTGTAAGAGGTTCTGCAAGAGTTGGTGCCGCATCTGATCTCTTACTTCCCTGACTCCACCAATGCCTCTAAGTACAATATTAGCTTGCAACTCCAGTAGGTACATAAAATAACCAATATAGCATACAAATTGAACCACACACATTTGACACAATCTGTCCCATTCATTCATCATTTCAATAATAGGCGACTCGTCTAATTCCAATCCGCCTAATTCCAACTGATCTTCATATAATTCTTTCACATTATCCTCCATAGTCACTTGTGAAATACCTCTAAATTCTAACTAATAAAAATTACAAACCATGAGTTTTAAACAAATGTAACCACATATATTAGCTTCAATGTGTATGCACTACTTAAATACTATTTACTTAATTTGCAAAAAAAAAATAAAAGAAAATTTCGCATCCACAAGTATATGCAATGAGATTTATAAAGTTAGTAGAAACATACCCTTGGACTTAAGAACTTGACTTCTTTAGTTGAATAGATGCGAGTCCTTTGAAATTGTATAAAATGAGAAAATGCCTCGAGTACAGTACCTATTATCAAGAGTAACATATTAAAAACAACAACAAAGGAATGCCAAATTCTTCAGGTATCAAGACATATAGAAGGAGGAAATGTAAATAACTATCATTATCTAAAATAGATGTATTCATTCCATGCCATTAATATCATTTAATTTTGTTTTACATACATCAATGCTAGAATTATTTCTCTTTTTATTTTCAAATTTCTTTTAAAAATATATTTTAATTAAATGGTAATAAAAAATAATTTATATGACCATATATTCCATTTTCGTTGAATTTAATATTTTACATTCAAAGTTAACTTCTCTCTTGATGACATTTACTTGATGTAGTTGGAAAGAAAATTTAATAAGTATTTTTACTTAGGTAAATCACTATATATATCATTCATAAGATTATACAGTTAATGAAATGTGAACAAATTTATTGTATATAATTAGCTTAATTTTATGATGATCTGAATTTAGAATATTTAAATAATGTTCGATATTACCTAAAAAACTAATTAGTTTGGGCATAGTACTGGATAACTAATCATCAAAAATTGCTGATAAAATTAAAAATAAATTAACAACACACTAAAACTTATTAATCAACATTATTGCATGGTATAACAGAACATTTCAACTATGTACACTTAAATTTTGAAGGGGGTGGGAAGTTCAATTATGCAAATAAAAACCTAAAAAAATAACAGATGGAAAACGGGCTTTTAAAAAAAAAATGCAATCCGGGTCGGGACCGGGTCGGATCCCAACCGGATCGGCCCAGAACGACCTGGAATCCACTAACCCAACCCGGCTCACGCAGACCCGATGGACAGCAGCGGCAACGTCTGGGCAGATCGGCGTTCAACATCTTCTCCACCTGCAACCCACCACCAAAACAAGCAGAAACACCACATTTTTACCCAGATCGAACAGCCTGCACAGTGACCTTACACAAGACTTCCGTCCCTCCCGCCGCCTCCCGCCATCAGTGGCTCTGTAGCTGCTTCTTCAAGAGACGTCGGTAGCTGCTGCAACCCAGTCCGACGTCGTCTGGAGGCGAGGTTGGAAGAAGATGGACTGCGGCAGTGAAGGAGTGAAGGAATGTGAAAGAGACAGGGGTAGCAGTGAAGGAGTAAAGGAGTCCGACGTCATCTGGAGGCGAGGCTGGAAGAAGATGGACTGCACAATGACCACACCGGATAAGATGGACTGCGACAGTGAAGGAATGTGAAAGAGACAGGGGTAGCTGATTGAAAATATGTCAAACCGTTTGAACTTCTTTTCAGTTCTCTCCAATTTTGGAGAGAACTTTGCACAGTAAAATTAGCAGGCCCCACTGTACTTTCTGCAACAGCATTTCCTTCTTTTTCCACTTTCCTCCTCCGTTCCAAACGGCAGAAATTACACATTTCAACCCCAACTTCTTTCTTTCCACTTCTTTCGCCCCTTATTTCTCTGGTTCCAAACACAGCGTTAGGGATCCAGATCCACTTTGGATGGTTGGTTCTGAATTCAATCAAATCATTAATGGCTAAGTTGGAGGTTACGTGAGAAGCATTAGAATTAATTTTATTGTAATTAAAAAATTTATAAAAAAATGGTTAGTACGATGTAAAATTATAAAAAATTATATATACAATATAATTTACAATCATAATTATTATGTATAATATTACGGCGGCACCGCAATTTAAATCACTATCCTTCGGTAACGGAGGAAAGTGTGATGAACTTTGCCGGAAGAGTTGCATTGTACGGATGACTTACGTTGTCAGGGTATACTTCCCAATTGCTATCAGATTTAAAATTTCTCGGGGTTGTAAATTTCTTCTGTGCTAACAGGAGGAAATAACGTTTTAAAAGCCCATAAAATGCCAAAAGCAGATTTCTCAGGTCCTGAAAATGCTGGATAATTGGATTCTTTGTTTTTCTTTCTAATTAGTTGTCTGATATGTTGGAAGAAAAACAGAAATAGAGAGTTTATTTATTTATTATTTTAAAAATATTTTTTATATTTTTATTTTTTAATACATCGTTACTGTATCCGTAATGTATAATAATTTTTCCTAAATTGAGTTTTCTTTTCTTAAAAATTTAAGATAACAGAAAGTCGAGAGTTTTATTTCTGGCCGGTGTATTTAATTAGTTTAGTAAAATAACATTAACATTATGAAATAATCAAAACTATCCCGCGTTTCCTGGTATGGAAGGACAACTCAGGTAATCATTGAGCGTGTATCTTTTGTATTCTTCCCCTTTTTTTTTTCTTAATTTCTTTCTCTAGCAAACCAACCCAGATAATCCTTTCTTCCTTCACAATTTTTTTTTTTTTTTAAAAGAAACTCTTCTTTTCTCTCTGCTATGCAGTGAAAGCTTGATTACTTGATAGATGCTCATACAGTCAGTGAAAAATGAATGATGAAATAAACAAATGATTAATTAATTTTTATGCAATTAGAAAAACTTTATTGATTAATTTAGAATTAATCGAATTGTAAAATTTTTTACAATATTTATTTTTCATATTCATAAATTTTGAATTTAAAACTTTATTTAAGAAATCAAATTTTCGATCATTCGTGCGTTAGTTTGTCATGCAATTTTTACGCGCTTTGTTAGGAGAAAATGGAGTTATGGTATGGACAAATTTTAGGCCTTTTACGATCACATGTGTACACGTAAGCATTCACTGTCACAAGAATCTATATAATAGCGGCAAAAATGCAACATGTATGGGAGATAAGCTTCAAAATTAAAATTAAAACTTATTATATTTATTGTATTAAATTTTATAAATTTATTTTATTATTTTATATTTAATAATAATTCTTATTTATATTTAAAATATTTAAAATTTTATTTTCATTGTGTTATATTGGCAAATGACTTTACCACGGAAGGGGAAATTTGCTCTAAAAGACAAAATTGCCCACCAAAGGCAGAAGCCAGAAGCGTCGCTGACGGCAGATCTTTTAATAACATTTAAATAAAAACTCTTTTTCCGTCAATAAGTTCATAATTCCAATTTATAATTCACAATTGACGGAAAAAGCATAAAAAAATACTTTCTTCTTCAAAATCTTCTATTGTAATTTGATCAACATTTTTTTCTACGATACCCTATTTTATAAAATATTTTTTTAATTGAGATCTTTTCCTTTTTCTAGAAAAAGGATGGGGTAAGTTTTGAGAGTAATAAATACAATTTTTTGTTTTAAATTATAAATTAAAAAAAGGCAAATCTTAAAGTTAAAATTGTTATCTTTGAAAATGATAAATAAAACTGAATTATTCATTATCATTTACTAAGTATGGTAAGCGAAAGTTGAGTTATTTCTTTTCCTATAATTTGAGGTGCTTTCTATGTTACCCTCATGGGTTCCAAACTCATGGGTATGTGGTAAAATGCAAGCCATTAGATGAGTGAGGCCATTGACTTAGTCAACTTATCTAATGGCTTAAATTTAGCCACATCCCCATAAGTCTGAAACTCACAGGGATAACATAGAATTCCCCGTAATTTGATTGAATTGTTAGTGATTGAATTGTTAGTGAAGTGTTGAATTAAATCATGATTATTGTCATAGAGTATATATATATATATATATTAATTAAAAATTAATTGTATCTAGTTCAATACATATTTTATAATAAATAATTATTTAAATTTATGATCATAGAAATAAATAACTTGTTTTGAAAGGAAGATCTTGAGCTACCACGTATATTTTTGGTTTTAAAAAATATTTCATAAGAATATGCATATTTTTTTCATTTAATATATTTATTTTAATTTAAATAGAGATTAGTTAAATGTAAATCAACATTATGGTATTCTTATATTTAAATAATATTTTCCTTAAATATATTTTTTCATTTATTATCTAAAAAATTATTTATTTTTATTTGATATTTTTATCAATTTTATTTTATAATTAAATTTAATATAAATTAAAAAACTAAAAATAATAAGAAATAAAGAAAAACAATTGAAAAATAAATACTAAAAGCACTGATTTTAAAAGAAAAAATAATAGCAATGCCCGATTATTGAGTGGGAGGATTGATATCCTGATAAAACAATAATAAAAGGACGCAAGTACAGTGCGTATTGATAGTTTCCAACAACGTGATTCTCAAGGGAGATTTTTGTCTATCCGATCAAAGTTCCGTGGAAACTATAAACCTAACGTGGAAATTTCATCACCCAACATTATGGTCAGCTTAGACTTGGATGGCTTTAACGTCCCATCCATCAATCTTGCCTAAAATTATAATATTCTTATTCAAAGTTGTTTATCTAGAATTATCAATTTTCATATCTAACACTAGATTCTATTACAGGGCTATATTCCAACTTGTCAAACGAGGAAAATTAGATGTATCCTTGGAGACTCTCAAATAAAGAAAATATACAATATCTCCATTAGAGAATCTGCTGTCTATCCATAGCATTTTTCATATCATATATTACAAATTCATTCAATTCAACAAGTTTCAAATATCTACATATGTAATTTTTGACAGAAAATCTGCTAGAGTGCTATCGTAATACAAAATCTGCTAGAGTGCTATCTATATATTACGATAGCACTCTAGCAGCAAATTTACATATGTAAGAAGTTAGTTGCTACTTATAAGACAGCAATTTTTGACACAAAATCTGTTAAGAAGTCTCTGCCACCAGCAATCACCACTTTCTTCCATCATAATTTTTAAGAAGTTCAAGGCCCTAACCTGAGACTCGTTTGGAGCTCTAATTTGTTTCGAAACAGTATTACGTTGAATGCAATACAACAAGTTGAATACACGACGTGTACAACAAAGGGTAAAGAACAAACAAGAACATAAAATATCACACACACACATAAAAATATGTTCCGTTAAGTTAGACTTAAATAAATTAGACATGCATAAAAATAGATATTGGCTTGGCCTTACCTATAATAAGGTTAAAATTTAGCCTCACCTAATTTATACATCAAATTTTTAAGGTTTAGTCCAACATATTAATTTATATAGGCCGGTTGATAATTAATAAATATTTTTTAAAAATATTTTTAGAAGTAGAATTAGAATAAGTTGAATTGAGAATGCTATTATTGAGTATGATTTAATTAATGTAAAAATTTGTTCAAGCCTAAATTAGTAATATTATTTTAATTTAAATTCATATCAACAAAAATTTGTAAAGTTAAAAATTTAACTGAGTTTAAACTCAATCTAAGTTTGGTTGAATCCTAAAATTATCACATATCACGATAACAATTATAATCAATCATTTGAATATTTATAATATAATATTATAATATAAGCTAAAAGTAAGACAACAATGATGCATTAGAAATTTTCATATACTTCTTAAAATGTATGTTAAATTATTTTATAAATAATATATTTATATTTATATATTATATAATTTAATATATAAAAATATAGGCTAGTTCGATAAGTAAATAGAGTATGCTTTAAATAATATGACTTAGCCTTTTTATAAAATAGGTCAAAAATTTAACTCAAACTTGATCTATTTTATAAATAATTGTATTAGATTTGGCTAAAAATATATTAGAATGTTAAGTGCTTATAGATCGAATGACCTACTTCTAACTCTATTGACTAAAGTTGTTGAAACAGGACTAGGCCCATAAGCAAGCTTATTTATCCACAAACTTTAATGGATTAGAATAACTAAAATAAAGCTTTGTTTAATTGCGGACTTAACTTAGACTTGTTCACGAGACTTGCAAACCATGTGGACTAGCCCATAGACAAATCAAGTTAGTCTGCATTTTTTTTTATTTTTTATTTTTACTTTTTACATAGGTCTAAATTCCCATTGCAAACAAAATCATGGCTCTTGTCTTACTTTTGATGATATGGGGTTTTGTTATGAATTATTTGTTGATGATGTTTTTGTTTTGTGATTGTTTTTGGACTTATTGATATATGTATTGTATTTCTTTATGCATGAATATTAAAAGTGTTATGAATGATTTATGGATTGATTTATGGTATCTTGAAATGTTTTCAGTTTTTCATTATTTAAAACTTTAAGAATTCAAAATTTTAAAACTAAAAGGAAAAAAGATCCAAGGATCAGCTCATATACCCATAGACTATATATAACTAGATTAGGACTTTCAATTTTCAATTTAAGAGCCTATACATCATTTATAATGTAGGTGGTTAGGATCCAATCCATTTAAAGATAATATTTAGTCCGTGAACGGAACGGAACGGATCAGACCATTTAATAACTTGAGTTGTATGTTCCACAAAGACATGATAACGGTTTAATCAATAAAGAAATTGATAAAATTTTATTATTTCATATTAATTATATAACCGATATCATAATATGTTTATAATGATATTCAATAAAAAATTAATTGAAATTGACATATAAGCCTCTAAATAACTAATATCTATTAATGATTCAATAGTGGTGATACATGATTAAAAGTAATGCCTTTTAGAGCTCTTTTGAAATAACTTTACACGTTATTTCCTAATTTCCTTTTTCTACTTTTGTTTCTCTAGTCTATTGTGATGCTGTTTCATGCATGCTGATTCTCCTATCTTCAAACTCTATGGATAATATTGTTGTTTCTTGTTCTCTACCAGATCACACATTTGTATGTGCATTTCATTGGAGGTTGAGCTCTAAATTAGAATGCATTAAATTCTTTTTATTGTGATAGGTTTACTTGATGTATGAAAATCACTTTTATTATTTCTAAGATTATATTTGATTTTTAAATGCTTATTATATATTTGATAGAATATTGCAGTGGAAAAAAAATTGGTCATACAACTATGAGATGGATAAAAATGAAAAATGTCAATCAAAATGGCCATTTCTTGTAATTTCAAGAGGTCAATCAAATAGATCTCAAAAATTACATAAAATAAAAAAGATTGCCTCAAAGGGATGATTGAGCACAAAGGTGTAGGTTTTTTTTTCAAAAAGTTTTTAATGCAAAATACATGTTTTAGTAGGATGAACCACATGAAACCAAAATTCAAGTTTATCAAATCCTCTACTAATCCTATTAGAATTTTTATAAGATTATTAGATCTACTAATCTCATCTAGTCTTTTAAATATTTTTTTACAATTAGAATGTGTTTTCTTTACTCTTTTATGTTATAATGGTATTATTTTAGAGCTTTAATGTTGGTTGTAAGATATTTATATAACTGCATTTGTTCAAATATGATTTTGAGAGACCATTTAAATCTTAAGAGGTAAGAATTGATTTATCTACAATTTATTATAAATAATTTCGTTTTCCATAGCCGATGGGTTTTATATAAATTTTTATAGTTGATAGAATTTCAATTGATATCAAGATTTATGTTCTTAATTTATAAGACTTTGTACTTTTTGTAATTCTTGCTATAGTTGAATTAATTTAATTCCTTAAGTTTGTCTTATTGCAAAACTGGTTCATGTTAATGTTAAAAAGGCAAAATATTTTGATAAATTTCATAATTCTTTTCTTGTTATTATTATTTTTGAATTTTTACTTTGATGAAATTGCAATATTGACTGCCAGGTGTCGGATTATTCCACTTTTACTCTACTGTGAAAGTGAAAATTTGATGTTAAAAAGATATGCAAATATTTCATATCAATTTTTTTACAAAAAATTAATGTGTTATATAAAAAAAATAAAGAAACTAGCTTTTAGACCTGTATATGTGCACAGGTATCTAATTTTTCTTAATATAAAATATTAAATATATAATTAAAAATTATAAAAATATTAAAATTTAATATATCATATTTATCTTATAATTATATATAGATTTGAAATATTTTAAATGTGATATAAGAGTTGACATATAGTAAAATAATTCAATTAAATACGATCTCTAACTTATTAAAAATTTTAATAAAAGATGTTGTGTTATATTAATATTATTTTATGATATTTCTGTTTAGTTTATAAATACATGAAGCGAAAAGAAAAAAGAAAACTAAGTAATGTAGTAAATAAAAAAAAATAGCACATGTGAGCTACAAAAGAATAGAATCTGAATTGGTGCATATTCGTGGTCCTTATATATCGTACTAACAATTATAAGATAATTGAATCAAAAATATTTCTATTTGACAAGACTTCTTCCTATACCTATGAATTTAATTAGATCCAAAAATAATACATTAGAAAAATCTTTTGAATTTTCTAGTACCAGTATGCTGATTGTTTTGCCCCCATGCCTTCTAAAAGGAAAAATGATCTATATGAACTCTTTCCTAAGTTCAAAGATTTGAAATATAGTAGTTTAAAATTGATATAAAAATATCAAAATAAATAAATAAATAAATTTAAATTAAATTTTAAAATATTTTTAAAAATACAATATATAACTATAAGTAATTCAATTAAATTAAAATATTAACTTATTTAAAATAAAAATAATAAAAAGGTTAAATATATCATGTTATAGTGATATTAATATTTATGTTGTAAACAATAATAACAATTATGAAGAAAGAAAAATACGTAATAAAGTAAATTAGAAAAGAAATAATATATATAATGGAACAAATGAAAAGGAGAGAAACATTGGATAAGCCATAAAATAATATCAGAGTTAAAAATAGAATATATAACTATAAGTAATTCAATTAAATTAAATTTTCAACCTATTTAAAATAAAAATAATGAAAATTAAATATATCATGTTATAATGATATTAGTATTTAAGTTGTAAATAATAGTAGTGATTATGAAGAAAAAAATATGTAATAAAGTAAATTAAAAATGAAATAATGGATAAGTTGTAAAGTAGTATAAGACTTAAAAATAGAATATGTAACTAAAAAATTCAATTAAATGAAAGTTTTAGGTTTTTGAAAAACATCTTTATAGTGCAAATAGAATATATTGTAAATAAATATGTTATATCTATACCAATGATATACACGTCACAAATAATAGAAGCAAACGTGTAAAAAAAAAGGGTAATAAAATAAATAAAATAAAATGTTAAGTAGTATACATTTTGCAAAGGCTTGGTAGGTTTTCAATTAATATCTGTTTAATTTAGAAAATAGTATTAAAAAATTGATATCAAGACCCAACGACAAAATTTAAATACAAAATTTTTCTTTTAATTTTCAAATATTTTTATTAGATATTAGAATATGTAATTAATTATTTCAATTAATACTTTGTACATTCATTTTGTTAAATATTTAAATTTGATTTTAATTTTTAAATAATATTAAACAATAGAATATAATTGATAAGTTATAAATAATAGTAATAAGCATAAAAATATGTGCAATAAAGTAGATAGAAAAAATTAGTTGACTCCTAAAGTATGGAGTAATAGACTAAATAAAAAGAAAAGAAAGCACACACGATCTTGAAAATAGAATATATAATTAAAGAATATAATTAAATTATATTTATACGTATTTAAAATATTTTAATATTAAAAAATATTGTATTCTTTCTATATAATTTAATAATATTAGTATCTTATATCTATACTATTTTGTAATATTGCTATCTAAACTATAAATAACAGAAATTAACATAAAAAATGCAATAAAATAGATAAAAGGAAATAAAACAATACATGAGTTATAAAATATTGACAAAATCTCAATTTATGTATATTTAATTTGAAGTATAAGATTTAAACATTAATATCAAGATAATATTGACAAGATTTTTAAAAAATAAATTTCATTTTAATTTTATGATATTTTAATTAAAAATATAATATATGAATAATTATTTCAATTAATGCCTTTTATATTAAATTTTAATTTACTTAAAATATATTAATAACAAAATTATAATATCACAATATATTTATACAATTTTGTAATATTAAATCAAAATCATAAATAATAACAGATATGAAAAGAGAAAAAAAAAAGAGAAATATAAAGTAGAACAAATAAAAACAAAAGAAATTCATTAAAGTTGTAAAGTAATATAAAAGTAAAAAATATAATATATAGTTAGCAATTTAATTCAATTAAATGCTGTAATCTATTTTAAATATATTTATAAAAAAATAAAATGCATACTTCTTAATCATATTAGTATTTGAGTTGTAAACAATAGCTTTAAAAAAAAAGAAAAAAATACAATATAATAAATAAAAAATAAAATTATAGGTGAGTTGTAAAATAGTATAAAGTATAAAAATAAAATATATAATTAAATAATATAATTAAATTAAAATTTTAACTCATATAAAATATTTTTATAATAAAAATAAAAATATATATATTATATTTATACTATTCAATAATATTAGCATTAGGGTTACAAATAATAGAAATATATATAAAAATGTGATAAAATAAATAAATAAAATATATACGATATAATGTAATAGAGTATTAAAATAAATAAATAAAATTATGTAAAAAAATAAATATAGAAGTAAATAAATAAATATGGGGAAGAATAAACCGATAGAAAGAACAAAGGCCCAATTCCTTCATTTCATGACCACAACATAGAAGCCCAAATGCCTTACTGGAGCACCACTATCTCAACTGATAAAAGCATTAACGAAACAGAGAAGAAAGATTAGGCGGGAAAACAAATTCGGCCTTTAGCTAAGCGACCGACACGTAAGCAAGAAAAATAATAAAATAAGGAAGAATCAAACTTTATTTTTTCTATATAAAAAGGAATAAAAAAATTTAAAAGAAAATTGTTGATTTTTTCTTAAAAGAAAACCAACAGTGTATAAGTATTTTTCATGTCGATTTTTGATTAAAAAAAACTGATGTGTTAAGTAAAAATAAAATAAATTTCTTTTTAGAAGAAACATAAACTTTTTTGTATATCGATTAAAAAAACAACATAGAATGGTCTAAGACATAACTTACTCTGATAGACATCGGTATCTAAACCAACACAATATGACACAACTAACATGTTAAAGTATTTATGTAATTATTTATTTTCACCCAAAAAAAAAAGCATTTATGTGTGCAATTTTAAGAGAAAAAAAAAATCATATAGTGCATTTATGAACAAATGGAGAAGAAAATAAGTGAAAACTAGTTAATGTCCGAGGTTTCATATTCGTACTTATTATTTTGCTGCAATTAACATACGAAGAATATATATACAATGGAAGAAGAGAATATGTGCAAATCTATTGCAATCAATTCGTGATGTTTCTTACCCAAAAAAAATGTACTATTTAATTTCTTATCACATATAGAACTTCAGGAATAATTTCTTTGCAAAATAAAACATTGAAAAATAGTAGAGAAGCTGGCATGTATATTAACACTTATAGTCAATCTCAATTCAAGTTTAGCTTCTGCTTGAGGTGCTCCACTATAAAACAAATGTTTTGATTTGAGTATTTTTGATATCATAAAATAACAATTATTTCCCATTAGAACATTACTAACTCGGAGGCATTTTGGATAAATATAAGCTGGGGCAAATTGACACGTGTGAAATTCAAATTAACACATAAGCAAAGTAAATTGATTTTAAGAAAGCATCCAAGTTGAAAAAATACCCTTCGGATTTTAATCATATAGTTCGATTCATAACAATTTGTCAAACCGGGGAGTTAAGATTGTCACTTCCAATGAGTTGTCTTTTGGTGCAAACATAACTTTTATAGGTCATAGCATTACAGTATCCTATCCATTCTGTTTGATAAGTATTAAAACAAGAACATAATAGCATTAAACATGACTAGTTTCATAATTCAATTCTTCTTTAGCTAAGGGTAATCAATTTTTTTTATCTCAAAGGAATTTCATAACCTCAAAATCATTATTATTAAAGATCCAGCGGCATCAAACATGAATTTCAATTTAACATTGTATGGAGTAAACATGTTTTAATTTGTGAAAATCTGAATTGCAGAATAATGGAAGAGTAGACGGACATATAATCAACATCTCTTTCAGCAACTTCCATTTAGCTTTCATGTATTTTACATGCAAAGTTTTTCCTTTTTATAAAAGCAGGGAACCTAGGAGGAGAATTATTTATATTTACAATCTTCAAACGCTTCAATCAGTCCACTCAAAGAGGATACTTCATCCAAAAGCCTAATATTCTTTTGTGCAAAACCGAGCAGGTTCATGATTTCGATCAAGTTTAGCTTGATGTACCTGAATCTCATGGGATAGTGCTTTATTCTCTTCCTTCAAATATGTATCTGCAAGATAGAACCAACAACATGAGTTTCCATTTGTCTATTTTGTGTCTTCTTGAAACCTAAACATCATTTTGCAACTCCCAGTGTCATCCTCCCCTTGATGAACCTAGGAAACAATGACTTCGTTTAGTAAAAATGTAAGACACAGGTGAATCATAATATGTGAAATTTTGAAGGCAAAGGACAAGGAAATTCCAATCAGTTTAATTATCCAATTTTCGCTCCTAGCTGCTTAATAGAAGTTACTGCCATCTGCTTCGGTCTTAAAGACCAGCAATAGTTGTCCCCAATGATTTTCCATACGATAAAAAGAATGAAGAAAGAAAAATGAAATTATATTTCCATTGAGGAAAATGCTATCAATAATATAACTTGCTTGTAGCAATAACCTTGCATTAACCCACAGAAGATAAAACGTTTCCCTAGATTAAAATTCTATTTTAGTTTTTTTAAGATTGAATTTATATCAATTGGTCTCTTATTAAAAATTTATATTAATTTAGTCTTTGTAAGATTAACTTTTTATCAAATTTTAATCTTTTTATATCATAATTTAATAACTCCTATAGAGTGACTATAATTTAATGTGGAATTAATCTTGTAGAGAGTAAATTCATATAAACTTATAGTAAGAGATTAAATTAATACAAACTCAATTTTAAAAATGAAATAGGATTATTGTCTAAAACACTATCAGCCATGACTATATTATACTACATTATTCAAATGGAAAACTACATCAAGTAACCTCTTACTCATTAAATCAAGGAGGACAAGGTTCAGAAGGAAAAAGTGTAACAACCAAAACTATAATATTCAAGCATGAATTATAGTATTATACTATCCCTCTGCAGTCTGTACTATGACATACCCTACAAACCCAGGTTTACCCGTTTGTGCGACATTCCTACATCGTTGCATTCACAGTCAAGCAAGCAGATTACTTGTTATCATTGAACGATTTCAATTCATTCTCAACGTCCAGTGATTGTTTTATATCTTTGCCAGATGCCATACTAAAAAAATCTTAGCATGCTCATACAACATTAGTAATTCTTAGTGAGCCATAATTTTCATAAAAACTATAATTAACTTTTAGCAGTACTTATACAAGCCTATAACTAACGAGTAACGATGAAAAATATAATGACTGGAATAATTTAGTCATGTTGCTACTATTTAAGAATCCAGAACATGCTACATGTTAAGTCTTCATCGTTATGGTTTCTATTAAAAAAGACAAACTAATTATGCAAAGACAGTGGGACTCCGTATAAGTAGTATATTGGTGCAATCTCTCAGATTCCATAAAAAATTCAGCTGAACTCAATTATAAGTGGCTTAGTCATCCCAAAGCGCCTAATAATATTGAGAGCCGAAAAAGAATTCAAAAGAAGAAAGCATCCCAAAGCTTTCAGGAAATAAATAAATACAGCAAATGGCATAGAGAAAGTAAATAAATACAGCAGAAAAGGGAAAAAATATTGTTCAAAGAATCTTCAGCAAAGAAAAAGTACAATGTTAATCAAACATAATAGAGTAAAACTATGAAATAATTAAATAATAATTGTGAATAAAATATTGGTTCAAATTCAAAATCTAAATTTCAAACCTAGTAAATTAATTACTAGATAAATTTCATAATTCCTAAACTAACTAGATGACAATCTACAGTAAATTAATCGTAAATAGTAAATACATTAAATAATAATGGTTATTAAATGGCAATCGTTATTAGCTGATCTCATTGTCAAGAACCTATTTTGCCTACATCCCAACACTGAAGCACATTGAATGCCAACGACAAAGGTTCCGCACCAGTGACAATGAAATTTTCAGCATTGATGAAAAGTTCATCCCAAAGAACATAAAAAGTTCCGAAGCAAGTGAGGAATCGGGAGAATGCAAATTATACAATGAAAGAACAACCGAATAACTGTATAAATGTAAAAAGAAAGTCAATTTACAATTAAAACTCACAGCATGCAGATCTTAACAATTGGAAAAATGAAAGACAGAAAATTTATGGAGAGGAAAGAAAGGAAAAAAATAATACCACAGCATGTAGATGACAATGAAAGCTGTGTCTCAGAGAATATTCCTTTCAAATTAACTAAATAAATAAACTGAGTGAGCAAATTAACACTCACAGAGACATAGCCAAAGCAAAATAACAAAGGAATACAACCTATTGAAGTGGGCATTGCTGAATGAGGACAAAATAATAAAGTAATAAAATAATTGAACAAATTAAAAGCAAGTAGTATTTGTGATTATTTATAAATAATTTCAATTACCAATTACTCATAAATGGGTTTGCCAATTTATAAGTTAATTTTCTATTTGCTATTCTCCATCTGCCTAAATAGAGGATTTTATTGCATTTTCAAATCATATTCAATATGTATGAATATTGACACCTAGCAAAACTACTTAAATTGACATGATTATAAAATGGGATAACCCTACAGCCTTCCCGTTTACAAAATGGGATAATGCTACAGCCTTCCCGTTTATAAATGGGATAATGAAAGTAATAAAGTGAATAGAAAATGATCGAGTACTTCAGTTCATATCACATTGCTTCATGATCTTTGCTAATCAAAATGAAGTTTATTTTACTTTAACAATATAAGAAGAAAATGGCACGAATGACAGTTATGCTACAGGAGTCCCCATTAAATTTAATCTAAACCAACTCCACGTTTATTCCAATTTTGAAGTTAAAACCACTATCCCTCTTATCAGGTTAGGATAAAATACCAAATTAACGTTTTTTACGAAACATATTTCCGTTTTACCGTCTTTTCGAAACTTATTACCAAATTATGCACGGAGGCAGGAGGCGCCATTTGGATTGGCGTCATGTGGGCGGAGGCGCCATCCAGGATGGCGCCTTTGGGGACCTTTGAGGGCGCCATTCAAGGTGGCGCCCTCGGTCCATTTTTTCCAAATTTTTCTTTTAAAAATAATTAATTTTGATATCATTTGAAAATAAAAATTATAAAAATAAATAATATATGATTGTAACTCAAAATAAATTTTTGAAAATAAATTACTCATTTTATAATTATATTTGATGTCATATAAAAATATGTTAACTCCACTTTGATATCTAATACATAAATTTATTATAGGAATTAAATAAGAAAGTAGTTAATGATAATAATATAATGAATAAAAATAATAAATATTTAGTAAATAATTAAATATTATTTAAAAAATATAGGATCAATAAAGAATAATTACATAATTTATATTAATGTCTCTCAAAATTTGATGCAATGACACTTAATATTTATCAATTTTTAAAATTATAAGCTTCCAACGTTTGGAATTATATTATTACAAGTAATTATTTAATATGTTATTACACATATGTAAATTTATTGAATTATTCAATAATATTCTTTATATAAGAAGTTGAAGATTGTTAAAAATGAAAAGAAATATAATGTAATAAATATATTTTTCTTATTTTATATTTATTCCAATAATATTCTTGTCACTTTGTATTTATCACAATAAAATTTTTTTATTTTGTAACAGAGTAAATGCGAACTGACGAGGTTGAAGATAGCTGAAAATTTTAAAAAATGTGATTATTTCGTTTCAATAATCTTTTCATTTTGTAATGAAATCAAAATTGTAACATGAATTTCTAATTTTTTATTTTGTCAAAATGATAAAATATTTTGGCAAATGGAGGGAAAAGTACCGATTAATTATTTTTTAAGAAACTATTATTCGTTTCATCGTTCCTTCAAAACATTTTATCGAAATAAGCATAGAAGATACGCACAGCGATGGAGAGACGCCAAATGACATGTAGAGGTACGCTAGACGAAATGGCGTCGTTCGCGCTGAAGGAAGGGACGACAGACGATATGGCACCTTTGGCCTACGGCACCCTCGCTCCTCATTTCTAAGTTAATTAGCCGGTAACTGTGTCGACTGTGCACCCAAGAGACTTGAATTTTTGTGAAAGTATGATAATTAATATTATTTATTTATTTTCACACGGTAAATAAAAAAAGAGTAGATAATTATAACAGTTGTGAAAGTATGATAATTAATAATATTAGTTATTATATTTGGGAGATGTCCTTGTCATCTTTTTTTTAAAAAAACTAAATATTACAATGATTTTAAAATTTATTATTATTTGTAATTGTTCCTACGCAAGCAATTAAAAATATCGTAGTAATTAAAATCATCCTAAATGTTGATGTTTGGCAATAAAGTAGTAAAATCATCCTAAATGTTGATGTCTAGCAATAAAGTAGTAAGATAAATGTACATAAATATACAAAAAACATAGAAAAGAAAGCTAATGTCTACGTAAGTGATGTCCAGTCCCATATCCAGGATCGATAATGTGGCGGCCGTATCTACTAACCTTCTGCGCAGGCTCAGGAGTCACATCCTTGGTGTCTGTGTCTGCTCTACCTCCAGCTCCCGCTCTACCTCTACCCCTAGCTCCCCCTTTGCCTCCACCTCTACCTCTATCTACAAGCTCTGAGTCATCTGTCATCATGCCACCATGTACTAATCCTTGATCCTGAGTATGCCAATCAAATACAGGATGATATGACTGCGATGGACCAGCATCATCGGGAGGAAAGGCATAGAATGCAGATGAAACTCCTGGTACGTGTGGAAATGCCTGGAATGAGGATGGAACACTAGGAGGGAGCTGGTACATCTGGGATGACGACAGCCCATATAGTGCGGCTGGGAACATGGTGGAGGATGAAGGATCATCAGGTGTAGTAGGGTACACATGAGATGGGGCAGTAACATCAGGCATCATCGTCATGGTCTCCTGGGCAGTCGAAGGTGGAATCTGCTGCACTGTCGAAGTGGACGGAACATCAGCCTCCGACGTATGCCGTGGAGCAGTGCGACATCGTCGGCGAAAGCGAGGTTGATCATGGTCACCCTTCGCAGGGTCTGGGATATGATGGGCCTGGGGAGCTGGCTCCGCATGTGAGTCAATAATCACATGATCAACCTGCTAAATCGCATGAAGGATGGACTCTGTCGCTAATCTAAGCGCATCGAAAGTGAACACAGCCTGCCCCTCAGGGGTAGTGAAGTCCTGTAGTGAGGAAACCTCATCTACCTGTGCAAATTTTTGACATTAAAGTTAGTTATAATACTAATGCATTTAAAGAAAATCAGATACAAAAAATTAGCACGCAATATTACCACAAGGTCTAGCGCTCCCCCGACAGGTGTAATACATCGCCTGGTAACCCCGTCTGTACCATGTCATGTAATCGGAATGTGGTCCTAGAACTAGGCGTGTCGTCAGCTCGGCGGTAACGCACAAGCCTTGTCGGATATCCCAGAGTGCAATATACGGCTGATGGCGGATGTGCCACTCCTCGTCATGCCGACCGGACAAGTGAAGGCAGTGGACCTCCGCCACCTGTTTCGATGGCTTTGGAATAGCCTGGCGTAGTTCAAACTACCGCAAAACCCTATCAGGCTGGTGCCACTCGACAATCTGAAAGTGAATGAGCGGCACCACTGCTGTCCACGTGTCACTCCCGTTAAAGCAGTACTGAGACAGTGATGCGGTGACCTCCTCAGTGTACAGGATCCAAGCGATATGAAGTTGCAAATTTAGGTTGTCATTTAAATACGATAATGGAATGGACAAAGCCTTGAAATAAAGAAATCCATTATCCTCTACGTACCTGGTCAAGTCGAAGACGGTCCAACACATATTTGTAATGGGGTAGGCTGTGTGCCGGACTATCCTAGAACGTCTTCTGATAGTGCTACCTGCCAGGTTCAATAACAAAGTTAAACAACTTCGTAATAAACTTAATTATAAGTGAAAGTTGAAAATTTTTCTAACCTGCGTGTTAAGGGGCCAATCCCTGCATCCCCCTCTAGTATGTCTAAAACAGCTATCACGAGGGCGATAGTGGGAAATCTATCCCAAGCCCAGAGCTGCAGTAGTAGGCAACAACCTCCTATCTCCCTGTAATTCGGAGCAGTGGCCTTGCAGAGCTCTCTGTACAGATAGGCCAGGCAAGCAGACCCCCAATTGTATGTCCCAGCCTCATGTAAGTGTCCGATCAAGGGTAAGTGCATGAGGTGGACATATGTACCGGAATAGTCTGGAAATAACGTCCCACCAATGAGTCGTAAAATGTAAGCTCGGGCGAATTTCTACACTGTCACCTCATCCGCATCATCTGGAAGATGAGTGAAATGCCTCTCCAACCAACTCATCCTCAGTCGCCCCCCTCGGATGACATTCTTATCCACCGGTAACTGGAGTCTCAAGTACTCCTCTATCAGGGCTCCCCATCCCCACACAATGGGCCCCGTCACCACTTGACCGTCAATGGGTAGGCCGAGCTGAAAAGCAACATCCTGCAGGGTAATAGTCGTCTCTCCCTACGACATGTGAAAGGTGTGTGTCTCCGGCCTCCACCTCTCTACAAGAGCACCGATCAACTGATGGTCGATCGGCACAAACTCGCACATTGCCAAGCCGTAAAAGCCTGCCTCTCGTAGAAAGGGGACAATCAACTTTGGCGGCTGCTGGTGATGGTAGTGATGAGCTCGTCGAATCCTAAGCACACGGTCAGGCTGCAAAAGAAAAAATAGCACCAATTATCACGTCTGACAATTCAGAAACAGTTCATACTCGAATTAATTAAGGTATAACTATTTCCATACATGGCCTGCCCAAATCGACTGGGATATATGTGAGGCCTGAGCGGTCAGTAGCGAAGGATCCCGTGGTCCAGGATCAACGCGTTGGGATGTGGATGCCATCTGCCACGACAAGCATTGCATTAGAATGAAATTTAAACACACACTAACTTAATGATGTTGTCCAATTTAAGTACAGATAATATATCTTAAATTTAAGGTGCAATATATATAAATAATATCATAAAATGAAAATAATAAAAAAGTTCACATTACTAGTAATAGGGTAACATATATATACATAATGATGTACAATTTTACAACCGTAAAAAAAATATAGTGTGCGACCGTTACACTTATGATATTGGTTAACATACTTTGAAGCATACATGCGAAAGTAAATAATAAAAATCAAGGTGTAGAAGGGCCTTTCTCCCCATGTAGTAGTGGGCAGCGCCTACGATTATGTCCTTCCATCTTACAATGACCACATTTTTGCTTTACACCGCTCTCTTGAGGCCAATCAATCTCATTTCTGATCTGAGTCGACTTTGGTCGTCTCCTTGCACGTAATCTTCCATAATTTAGAATTAGGAAAGGAAATGGTGGTAGGTTATTCCATTGCGACCACTCCCGATAGGCCACCACTCAGATTTGTAGCAATTCAGTAGTGTGTCAAGTCTGTATACAGCATCGACATATGGTTCCCAGGATATGTTGATTGAGGCACAAGCAGCAATAATATGAGTGCAAGGATACCTATATGCTTGGAATTGTCCACATTCACATTGCCCTTTGTCTAATAACACTTGGACGACCTTTCCACATGACCCCCTAGCCATATCAAGGCCCTCTACCACCTCAAACCTAGTCCCTTGTCTATTATAAGCACGAACATGGTAAGAAGAAGCACGTGACTGGATAGTTGCAAGCTCCTGTCTGAATCTGCTTGCGTATCTGTGACCTTGTTGTAGTTTAGCGTGCGCTTTTTTTACCCTTTCTACAAAGTACTTGACAAATCTATAGTATGTTTGTTGGACAAGGCCTGTGATTGGCAGCTTCCTTAATCCTTTGAAGAGGCCATTGATGCACTCTACAATGTTAGTCGTCATATGACCATATCTTCTGCCTTCATCATAAGCAAGCATCCACTTCTCGTTCGGAATAGCGGTCAACTTCTTGTGGATCTCCTCATTGACTTTACTAAGATTGTCCAATCTCTCCATAGCCTTTTCCCAACTAGGCTCATACGCTGAATAGAAGGAGACAAATAGGTTAACCGGGTTGAACTACAAGGTGCACAAATTTATAGATGAAAGGTTCAACAAAGAAATTATGCTATAACACATACCAATCTTAAGGACAGCTTTCCTCACATTGTCATCCCTGCACTTCTTGCGAACGTTGCTGGCAATATGTCTGATACAATACCGGTGATAAGTATAAGGAGGCTGCCATCCCAGGCCTTCGGTGGCTACAACATCTTTTATAGCTCGGTGCCGATCTGATATCAAGCATATTCCTTGCTTGTTCGTGACATTTACCCGCAGTAATGCCAAAAATCAACTCCAGTTTTTATAGTTCTCCCTGTCAACAATGGCAAAGGCAAGAGGAACAGGGCATTTGTTACCGTCCTAGGTCGCAGCAATCAGTGGCACGCCCCTGAACTTGCCATACAGATGCGTGCCATCAACTTGTATGAATTGCTTGCAGTAGGGAAATGCGGCAATGCATGGCTTGAAAGCCCAAAAAACTCGGTTGAAAACATGTTTCTGTAGATTGATACGATTGTCAGCTGTGACAAATTCTTGGGACTCCAACTTGAACAGAACCTGGTCACAATAGCCTAAAATGTCTAATCATTTGGGGAGCACTTCATACGATTTATCCCAATCACCGTACACCTTAACAATTGCCTTTTGTTTCGCCTTCCATGCTTTCATGTACGAAATCTTGTACCCGTACATGCCTTCCACCCTTTCTTGTATAAGCGAGATTGAAACATCTTGCTTCATTTTAATCATCTCCAGTATCAAGGAACTGATATATTCGGAGTCTAGAGACTTGTGATCCTGTGTCAAACTAGCATTAACACATGTGTGAGGCCTTGAAAATCTAGTTATTGTCCAAGTGTTACAATTCTTCGATTTCGTCGCTCTGAGGTGGGAATTGCATTGGTCCCCAAATTTATCACACTTCACACTTAATCTTCTGGTATCCGACTCCTCCACATAATAACTGTGGTGTCTCCTGATGTGGTAATGCTTGGCCGCAGCAATTAAAGCCTCCTTGCAATCGAACTCTTGTCCAACCTGTAAGTCCTCCATGTCGTAATCATAGCGTGGTTTCATTATTTTTGAAAATTCATTAGGATTCCGTATGGCATCCCAATCAATGTGAGAGAAGACAACAGCTTGAGGGACACCACATGATGTCTGTGCAACATTGTCACTCCTCACCTGCCGCGTTGCTACACTGTCTCCATGTGTAGTGGTGCGTTCTTCGTCATCAGTGTCACGATCATCATCGCTGCTGCAAGACACCTTATCGTCCTCAAAACCATACTCAAGTTAGGCATCCATCAATATAGGATCAGCAGATTCTTCCTCTACGACCGGTAAGGCACTTGTTGAACCCATCATGGTATGTGATATATTTCTCGGGAAAACACCGGCAACAGATGAGTCCAATGCAGGAGTATAACTATCAGAAATGTGGAACTCGATTCCACCCGTGTAAGGAAGGCCTTCCCGCACCATCGAACAACTAGTACTAACATTAGTCGTTGCAGCCATAGGTGATCTAGTTGTTGGAACTCTTTCTTGTGAACCTAGGTTGGCAGTGTGCAGTTCGGATGTGATCACCTCCGTGTATAACTCCATCGCTGTCATCGTCGAATGCTGTTCGTAGCTTGCTATGGCACATGCCAAGTCTTCATCGTCGTCTAATTCGTATGCCATGTATTGAACCTCTGTTTGATGTTGTGGAAACCTGTAAACAATCTTCCCCACAGCTTGATCTTCGTGAAGCTTTAGTCGGGCATGAATTCTCTCCCGCAAAACATCCATAGTGTTGCATCCTCTTAATTTCAATGCCTTTGGGGGAGGTCCATCGTACATTATCCCCATTGATCCCTCAACAATTATACCATTTGAATATATAAACGCAATTAAACTTTTCTTCATCTTCTTACTTTTAGCTGCACAATACTCGCTGCACCCCCACAACTAACAGATAGTCTCATATACAAATTTTATTCTCGTAAATGAGTATATTAGTATTTAATACTATAATTAAAAATGAACGTGATGTATTACTATTTTGCAAGGTATTCTGTTAATTCTACGTAATAATAGGATTATTTTTTCGGCCAAGCAAATGTTATTTCTTCTCCAAAACTAATATAAAATTTGACTATATAATCTTATCTATGGTTTTGTTTATCTCTTTCAATTATCATTTTTCTTAGTGATTTTGCACAAATTATACTAATTAAATTAGTTAACATTTTTAATACACTATCTTTCTTATTTTTACGACTTTTTTTCTCCGTTCACACCTACTACTAAATAGCAACCAAAATTATGTACACATTATTATTGCCAATACCTCCATATATATTTTAATTCTTCCTAAATAAACCTATGTATAGTATATTTTTTTCGGGTACGTTTACTATTCTTTCATTTAGAATATCTACTATTTAAATGCAAAAAAGTCCAAATTTGCAATAACAATATCCTACTTTTTTAAGGCTTTTGGTTACATTCACATTTCGCAGGATCTTTTTTAGTACCTCTCTTATGATATATTAAGATTTTACATGAAAAAGTTCTTTAAATATTGCTTTCACCCAGGTCGTAAGACCTATATTAGGACATCCTTCTTTATCTCGTTTGTTATTCTTTTAATAGCACAACCTATCACATTACATATAAAGTCCTACAAAATTTTCATAAATCATAACTTCACATCTTAAATCATAATTTCACATCATAAATCATACACAATCAATATAAAATAAATAAATCTATATTATTAATATCATAATATTCTAAATAAATTTCTCTACCAATATAAAAAATATTTTCACTATGACTATATAAAAATTATAGTATAAGCATAAAATTCCTAAAAATACTAACCGGTAAGTATTCGGAGAAGCAAACAGAAAAAAGCCTCTGCATGAAAGAAAAATTTGTTAGATAATTTAATAACTTCAATCTCTAAGTAAAAATTATTAGATATTATTGTATCAATTAAAAAATTATGCAACAATCACGCTAAATTAAATATATTTTGTAAGATAATATATTAAAGGAATAAAAATAACAATATATATAAAATTTTATTGATGTATATTCAATTTAAAATATATTATTCAAATTTTTATATCAAGAAAATATTAATGAATTTTAAAAGATAATTAATTTTTATTCTTAACTCATCTTATTAAGACTAAAATATATAGTAAGTTATTTCAATCAGCGTTTTTCATAACATGAATTTTTAAAAAAAACATATTTGATCATTAAAAAAAAATTTATGTCAAAAATATGATATTATATTAAATTAATATTATTCAATATATTCCATTTCAACTTTTAATACAATGATTGAAGAAATAAAGAAGAAAAACATCTGCAAGGTACATGAAATGAAGAATAAATTATGTACGAACTGTAAACCTTCTGAGAACTTTCAGTTGATGTATTTTAAATTTAAAATATACTATTTAAAAATTATCATTAACAAAAATTTAAAGATATTTATATAAATAATATTTAATTCAATCACTAACTTTTTTCTATAGATTATAATATGAAATTATTTATTTTTGTTAAAAAAAAGTATATTAAAGCTTCAATTCACTTAAAATATTGTCATAAATTATAAAATATAATTAATGATTGTAAAAAAAATATTGTTAATAACATGTTAGTTTTCTAAAAAATATAATATGTTAAAGTTTCAATTTTTTCTAAATCCTAGATCATCACTTCACATTATAAGTCATAATAATCAAAATAAATTAAAAATTATAATATAAATGTAAAAAATTTACAAATACTAACCAGTAAAAATTACAAATTATCACAGATCACATATATTTATATAAATTTTTTCTAAATCCTAGATCATCATTTCCTATCATAAATCATAATAATCAACATGAAATATAAATTATAATATACATACAAAAATTATAAAAATACTAACCAGTAAAAAATATAAACTATCACATATCATATAAATTTGTATAAATCTTTTCTAAATCTAAGATCACAATTTCACATCATAAATCATAATAATTAACATAAAATAAATATTATAATATAAATACAAAAATTATCAAAATTTAAGCAAATAAAATTTATAAATTATAACAAAAACTATCACAGATAACATATATTTATATAAAAATTACAAATTATCACAGATCACATATATTTATATAATTTTTTTCTAAATCCTAGATCATCATTTTCCATCATAAATCATAATAATCAACATGAAATATAAATTATAATATACATACAGAAATTATAAAAATACTAACCAGTAAAAAATATAAACTATCACATATCATATAAATTTGTATAAATCTTTTCTAAATCCAAGATCACAATTTCACATCATAAATCATAATAATTAACATAAAATAAATATTATAATATAAATACAAAAATTATCAAAATTTAAGCAAATAAAATTTATAAATTATAACAGAAAATTCTTTCTAACTCCTAAATCATCATTTCATGTCATAAATCATAATAATTAATTTAAAAAATATATAACATAATAACAAAAATTATAAATATACTAACCAAGCAAGAATTGACTGGGATCAGATTTGCTCCAAAGCAAAAAATACTTCCGAATGAAATGCACAAAAGAAAGAACGGATGACAATTTACGAATGAACTGCAGCTGCAAGTTTTGTGAACAAAGAAGAGAAGCAGAGCGGCTGCGAAATGGTTTCTGAGTGAGAGGGTTTGAGTGAAGAGGGACGAGCAGGGAGGGGGATATATAGGGGGGAGGCACCTGATGAAATGGCGCCTCCCAATTCAAAATTCAAACAATGGCGCCCAGGGCGCCTTTTAAAATAGCGCCTTCCCTACGGAGGGCACCAGTTTGAATGGCACCTCCTGTATGGAGGGTGCCACTTCAAAAGGTGCCTCCAAGGGGGAGGACGCCATTCTGAATGGCGCCTCCAACCCCTTCGAGCGCCATTTTGAATGGCGCCCTGCGTACTTTGGTAAAATATTTTCAAACTACCGTAAAACGGTAAATTATTTAAAAAATACGCGTAATTCGATATTTTACCCTATCAGGTTACTTAGGTACAACTGAAATTTCTGCTGTCATATTAGCTTGACTTTCATTTCCAGCTCAAGCAAAATGCACAAAATTTCTGCAAACTATAAATTTTTAAGTTAAAACTATTGTATTGTATTATCATGTAAGTTTTGTGCATTAAAAATTTCCACTGCAACATAAACTGGACTTTAGTTTTCAGCTTGAGCAAAGTGTCGAAAAATCTTGTTAACTAATGATCTCATAAAACTTTTACAATTTTCACCCCAGACATTCGGCAGATAGCAAAATAAGAAGAGAATTGTGACAACCGCTAATTAGTATATATGAAAAATTAAATTAAATAATATAATATTATAGAAATTTAGAAATTTAAGATATTAGGAATTTGAATTTGTCTTAGTATTAAGTTGTATAAAATTTTGGGTTTTTTAAAAGAAAATTGGGGGGTTTTCATTTAAACAGAGTTGGTTGTGACAACCTGCCAGAATGGGTAATGAGAACAAGGTTCTGATTGGAAATGTGAATGAAGTTCTGGAAGTTTCCAAAAACTTCTAGAAAAATCTAGAATACTGTAAAAACTTCTAGAAGCTTCCAAAGAGTTCCAGAAGCTTCTAGACACTTTTAGAAAGTTTCAGGGGATTCCAGAAGCTTCCAGATGTTCCTAGAAGTTTCCAAAGAATTCTAGGGGTTTTCAAAAGCTTCCGGAGAATTTTAGAATCTTCCGGAGACTTTCAGATAGTTGAAGAAAGCCTTGAAACCATATAGAAATCTCTAGAAACTACTAGACAATTATAGAATATTCTAGAATAGCTTGTAACTAGAATTCTCTAGAAATGTCTTTATAAATATCTAGGAGAACTTTTTAGAGAATAAACCTAGGCCATTAGATGCATTCAATCTCTACTATCTATTAAGGAGGTGGGAAAATTTTAGAACCTAGAACTAGCCTATATATATGCATGAAGCCTTCATTTGTAACCAAGCATTTAAGAAGTAATGTAAGTTCTCTCAAGCATTCTCCTAAATGTCTTCTATCAAGTTTTCTAACTTTCTTCAAGTAAGAGTTAAGGTGTACGGGGATAATTAGGCTTACTTGATTACCAAAGGAGTTTGAATTAGCTAAGTGCCGCACGACGACACTTAAGGAAGTGTTCAGGTCATGACATGGTGTAGTATATGAATCGGAAAACATTTTAGTAAAGTGATGAATATATGAAGATTGTAGTTGGCATCAACGCATGTTCATGAGATCCCATTTAGTATACCGTCAGACGACGTCTCCATCTGAGCATCAAGCAAGCTACATATTATATTAATATCATAATAATAATAAAATATAAAAGCAAAAAGATATCTGCTAGTTGTTGGACAGCTTACGGAACACGTGAAGAATTTAAAGGATAAAGAAACTCAAATATTTCTGAGATTCATATGCACGTACCCCAAATAGTCATTAAATATAATCATTGCCTTAATATTTTATTATTTCTTAAGGTGTGTAAATACTCCTTTTTTTCACTATTCACGCCACACTATCTCAGAAAATTCAAGTTAGTTCTAGTGTAGAAACTAATTACTTTTTGGCTCAAGGTATTGACTATAATGGTTTGTCTTTTTCTTAGAAAACTTGACAGTAATATTAAGCTGAGGTGTTGCAATTTACTTTTTTTTTTTTTTGTAATTTTGGGTGATCCCTCAAAAATATCTCCTTTGAATAAGTAACTGTCTTTTCTCAATTTGATAAGTTAAATAATAATTTTTTTTATATTTATGTATACATAGTTTTTATTACTGTTATTTGTGAGGCATTAAACAATAAAGAATATTTTTATTATTAAATGTTATATATAAATCCTTGTGCAACGCAATAAACAGTTATAATGCTGGACAATTCTTTAAAATTACCACATATAAAGGCTGAATAATGTGCCAATACTATGTTTCTTACGTAGTTTTATATAATACTAATAAGGGATGAATTATTATTAGAACCAATATATGGTCCCATGGTCTATTCTTTTACAGCTCCAGTTAAGCTTTGTCTTACATGCCGAGTCTAAGTGTTGTCCTTCACTTCATTGTATTACTTTCCATCATTTGTTTATTTTATTTATTTATTTACTTGTCAAATATTAGCTATCTATCACGGTGAAATTAGAGTCAGCTCTAAACACTTTATTCTTGAATGAATCATTATGCTCTTATATATATTTTTTTAATTCACAGACTATGCTGGATTACGATGATTTATTATTTGCAGTATGGAACTGAATACTTATATATTTGATGTAGCTGAGCGGTTGTTGTACTGAGAACTTGCTTATTTGAGAGTTTCACTTTGATGTAGTGTAATAGAAGATACCGAGAAAAAGGAATGCAAACCTTAGAACTAAACAAAAACAAATAGGTTTTGGTAGCTAAGGTATATTTGAAAACATTGCACTTTGGATTGAGAAATGATTGAATAAGATGAGGGGGGGGGGGATAAATATTGGCTAAATGCAATTTTAGGAGAGAGGGTTATGGTTAAAGGAAGAAGTAAGGATAGAGGTTGATGGGAGTAACAAAGTGAAAATTTATATAACTTACTGTCATTCTTTTCACATACTTTAAAAATAATATATTTAAATTTTGAGTAATTTATTTAAAATTTTATTAATATAGTATTTGTTTTCATGAATATACTGATGTGTTAAGGATTCATAAATATATTATTTATAAAGGATATGATTAACTATGTAACTTACTAAAGAGTGGGTTAGATAGTTATATACTAAATATTTATACTCACTTTTGTTGTTGAATTTTTTTTTTCAAATACTATAAGAAAATGTGACTTGTCAAATGTATCCTAAAAAATGATTGAGTTTAGGATTGTTATTTAGGTTACAATTATTATCACTAAAGTTTCACTATTTTTTGATGATGGTCATAAAAGACCACCCCAAATTCTTTTAACCACTACAAGAAAAATAAGCAATAATGATGATATTTTTAGTGATGATCTAACCACTACAAGAAAAAAAAGTAACAATGATGACATTTTTAGCGACGATAAAAATTTGATTGTTGCTAAAAGTATTTCTGATGACATAATTGTTGGTGATGTCTAAATGACTTTTGGAGGAAGTCGAAAAAGCACGGTAGGAAAAAATAAGGCATTAGCAATGACATTTGTTATCGTTAAAGAGGCTCAAAGAATTTTAGCGGAAACATTGATGTTTCAGTGATGATATTTGTCATCATTAAAAGGTTAACCTTTTACTAATGATAGATATCATCATTGAAAGTGTGTTTAGAAAATTGGGCCAGGTCTTCAACAATGACAAAAGTCATCAGTGAAATGTTGACCTTCGGCACTGAAAGCTTGGCCTAATTTCCTAGATAGACTTTCAGCGATGACATCTATCATTGGTGAAAGGTTGACCTTTTAGTGACAACAGATGTCGTCGCGGAAAGTCTATCTTGGAAATGAATGAGGCCTTTAGCGATGACAATACTACCATTGAAAGTTAGGGCTTTCACTGACGACTCTTCAACGACAACTGAGATTTTTTGTTGTCGTTGAAGAATTTGTCTATATATACCCATTGATGCCTTTTCTGACAGTTATAAGAAAGAAGCAGTGGACCTGAGGTAAGTTTCTCTTCAAAAATTTTTATAATTTAGTATATTTATTTTTTATATATGTTGATGTGTATTTATTTTTTATATTTATAATTTTAATTTATTAGTTATTGTTAGTACTCATCATTTTTCATGGAGAGTATTTAAAGTATATTTGATCAGTAGATTTTTACCATTGATGTATGTGAATTAAAAACTATTTAATATACTTATTGTAAAATATTATCTGTGAGATTAATAATTTGTAATGAATTAATAGAGTTGATAGTATATTTAATTTAATGTGAAACTCCATGTTATTTAGTTTTGCATGTTGTAAGTATTAAATTTATTTACGTTAATTTGTCTTAGTATAAAATTTGTAAATATAATTTTTGTTATCATTATGTATCCCTTAAATTATAACTTTGTATTATATGATATATGGGTAGATTATTTAGTTAGAGTAATGTAAGATAGGGTTGTTATGATATTTTATCCATAAAATCTAAAATTTATGATGAACTTTAGGAAATTTAAAAATTATTAGTTTTGTTGAAATAATATAACATAGAAAATTAGAATAAGTATGTAAACATAGTTTAGAAAATAAAAGATTATAATAATATAATCTCTTTCTTAATTAAAATTGAAATTGAAACCTAACAATCCTAAATAATATTATTTACACAACATAATAAGAAAAAGTCAATTAAACTTGAGACCATATGAAAATCAAACCTAACAATCTAAATTATACTATCTATAGTATATAGAAAGAAAAAATTAATTAAACTTGAGGTAACATAAAAATCATCCCCTTTATAGACAAATTAAATTTACTTTTTACTCTTAAAAATAATAAAATTTATAATTGACTAATTTTTAAAATTTATTTGTCAAAATTATTTTTTAGAGCTAGACCTTAAACACAATTAAAATAAATAATATTTATATAGAGAAAAATACTCTGACCTCCTTTGAAGTATTGAAAATTTATACAAATCTCCCCTCTATTTTCAAAACCTATACAAACCTCCCTTAGTTTTCAAAATAAATAAATAAAAATACACAGACCTCCCTTAAAGTATTGAAAACTTACACAAACCTCCTTTCTATTTTTAAAACTTACACAAACTAGAGGGAAAGTTTGTGTAAAATTTTAATACTTTAAGGAAAGTTTGTGTAAAATTTTAATACTTTAAGGGAGGTTTGTGTATTTTTATTTATTTATTTTGAAAATAAAGGAGAGATTTGTATAGGTTTTGAAAACAAAGGGGAGATTTGTGTAAATTTTCAATACTTCAGATGAGGTTAGAGTATTTTTCTCATTTATATATTTTTTGAATTATATTTTTTTATTTTCAATGTCAATTTTGTAATTATGTGATTTATTTTTTTATTTATAATTTCAACCGCTATGTAAACTAATTTTTTTCTTGGATTAAAAATTAATTTTCAAAATAAGAAATATAATTCTTGAAGATTACAAAATATTTCTTAATTATTTTAGAAAATATATGTTATGTACATAATTCTAATAGCTAAAATTACAATAACATTACATTAATGAATAACTTATGAAATTAACTATAAATGTACGGTGAAATATTTTTTAAGCCCAATCCACTAATGCTATAATCTCTCTGATATTAATTTAGTGTTATTTATTTTAAAGCTTCTTAGGATTTGCTAAAATTTTAATGAAAAAATAGAATTATAAAATATTGAGATAATGAAAAATTATTTTATTTGTTTAGTATTAGATTAAAAGAAATATTGACAAACAATGGTTACTTATTTTGTGAATAGAAACTTACTTTCTTTCAATATTATAATGATAAATGTTACTATTTAGTTATAATAACTTGTGACATATTACACTTGTATAAAAATATATAAAATATTTCTTATGAAAAGACTTCTTGACAAAATAACCAAAATGGCAATACAATAATAGAAATTTGAAGATTTTGAACGTTTGATAATTTACAAGTACTCATAAAATGCTCAACTCTCTAGAAAAGTTGAATTTGCACCTTATAAATATAGTAAAGTAGGTTAAATGTTCGAATTCCCATAAATTTATTATGAAACATAATAATTATTGTGAATATTAAAAAAATTAATAATCCAAGTAATAAGATACTTAAATAACAATACTAATATTTAAATAACGATACTCATAAAATGTTGTATCTTTATTTTTAATTATTATAAACATATTTTTACAATAATTTTAAATAGAACTACATTTACATTTGCATTATAAGCTTAAACCCGTTCAAGGGTTGGTTGATCTCTCTACATCAACCAACCTTTGAATTGTCTTGAAAAGTTAGATAGTTTGAGATATGTCTTATAGTTATTATTAACAATTTATCTGACTCTTGTTTGATATTGTAAAAATATCTTAGCATTCTAACTATTCTTCAAGTATAAACTATATTGTATAGTTTACACACTTGGAGAACTATGAGGAGATGCTACTAAAATTTCTGCATGAAGCAAATGATGAGTGTGGATAAATTGGAAAAAATCATAACTATAGAAATATCTCAAATGGGATAGGACTCTACCCTTCAGAGTTAGAGTGATACGGTGTATTTAAGGTATATTTCAAATATTAATCATAACATTTTATTCCACCTAAAGCTATTTTCTTCCTGTTCAATGATATAATGTCTATAGATAAAAGTTGGATACATATGCCAAATCGCTTGTCGGATGAGTATTGGAATGGTGCAGTGACATTTGTTCAAATAGCTAAAAACTTTTTTGATGAAAGGGGTTTGGTGAGATATCCATGCAAAAAGTGTGTGAATTTAATATTCCAAACATTACCAACGTTGGAGGTACATATTATAGATAATGAATTTCATCCATTATACATAAATTGGGTATACCATGGTAAAGTGGATGTTTCGACTTCTAGGGAAACTTTGGAGCATCTCTCAACAATAGAGATGAACTGGCAGATATTATACACGATTTCATCCATCCTAATGTACCTGAAGGAGTAGTTCGTAATGATGTGGAAAGGAGTGAGAATGCACCTGATGGAGATATTGGAACAAATTATAGTAGTTGTAATAACCTGTTTGAGCAAGTGGAAATAGAATTGTATCTAGGATACACAATATTTTCATCCTTGAACTTTCTGGTGAAACTTATGCACTTGAAGGTTCTGCATAAGTGGACAAATAAGTCATTTGATGCTCTTTTGAGGTTGTTAAAAAAGGTACTTCTGAATGATAATAAATTGCTTGAATTGTACTACAGTGCAAGGAAATGGCTTAACAAGTTAGGATTGAGGTATGAATCAATCCATGTGTGCAAATATGACTGCGCACTTTTCTGGAAAAAACATGCTTCCGAGGATAATTATCCAATTTGTGAGGAAAGTCGATAGGTAGATAAAAATATGAAAAGAAAGAAGGTGCCTTAAAAAGTGTTTTGATATTTTCCATTAACTTCTTGGTTAAAGTGTTTGTATAGGTCGAGACATATTGCAAAGAATATGATATGGCATCACATTGAAAAGTCAAAAGAGGAGGGAGTAATATGACATTCCATTGATGGAAAAGTTTGACAAGAGTTCGATAAGAGGTATCCTAATTTCTTCGCTAACCCACAAAATGTTAGGTTAAGTTTAAATGCAGATGGATTTAATTCTTTTGGTGATAGGAACCTGTCTTACAACATGTGGCCAGTGGTGATGACCACTTATAACTTGTCACCATGGATATACATAAATCAATCTTTTTTCATGTTGACCCTATTAATCCTAAGTCCGCAATCGTCAGGCAAGGATATCGATGTCTTCTTACAATCGGTCGTAGAAGAGTTGAGGTATCTTTGGGAGAGGAGAGTTAAAACTCAAGATGCGAATACAAATACAATGTTCAACATGTGGGCAGCTTTGCTATGGACTATAAATGATTTTCCTGCTTAAAATAGTCTCTCTGGGTGGAGCGGACAAGGATATAAAGCATGTCCTACATGCAATCTGGATACTCCATTAATTTAAATTAGAGAAAAAATAGCTTATGTTAGTTATCACCGTTGACTTCCAAGAAGTCATACATGGAGAAACAAGAAAAAATTCATTGGGAGGTCGGAGAGGAGAGCCCCTCCTCATCTTCTTACCAATAACATTATCATGGATCAATTGAGAAAAGTGGCACAGAGGCTTCATGAAAAACATGCTCAATTTGGTGGTGTAAAGTGAAAGAGGGATGCTGATGAACTTAATTGGAGTAAGAGAAGTATATTTGACAAAAATTACCATAATTGGAGCAAGAGAAGTATAATTGGAGCAAGAGGGGGAAACGTTGAAGTTGATAAACTTGTTCTCAAAACCAGAAATAGTATTTGACAAAAATTACCATGTTGGAAAGCTACCCATGATTATAATGGGAAAACTTGGTAAGTAGCAGCAATTTTTGACAAAAAAGAAGAAGGATTGGATTTGCACTCAGCAAGGCAATAACTGCATGAGGACTTTAATTCTGGCATGCTGATGATGTGTGATAGCTTCGTAATATTCTATTAATTTATTTTGCTTCTCTTTGCTTCTCTTTGCATATAAATAGCAAGGATTTCATTAGGTTGAACACAACAACACAACACAGAAAAAGGCTTCATAGAAGAGAAGCTTGAGTGTTGTAGTGCATAATACTGTAAGATAGAGTGGAGAATTTGAGAGAGAGAGAGAGAGAATAATAAATATGAAGTTTAATAGTCAAGCGAGTGAAAAAAATTGTAATATTAAGTGAAAATTTTGTGAAAAGTGTAGCATTTGTATTAATGAGTTATTATATAAAATTAATGAAGTTTCCTATTCACTTATCTTCATTTTATTATATACAATGTCACATTTACTATTTTCCAACAGCCGCAGCAACAATATTGCAATGACCCATTGCAATTTGAAACACTGATTTCTGGGACAGCTCGGACCGGTGGTATCGAAATCCTAAAAGCTTATCAAGTGGAGATATGTATAACATTATATGAGAATGCATATCATGATAAAAAAAGATCAACATCATTGCATTACAGTGGCAGACAAAGCCAGCATATGAGATTACATATCCAAGGACTGGGGTCCAACTGAAGCTTTGATTTCTTCTTTCTTTCCTCGTCTTCGATTATTATTGTACTACGTTCTTGGGAAGAAACTGGTCATGTTCAATTCAGCACCACATTAATGAAGTTTCCTATTCACTTATCTTCATTTTATTATATACAATGTCACATTTACTATTTTCCAACAACAGCCGCAGCAACAATATTGCAATGACCCATTGCAATTTGAAACACTGATTTCTGGGACAGCTGGGATCGGTGGTATCGAAATCCTAAAAGCTTATCAAGTGGAGATATGTATAACACTATATGAGAATGCATATCATGATAAAAAAAGATCAACATCATTGCATTACAGTGGCAGACAAAGCCAGCATATGAGATTACATATCCAAGGACTGGGGTCCAACTGAAGCTTTGATTTCTTCTTTCTTTCCTCGTCTTCGATTATTATTGTACTACGTTCTTGGGAAGAAACTGGTCATGTTCAATTCAGCACCACATTAATGAAGTTTCCTATTCACTTATCTTCATTTTATTATATACAATGTCACATTTACTATTTTCCAACAACAGCCGCAGCAACAATATTGCAATGACCCATTGCAATTTGAAACACTGATTTCTGGGACAGCTGGGATCGGTGGTATCGAAATTCTAAAAGCTTATCAAGTGGAGATATGTATAACACTACATGAGAATGCATATCATGATAAAAAAAGATCAACATCATTGCATTACAGTGGCAGACAAAGCCAGCATATGAGATTACATATCCAAGGACTGGGGTCCAACTGAAGCTTTGATTTCTTCTTTCTTTCCTCGTCTTCGATTATTATTGTACTACGTTCTTGGGAAGAAACTGGTCATGTTCAATTCAGCACCACATTTATGTCTTTGTACGGAACCTATTCGCCTGCAATTAATCTATCACGGAACCTGTGACAAATACCTACAAACATAAATACAATTTCCTTACGAAAGAGAGAGCACCACTGATGATGGTCCACTAAGCATTGATAAAATTAGCTCATGAGAAAGAAAGGGCTCTATATACAGGAGAGTTTGACGTAATATTAACTTTTTTTTTAAAAGATTTTATCTTCATACTCACTGAATTTAATTTCAAAACTTTATTTATATGTTTGATAGTTTAATTATTCTTGTTATCACAAAAGAAATATAAATGTTTGATTTACCTTTCATACAATTTCGTCATCATCACATTTTTTTTTCATTTTCATATTTTTTAATTGAATCTCATTGTAAATTTTATAAATTGACATTTACGCATTAAATTTTAAAATGGGTTGACTCATTGTGTTATTTATATTCAACCATCAAAGCTGTCTCAGACGATGCAAGAATCTCTGTCTTGCACTATTATCGTTTCTCATCTAGCTCTTCTTCCCCTTCCTCTCGGACAACGATTATATTCCGATACGATATAAATGATAAAATAATAAGAAATAAAGCTACAAGGCATCACTATCATTATATAATATATTAGTACAAGATAGGGTAGCTTTGGATAGGAGAGACGAACCATAATTAGAAAGTATGAGTTGATTGAAGTTCCAATGTTGGATGGTCTTTGTTGTAAAGGGCCTCATGTGTCATGTTTCTCTTGGTTCCATCGCAAGCAATCACTTTATCTTTTTAGAAAGCCATTTTGACAACAAAGAAAGCTATTTTGACAAAAAAGAAAAAAAAATATTATGATCTGCCACATACATTTTGAATAAATCTTTACAAATGGATTCTAATCCCTTTCCAACCCAGTTTGAAAGTTAGAAAGAAGATTAAAAGAAATAATTAAATATAACAATAAAAAGATGATAACGAATGGTTAAAAAGGTTTTCTTTTAATTTATTTGAATGTTTGGAAAAAATTTTAAATTTAAAAATATATATAATTAGTAGCGGATGATTTCAAAAAAAAAATTTCATTCCGATCTTTTATAAAGAAATGTAATGTAATCTTGCAATTATTAACAACATTTCATTTTTAAACAAAATAATATTACTTTTGGTTATACATTTCAAATGTAAATTATTCTTTTAAATTTGTTACCTTCAAACAATTTTTTCAACCATTCCAACATTTTTATTTAAATATAGCCTATTGACAAAACACTTATTTGACAAAAAAAAATCTATATTCCAATTAATTATTTTTCTAAATTAATTAAATCATTGAAATTTTCCATTAACAACAATTTTATTATCAGGTTACAATCAGAATTTTTTCCCTTAATTTATTCCCTCTCAATTAGTGATTTTTGTTCCCTAAAACCTTCTATACAAAATTCAGCAAATCTTGAAATGGTTAAAAAACAAAATATATGTTGGTAAAAATATTAGAAATCAATAATTAATTAATAGACCAAAATATGTTAATGGTAATATTATCAGAAAAATTATTTGCTGGTGAAATTTTTGAAAATGAATAATAAATTAATGAATTAAAAGGGAAATGATGGTGGAATCATTGCAATTGCATTTTACTAGAAGGTTGAAATGGTTTTGAAAAAAAAAATTATACCCTTAAACTTTCCCTTTTTTGTCCTTAAGTATAAAAGGTAAATTGTTAGTGTTATGTAAGTTAAATTAACAAACTAAAAGCAGAAATAATAAATTAAAAATTAATTGTTAATAAATATAATAGAAGAAAGTAAGTGGCTTCAAGCCACTCCATCTAAGTGCAAGTCAAGCTAACTTACATTTAATTATTAGGACAAATGGATGGATGAACACAATCTTAGTTGGCTGTAATTAAATAATAGTGTATAAGAATGATGTGGTAAATAGTGTAAGTATTTCACTATATATATATAGTTATTGTTGTAATATGATTTGAAAAATTGCGGATAAATTTAGGAAAATACAATCATTACAGTTGAAACTTGTGGAATATTGCAATAGCAGTGTGTTATCTGATAATACTATTGTAGTTGCGGACCATAATTTAAAACATTGGCTACAATTAATAAAATAATTGTGAGAAAATATGACAATTACAGTATAAAATTGGAAAAAATCAAGAACGTAGAACATTCACGGCAACAACATTGCGCGCAATATATATATATATATATATATATATATGGGTGAAGAGAGTGCAAAGAAGGAAGTCCGGGCCGGGTGTAAAGATGTTCGTTGTGGTGATCATAACTTCCCCGTATATCAGTAAATATTTGCCCTCAAACTGTTCTATCTGGAAATATGTTCCTGAGTCCATCAGGTAAAATCTCAGTCACCGTACAACTTCATGTGTATATATGAGCAGTAGCACCAAGCAACCACAAATTAAGTTCTTGATTATTTTATACTGCTGCTATGTAAATCCTTTGGCAAAAGTTTTGAAGGGGAGTTTTTCACTGTCCTTCCTCAGGCACTCACTCACCCTCACCCCGTATATATAACCCTATGCGCTGCCCATCAGTTCTCATAATTTTCTTCCATTTCTTCAACACTGCATTTCCGCTGATTGCCGTTGCCCTATACAGCAATTAGCTTCGTCTTGCTACTCTGAAACCTTAGTTTAAGAAGCCAAAATGGCTTTCGGAAACATGAAGATCAGCCCACTGTAACTTCTGCTAAGATTGCAATGAACGACAGACATGGAGAGAACTCTCCACACTTCGATGGTTTGAAGGTTTATGATAAGTACCCATTTCACCCTAGTCAAAATCCAAAGGATGTTATCTAAATGAATCTTCCAGAAAATCACTTATCAATATCTAGCAAACACATTTCTGGTACTGACATAAATCATGTAATAACGTAAATATGTTGTTTTTTTGAGTTTGCTCGCCAGATATTGATACCTTTCTGCCAGACCAATTTCGATAACACAGTTAGGATTTTGACTAGGGTGAAATTGGTCTTTATCATATGTCTTTCAATCATCGAAGTATCCATATCTGTTATTTGTTATAATCTTAGAAGCTGTTGTTGGCGGATCTTCTTAATGTTTCCCGAAGCCATTTTTGCTCCTTAAAGGTTTTGAAATAGCAAGATGGAGCTTAATTACACTTGATGAGGAAGAGGACACTGAGGTGGAGGAAAGCTTTGAAGGAAGACAGTATCCATGATGATGAAAATGAAACGGGCTGAGGATGAAAAGTACATGTCATCTCTTGTGTTTACTAGGAGTGAGGAAGACGAAGATCTCCATGGTGAATTTCTTAGTTTTTACCTTTTACCAAATAATCGGTTTCTTAATTTTCGTATGTTTCTTTTAGTGGCTTTTATTTGGCTTGTTAACTGGCATGCACGATTATCATTTTTTTTTTTTTTCAAATGGGCACGGTTATCATTTTGAATACTGTGTTTTCCTGTGACAAAGAAAGAAGGCCGTCCTGGGTCGATCAGGTAGTCAATACAGAATGCGGATACACAAGTAGGGACTGTGGGACCCACTTGGATCTGGACTTGCCTATCTGGTTGCCTTTATCTTTATCTCACAGATCATGAGATTGTAGATTATTATTATTATTATTGGATGGATCTATTTCATTTCTTCCGGTTCCATAATTAGATTATTTTATTTTATTTTATATTAGAATGGGCTGTGTTTCTTATTGTTGGGATGGAAATACTTTCAGTTTGTTTGTTCGGCTTAATTTTTTGCATGAGATTGATTAGAAAATTGACAAAAAAAAAGCCATTTTAGGAGAGAAAAAATATAAAAAAATAAAAATATTGTGTCTAAAATTATGAATCTCAAAAGAAAAAAATGGTATCTTTTGTGACGATGGAACGATTCGCTTGATCCGGCTAGAAATGGATCCAAATTTAACAATTATTAATTAGTGATTATTTTTAATTTTAAACTTATTATTCAAATTAGAATTTATTATTATTTATTTTTAATTTTGAATTAATCTTCTCTTGAGTTTAGAATCCCTTTGTTTAGTATTTTGGCACATAAGAATATGCATGAGATTATTTGAGATATACAGTTTACTTTTATTTTTTTAGTAAAATTATTTATATTGAAAGTAAGATTGTTACGTATTTTAGGAGTATTTGATGTGTAAAAGTATGGATTTTTGGGTCGTAGAATATTTTGTAATCTCTCTCTTTGATTTCTTTTAATAAATTTTGTTCATTATATTTGTGTGTGAAATAGATTAAAAACTCAACCACATTAATTTACCATTTTTAATCTTGATTTATATTGTCTCATGGCTTCTGCATATCTTAGGATTGGACAAATGTATCTGGATCCAATTTTTAGCCTAAATTTACTTTGAAATAAATGAAGTTTGCACTGAAAAATTAAGTTTATCAACTTTAAACAATATTTTAAGGTTTGTTTTATAAAGAGATGTGTGTTGGACTTGGTCTTCCATATTTAAAATCAGGTTGATTTAGATTCGGCTAGATTTAGTATTTATATTTTAAATTTTTTATATTATATATTTAATATGTATTACTTGATACGGATTTTATTTGTAAAAAATTAGTGTGTGTGTGTGTGTGTGATATTTTTAATAACGTTTCTTTAATATATGCATTAAAGTTTAAGCTGGTTTGGGCCAGTGATATTTTTAATAACATTTCTTTTTAATATATGCATTAAAGTTTAAAATCGAGTCGAATTTGAGTACCCTAATTTTAAAAAGAACTAGTCTTAAAATAAAAAGTACAACAAAAATTTAACCTGGTTTGGGCCAGACTTCAAGTATGCGAAAAAAACTTCATATTTATCCTGTGTCCCACCCAGTCTGATTTTTGCCCACCCCGAGCATACCTTCACTCTGCCAAATCTTCCCAACTGATATGTGTTTGGTCATTGTCTCTATCTTACCCCCTTATCCCACCTCACAGAGCAGGGGATTGTGGATTATTATTGGATAGTTGCATTTCATTTCTACCACGATTATCTATATTATTTTATATAAGCTGTGTGTCTACAAGTACATTTAGTTTATTTTTTGGCTTAATTTTTCGTATAATTGATCAGAAAATTGAATTTAAAAAAAAAATAGCCATCCTGAGAGAGAGAGAGAGAGAGATAAAAAAATTCTTTTTGATATTAAAATGATAGGTCCGAATCCCAAAACAAGAAAATTGTGGTTCTATCTTCCCTGAATTAAAAGATATCGGGAAAAAAAATCTTAGGGATCCAGATCCACTTTGGCTGGTTGGTTCTGAATTTAATCGAATCATTGATTGCTAAGTTGGAGGTTACGTGAGAAGCATTAGAATTCCTTGGCAAAGTTCGATTATGGCCGTGATTTTATTGTAATTAAAAAATTTATAAAAAAAATGGTTAGTTCGATGTGAAATTATAAAAAATTATATATACGATATAATTTACAATTATGATATTATGTATAATACTGTGGTGGCAACGCAATTTAAATCACTATCCTTCGGTAATGAGGAGGAAAGTGTAATGAACTTTGCCGCAAGAGTTACATTGTACAGATGACTTGCGTTATCAGAGTATACTTCCCAATTGCTACCAGATTTAAAATTTCTCGAGGTTGTAAATTTCTTCCGTGCTAACAGGAGGAAACTTAAAAGTTTTAAAAGCCAATAAAATGCCAAAAGCAGATTTCTCAGGTCCTGAAAATGCTAGATAATAAGATTTTTTTTCAGCCCAAAAAATAAAAACTATTTCTTTTTCTTTCTAATTATTTGTCTGAGATGTTGGAAGAAAAACAGAGATAGAGAGTTTTTTTTTATTATTTTAAAAATAATTTTTTATATTTTTATTTTTAATACATCATTTAAAACTGCAGCAGTTACGGGAAATAATTTTTTATATTTTTATTTTTAATACATCATTTAAAAAATAAAAAAATAATTTTTTATAGTTTTATTTTTATTTTTATTATTTTTATTATTTTAAAAATAAAAACTATTTCTTTTTCTTTCTAATTTTTTATATTTACAATTATGAAATGACAGCGAAAAAAAAAATTTAAAACTGCAGCAGTTACGGGAAATATTTCTGGCATGATTCTAAATTGTGGCTACACTTTTGATGTATTTCAAAAATTTATAGATAAATACAGAAAAAATACAGTCATTATAATGTAAAATTATGAAATATTGCAATTGTGGTACAGTCCACTGTTGAAGCTGGTAAACTTGTTCTCAAAACCAGCAGTAATATTTGACAAAAATTACCATATTGAAAAGCCAGCCGTATTTATAATGGGATAGTTTGATAAATAGCAATAGTTTTTGACAAAAAGAAGGATTGGATTTGCACTCAACAAGACACTAAATGCATAAACAGTCTCAATTTGGCGTGCTGAAGATGTGCGGTAACTTTGTAATATTCTATTAATTTAGTTACCCTCTCTTTTCTTCTCTTTGCATATAAATAGCAGGGATTTCATTTGGTTCAACACAACAACACAACACACAAAAGGCTTCATACAAGAAAAAGTTTGAGTGTTGTAGAGCATTGTGCTATGAGATAGAGTGAAGAATTGAGAGAGAGAGGGTAATAATAAGTGTGAAGTTTAGTAGTCAAGTGAATGAACAAAAAAAAATGTAATATTGAGTGAAAATTTCATGAAAAGTGTGGTATTTGTATTAGTGAGTTCTTATATTGAAGCTTCCGACTCAGTTATCTCCATTTTATTATACACACTGTCATGTACTCTGTTTTCCAACATCCGCAGTAATTTGAAACACCGATTTCTGGAACAGCTGGGATTTGTGGTATCGAAATCCTAAAAGCATATCAAGTGGAGATATGTAAAACAGTATATGAAAATGCATATCATGATAAAAAGATCAACGTCATTGCATTGCAGTAGCAGACAGAGCCGGCGTATGGGATTACATATCGAAGGACTGGGGTCCAACTGAAGCTTTGATTTCTCCTCTCTTTCCTCGTCTTTGATTATCATTGTACTACGTTCTTGGGAAGAAACTGGTCAAGTTCATTTCAGCACCACATATATGTCTTTCTACCCAATCTATTCGCCTGCAATTAATCCATCACAGAACGTCTAACAAATACCTGCAAACATAAATACAATTTTGTTGCGAAAGAGACAGCACCAGAGATGATGGTCCACTAAGCATTTATAAAATTAGCTCATGAGAAGGGGCTTTATATATTGAAGAGTTTGACGTGCTTGCATTGGGATGCCCACTGTATCATTTTAGAAACCACCACTTAAATGCTGTCGATTAAAAATATGTGAAGCCGTTTATCCTATTAATCTATTTTTTTTTTTAAAAAACATTCGTTATTCTGTAAGTTACATTGGACTTCCAACTAATCTGGATTCGAATCGGTAGGATCCAATATGAGAGTTAAATTCTCCCAACGATAATTTATTTCATTCACAAGACTCAAACTCAAGACCTTACTTAAAGGAATTAAACTCTTATCATTTGGACCAACTATCGTTAGTATTAATCTATTTTCTAATACAAGTTGGGTTGATTCACATTTAGGCAGTTTGACTCGAAGCCATTAATTTCTTTTCTGTCATATTTATTAATAATTAATTATTAATTTATTATTTCTATTTTGATTTAGTAATTTTACTCACATAATCATCAATTACTAACAATTTATTTTTCATATAAAATAATTATAAGAAAAAATGGAAGGTTTCAATGTATAATTTTTTTTAAAATCATTCCGATCTTGTATTAAAAAGGTGATGTAATCTTGCAAATTTTTACAACATTTCATTTTTAAACAGAATATTACTTTTGATTAGACGTGTCAAATGTAAATTATTCTTTTAAATTTGTTACCTACAAACAATTTTCAACCATTCCAACACTTTTATTTAAATATAGTCTATTGACAAAATGCTTCTTTGACAAAAATGAAAACTATATTGCAATCAAATATTTTCTAATTTAACTCAACCATTACCAATTTTCTATTAACAAAAATTTTATTATCAGCATACAATCAGAATTTTTTTTTAATTAATTCCCTCTCAATTAGTGATTTTTGTTCCCTAAAACCTTCTATATAAAATTCAGCAAATGTAGAAAATGGTTGAAAAACAATATTTGTTGTTAAAAATGTTGAAAATCAATAATTAATTAATAGACCAAAATACATTAATGGTAATATTATTAGAAAAAAATTATTTGCTCATGAAAATGCTAAAAATGAATAATAAATTAATAAATTAAAAGGGAAATAATGGTGGAATCATTGCAATTGCATTTTACCAAAAGATTGGAATTTGAAAAAAAAAATTATACGCTAAAACTTTCCATTTTTTGTCCTTGTATACGAGGTAAATTGTTATTGTTATGTAAGTCAAATTAGCAAACTAAAAACAGAAATAATAAAATAAAAATTAATTATTAATAAATGTAATAGAAGAAAAACAAATGGCTTCAAGCCAATCTACCTAAGTGCAAGTCAAACTAGCTTACATTTGATTATTAGGATAAATGGATGAACACATTCTTAGTTGGCAGCAATTAAACAGTAGTGTATTAGAATGAAGTGATAAATAGTGTAAGTTTTTCACTCTTTTTTATATACATATATATAATTATTGTTGTGATGTGATTTGAAAAATTGCAGATAAATTTAAGAGAATACAATCATTACAGTGGAAACTTGAGGAATATTGCAATAGCAGTGTGATATGTGATAATACTATTGTAGTTGGAGATCATGATTTAAAACATTGGCTGTAATTAATAAAATAATTGTGAGAAAATATGACAATTATAGTATAAAATTGGGAAAAAAAAAAAGAATGTAGAACATTGACGATAACAACATTGCGCAGAATATATATGGGGTGAAAAGAATGCAAAGGAGAAAGTCCGGGCCGCTTGTAAGGATGTTTGTTGTGGTGATCATAACCTCCGCACAAGATTTAAAAAACGGTCCACCTCAACAATATTAAAATTAAAAATTCCATTGCATCTTTAATTTTTCATAATTTCACTCTGCAATGATTGTATTTTTTCACATTTTCTTGCATTACGTAATATAACCGTAATTTAAATTCTTGCCTCCGCGTATATCAGTAAATATTTGCCTCAAATTATTCTATCTGGAAATGCGTTGTTGAGTCCATCAGGTAAAACCTCAGTCACCGTACAACTTCATGTATATATATGAGCAGTAGCACCATGCACTCACAAATTACGTTCTTGATTATTTTATACGGCTGCTATGTAAATCCTTTGGCAAAAGTTTTGAAGCGGACTTTGCCAGTGTCCTTCCTCAGGCACTCACTCACCCTCACCCTTATATATAACCCTATGCGCTGCCCATCAGTTCTCCTAATTTTCTCCCATTTCTTCAACACTGCATTTCCGCTGATTGCCGTTGCCCTATACTGTAATTAGCTTCATCTTGCTACTTTGAAACCTTAGTTTAAGGAGCGAAAGTGGCTTTCGGAAACATGAAGATCAGCCCACGGTAACTTCTGCAAAGATTGCAATGAACGACAGACATGGACAGAACTCCCCACACTTCGATGGTTTGAAGGTGTTTGATAAATACCCATTTCACCCTACTCAAAATTCGAAGGATGTTATCTAAATGAGTCTTCCAGAAAATCACTCATCAGTATCTGGCAAACCCATTTCTGGTACTGACGTAAATCATGTAACATAAATATGTTGTTTTTTGAGTTTGCTTGCCAGATATTGATACTTTTCTGCCAGACCCATTTTTATAACACAGTTAGGATTTTGACTAGGGTGAAATGGGTTCTTATCGTATGTCTTCTGATCATCGAAGTATCCATGTCTGTTATTTGTTACAGTCTTAGACAGAAGCTGTTGTTGGCGGATCTTCTTAATGTTTCCCAAAGCCATTTTTGCTCTTAAGGTTTTGAAATAGCGAGATGAAGCTTAATTATACTTGATGAGGAAGAGGACACTGAGGTGGGGGAAAGCTTTGAGGGAAGACAGTGTCCATGATGATGAAGATGAAAGGTCTGAGGATGAAAAGTACATGTCATCCCTTGTGTTTACAGGGAGTGAGGAAGACGAAGGTCTCCATGGTGAATTTCTTAGTTTTTACCACATAATCTGTTTCTTAATTTTCGTATGTTTCTTTTAATGGCTTTTATTTGGCTTGTTAACTGGCATGCACGATTATTAATTTTTTTTTTAAAAAAAAAATGGGCATGATTATCATTTTAAATACTGTGTTTTCCTGTAACAAACTAAAGAGGCCGTCCTGGGTCGATCAGGTACGAGTCAATGTAGAATACGGATAGACAAGTAGGCACTGTGGGACCCACTTGGATCTGGACCTTCCTATGTGGTTGCCTTTATCTTTATCTCACAGATCATGAGATTGTGGATTAATATTATTGGATAGTCGTATTTCATTTCTTCCAGTTCCATGATTAGATTATTTTATTTTATATTATATTATAATGGGCTGTGTATCTTTTTGTTGGGATGGAAATACTTCCAGTTTATTTGTTCGCCTTAATTTTTTTGGATGTGATTGATTAGAAATTTGACAAAAAAAGGCCAGAGAGAGAAAAATATAAAAATATAAAAATATTGTGTTTAAAATTATGAATTCCAATATATATATATATATATATATATATATATATATATATATATATATATATATGGAATTATTCGCTTGATCCGGTTAGAAATGGATCCAAATTTAATAGTTATTAATCAGTGATTATTTTTAATTTTAAACTTTTTATTCAAACTATAATTATTTTTTTTATTTTGAATTAATCTTCTTGAGTTAAGAATCCCTTTTGTTTAGCCTTTTGGCACATTGAGATCATAGTTTAGTTTTATTCTTCTAGTAAAATATAAAAAAATTATTTATATTGAAAGTAAGATTATTAAGTGTTTTAGGAGTATTTGATGCGTAAAAGTATGAATGTGTCTTACGAAAAAAAAAAGTATAAATTTGTAAGTGATTGAATATTTTGGAATCTCTCTCTTTAATTTTTTTTTAATAAATTTTGTTCATTATATTTGTGTGGGAAATAGATTAAAAATTGAACCGCATTAATTTACCATTTTTAATCTTGATTTATATTATATCATGGCTTCTGCATATCTTAGGATTGGACAAATGTAGCTCGATCCAATTTTTAGCCAAAATTTACTTTGAAATAAATGAAGTTTGCACCGAAAAATTAAGTTTACGAGTCAAGTTTAAATAATATTGTAAGGTTTGTTTTATAAATAGATTTGTGTTGAGTTTGAGCTGGCATATTTAAAATCAGGTTGATTGAGATACAGCTAGAATATATATATATATATTATGTTATATATTTAATATATATTACTTGATACAAATTTAATTTATAAAAATTGTATGTGTGTGTGAGAGAGAAAGAGAGATTTCAATAATGTTTTCTTTTTAATATATGGATTAAAGTTTAAAATTGAGTCGAATTTGAGTATCCTAATTTTAAAAAGAACTAGTGTTAAAATAAAAAGTATAACAAAAGTTTAAGCTGGTTCGGGCCAAACTTCGAGTGTGCGAAAGTAACTTCATATTTATCCTGAGTCCCACGCAATCTGATTTTTGTTCACCCTGAGCATATCTTCACTCGGCCAATTCTTCCCACCTGATATGTGTTTGGTTATTGTCTTATCTTACACCCTTATCTCACCTCACAGAGCAGGGGATCGTGGATTATTATTGGACAGTTGTATTTCATTTCTACCACGATTATCTATATTATTTTATATGAGCTGCGTGTCTGCAAGTACTTTTAGTTTAATTTTTGGCTTAATTTTTTATTGATCAGAAAATTGAATTTAAAAAAAATAGCCATCTTGAGAGAGAGAGAGAGAGATAAAAACATTTTTTTGATATTAAAATGATGAGTTCGAATCCCAAAATAAATAAAAAAATCCGCCGGGGTGGGGGGACTTAGGGATCCAGATCCACTTTGGATGGTTGGTTCTGAATTCAATCAAATCATTAATGGCTAAGTTGGAGGTTATGTGAGAAGCATTAGAATTAATTTTATTGTAATTAAAAAATTTATAAAAAAATGGTTAGTACGATGTAAAATTATAAAAAATTATATATGCGATATAATTTACAATCATAATTATAATATTATGTATAATATTACGGCGGCACCGCAATTTAAATCACTATCCTTCGGTAATGGAGGAAAGTGTGATGAACTTTGCCGGAAGAGTTGCATTGTACAGATGACTTACGTTGTCAGAGTATACTTCCCAATTGCTATCAGATTTAAAATTTCTCGGGGTTGTAAATTTCTTCTGTGCTAACAGGAGGAAATAACGTTTTAAAAGCCCATAAAATGCCAAAAGGCAGATTTCTCAGGTCCTGAAAATGCTAGATAATTGGATTCTTTGTTTTTCTTTCTAATTAGTTGTCTGATATGTTGGAAGAAAAACAGAAATACAGAGTTTATTTATTTATTATTTTAAAAATATATTTTATATTTTTATTTTTTAATACATCGTTACTGTATCCGTAATGTATAATAATTTTTCCTAAATTGAGTTTTCTTTTCTTAAAAATTTAAGATAACAGAAAGTCGAGAGTTTTATTTCTGGCCGGTGTATTTAATTAGTTAGTATAATAACATTAACATTATGAAATAATCAAAACTATCCCGCGTTTCCTGGTATGGAAGGACAACTCAGGTAATCATTGGGCGTGTATCTTTTGTATTCTTACCCCGTTTTTTTTTTTTTTCTTTAATTTCTTTTTCTAGCAAACCAACCCAGATAATCCTTCTTCCTTCACAAGAAAAAAATAAAAATAAAAAAAATCTTCTTTTCTCTCTGCTGTGCAGTGAAAGCTTGATTGATACTCATACAGTTAGTGGAGAATAAATTATGAAATAAACAAATGATTAATTAGTTTGTATGCATTTAGAAATATTTTGTATTATTTTTATTTTCTTTATTTATCAATTGATGATTTGCATATTTCCTTCTTAAAACCATTGATAATGGTACTTTCTTTGTGCAACTTTTATTTTTTTCTCCAAATATTTTTAATATCTGACAATCACATTTAATTTTGATTAATTTATAATTAAATCGAATTGGATCTTTTTTAAGAAGTAAAATTTTTACAATGTTTATTTTTTATATTCATAAAATTTGAATTTAAAACTTTATTTAAGAAATCAAATTTTCGATCATTCATGCGTTGATTCGTCATGCAATTTTTAATCAGTTAATTAGGAGAAAATGGAGTTAGAATATGGACAAATTTTAGGCATTTACGATCTCATATGTACACGTAAGCATTCACTATGACAAGAATCTATCTAATAACAGCAAAAATACGACATGTATCGGAAATAAACTTCAAAATTAAAATTTAAAAATATTATATTTATTGTATTAAATTTTATAAATTTATTTTATTATTTTATATTTAATAATTATTCTTATTTATATTTAAAATATTAAAATTTTATTTTCATTGTGTTGTATTGGTAAATGACTTTTCCACGGAAGGTGAAATTTGCTTGCTATTTGGTTCGTGAAATCTTACATTTTCGAGAAAATATACATTTTCGAGAATGTAATTCTCAAATATGTGATTCTTGAGAAGGTAAAACTCTTATGTTTGATTCAATACAAATATTTCTAGGAATATTTTTTGACATTCCCAAACATATTATATTTTTATGCTTAGTTCACACTTTATATATTCTCAGGAATTTTGTTACTTTTTCAAAAATACCCTTGTCAATTTTTTTGTTATAAATTGAAATAAATTATAGATTTAATTAAAAATACATAAATAAAGACTTTTAAAAGATTAATAAATTAATAATTTAAATTATATTTGATTAAAATATAATAAAAAATTTAATATATAAAATATTAAAATTTTTAAAATTTTAAATTTGAATTTTTATATAATTAATTATATAAAATAAATGAATAATTTCTCTATTGTTGACAAAAAAAATTTTTTTCTTTGAAAAGAAAATAAGAAAGAAAGAAGAGAAATAATCTCTTTTAAATTTAAATTGAAAAGAAAATAAAATATTTTAAATAATTAAAATAATTAATTTACTTATAATCTCAATTAGTATAATCTCAAATAAAATATATATAAAATATTTCATATTTATATTAGATTATTATTAATTTTCAATATTATATTTCAAATTAAATTATATATATAAATATTTTAAATAAGTTATCATTTTAATATAAAATTTTAATTGAATAAATTATATATTATATTTTTATGAAATTATTTAAAAATTATAATTAAAATTTATTTATGTAAATTTTATTAATATTTCTATATTAAAATTTAAGAATTATATTTCATATTAAATGTATATAAATCAAGATTTGATTAATATTCTATAACTCTTTTTTAATATCTAGAATATTAAAAAATTATTTTTGAAATTAAAATTAAAAATAAAAAATATAAGTTAAAATTTAAAAATAAAAATAAAAAATTTTAAAATAAATGAAGGCATGAAACAATAGGGGTAAATTTATCTTTTTATTTTAGCATCTACATTCTCATGGGATGGAAATATAAGATACCCACCTCTCCTATAGGAAAATTTGAGGGGAATATTGGGTATCAAAATATTTTTAGAAATGTTACATTCCGGAATAAATTTTTTGAAAACATGAACTAAATATGAGAATATCACATTCTTTTGAAACATTTACGGGAATGTGAGAAGCATTCCTTGAACCAAACACATCTTAGCAAAATTGTCCACCAATGGCAGAAGCCAGAAGTGCAGCCGACGGCAAATCTTTTAATAACATTTAAATCAAAAATATTTTTCCACCAATAAGTTCATAATTCCAATTTATAATTCACAATTGACGGAAAAGCATAAAAAAATTACTTTCTTCTTCAAAATCTTCTATTGTAATTTGTTCAACATTTTTTCCTACTATACCCTATTTTATAAAGTATTTTTTTAATTGAGATCTTTTCTTTTTCCTAGAAAAAGGATGGGGTAAGTTTTGAGAAAAACAGATACAATTTTTTATTTGAAATTATAGATTAAAAAAAAGAAAATTTTAAAGTTAAAATTGTGTCTTTATATCTTTGAAAATGATAAATAAAACTGAATTATTCATTATCGTTTACTAGGTATGGTAAGAGAAAGTTGAGCTATTTTTTTATCCATAATTTGACTGAATTGTTAGTGAAGTGATGAATTAAATCATGATTATTGTCATAGAATATATATATATTTTAATTAAAAATTAATTGTATCTAGTTCAATACATATTGTATAATAAATAATTATTGGAATTTATGACCATAGAAATAAATAACTTGTTTTGAAAGGAAGATCATAAGCTACCACTTATATTTTTGGTTTTAAAAAATATTTCATAAGAATACGCATATTTTTTATATTTAAAATATTTATTTTAATTTGAATAGAGATTAGTTAAATGTAAATCAACATTGTGGTATTCTTATATTTAAATAATATTTTTTCTAAATATTTTTTATTCATCATCTAAAAAATTATTTATTTTTATTTAATACTTTTATTAATTTTATTTATAATTAAATTTAATATAAATTAAAAACTAAAAATAAGAAGAAATAAAGAAAAAATTTTAAAAATAAACATTAAAAGCTCTGATTTTTAAAGAAAAAATAATAGCAACGCCCGATTATTGAGTGGGCGAACCGATATTCTGATAAAACAATAATAAAAGCACGCAAGTGCGGTGCGTATTGACAGTTTCCAACAACGTAATTCTCAAGGGCGATTTTTGTCCATCCGATCAAAGTTCCGTGGAAACTGTAAACCTAGCGTGGAAAAATCATCACCCAACATTATTGTAATAGCAGAACATTGATTCAAAGAATTCTAGAGTTTACTTAGTAGCTCAGATTTAGATGGCTTTAACGTCCCATCCATCAATCTTGGCCTAAAATTATAATATTCTTATTCAACATTGTTTATCTGGAATTATCAATTTTCATACTTAACACTTGATTCTATTACAGGGCTATATTCCAAGTTGTCAAACAAGAGGAAAATTAGATGTATCCTTGGGGACTCTCACATGCAGAAAATATACAATATCTCCATTATTGAGTCCGCTGTCTATCCATAGCATTTTTCATATTCATATATTACAAATTCAATCAATTCACAAAACAAGTTTCACATATCTACGATTGCACTCTAGCAGCAAATTTACTTATGTAAGAAGATAGTTGCTACTTACAAGACTGCAATTTTTGACACAAATCTGTTAAGAAGCCTCTGCCACCAGCAATGATCACTTTCTTCCATCATAATTTTTAAGAAGCTCAAGGCCCTAACCTGACACTTGTTTAGAGCTCTAATTGGTTTCGAAACAATATTACGTTGAAAGCAATACAACAAGTTGAATACACGGCGTGTACAACAAAAAGTAAAAAACAATCAAGAGCATAAAATATCACACGCAAAAACAGGAATATGTTGAGTCAAGTTAAACTTTACATAAAATAAATTAGGCCCGCATAAAAGTAGATATTAGCTTGGCCTTATCTATACAGCTATGATAAGGTTAAAATTTAGCTTGACCTAATTTACACATTAAATTTTTAAGGTTTAGCCCAATTTATTGATTTATATAAATCAATTAATAATTAATAAATATTCTTCAAAAGTACTTTTAGAAGTAGAATCAAAATAAGTTGAATTAACTATTGCTTTTATTGAGTATGATTTAATTAACGTAGAAAGTTGCTCAAGCATAAATTAATAATAATATTTTAATTTGAACTCATATCAATAAAATTTTTGTGAAGTTCAAAATTTGACTCAATTTAAACTCAATCTAAGTTTGGTTCAATCCCAAATTATTATATATCACAATAACAATTATAATCAATTATTTAAATATTTACAATATAAGCTAAAAGTAAGACAACAACGGTGCATTAGAATTTTTCATATACTCCTTAAAATGTAAGTTAAAATTTCTTATAAATAATATATTTATATTTATATATAATATAATTTAATATATAAAAATAAAAGTTACCTCGATAAGATAATAGAGTGTGCTTTAAATAAAATGGCTTAATCTTTTTTATAAAATAGGTCAATTTTTTTACTCAAACTTGACCTATTTAATAAATAATTGTATCAAGTTAGGCTAAAATTATGTTAGAGTTTTAAGGACGGCCTACTTCTAAACCTAATAGCATGTATTGACTAAAGCTGTTGAAATAAGCCTAAGCCATAGGTAGGCAATAAGCTTATTTATCCACGAACTTTTGCAAACTAGGACAACAAAAATGAAGTTTGTTTGATTGCAGACCTAACATGGACCATTTGCGGGACCCATGAACCATGTGGACTAACCTACAAACAAATCAAGTCAGCCTACATTTTTTTTCATTTTTATTTTTTTTATTTTTTATGTAGATTTAAATTCCTGGTGCAAACAAAATCATGGCTTTCTCTCACTTTTGATTATGTAAGGTTTTATTATGAATTATTTATTAATGATGTTTTTGTTTTGGGATCATTTTTGGACTTGTTGATATATGTATAGTATTTCTTTATGTATGGATATTAAATGTGTTATGAGTGATTTATGGATTGATATATGGTATTTTGAAATGTTTTTAATTTTTTATTATTTAAAACTTTAAGAATTCAAAATTTTAAAATTAAAAAGAAAAAAGATCTAAGGATTAGCCCATTTACCCATAGACTACATATGACTAGATTAGGACTTTCAATTTTCAATTTAAGAGCCTACTCGCTATTTATAATGTAGGTGGTTTAGATCCAACCCATTTAAAGCTAGTTCACGCGAATTAGTCGGTGAATGGTGAATGGATTGGACCGGCCCTTTTAATAACTTGAGTTGTATATCCCACAAGATAAAGCAACCGACATTATTTTATTATTTCATATCAATTACATTACCGATAATATGTTTATAATGACATTCAATAAAATATTAATTGAAACCAATGTATAAGCCTCTAAATAGCTAACATCTATCAATGATTCAATTGTAGTGATACATGATTAAAAGTAATGCCTTTTGGAGCCCCTTTGAAAAATATTTACATGCTATTTCCTAATTTCCTATTTTACTTTTGTTTCTCCAATCTTTTGTGATGCTATTTCATGCACGCTGATTCTCCTATCTTCAATCTCTATCAATAATATTGTTGTTTCTTGTTCTCTACTAGATCACACATTTGTATGTGCATTTCACTGGAGGTTGAGCTCTATATTAGAATGCCTTAAATTCATTTATTGTGATAGGTTTGCTTAATGCATGAAATTCACTTTTATTACTTTTAAGGTTATATTTGATTTTTAAATGCCTATTATGTGTTTGATAAAATATTGTACTAGAATCAAAAGTTGGGCAAATAACTATAAGATGGATGGAAAAATGAAAAAAGTCAATTAAAATGGCCATTTCTTGCAATTCTGAGAGGTCAATCAAATAGATCTTGAAAAATTATATGAAACAAAAAAGATTGCCTCAAATGGTTGATTGAGCGCAAAGGTGTAGGTTTTTTTTAAGTTTTTAATCCAAAATACATGTTTTTAGTAGGATGAAGCAAATGAAACCAAAATTCAATCTTATCAAATCCCCTACTGTTCCTATTAGAATTTTTAAAAGATTATTAGATCTACTAATCTCATCTAAACTTGTAACTTTTTTTACTATTAGAATGTGTTTTCTTTACTCTTTTATGATGTAATGGTATTATTTTACAGCATATTTATATGACTGTATTTGTTCAAATATGATTTTGAGAGACAATTTAGATCTCTAGAGGTAAGAATTGATTTATCTACAAGTTGTTATAAAAATTTCATTTTCCATAACCAATGGGTTTTATATAAATTTATATACTTGATAGAAATTCAATTGATATCAAGATTTATAAGACTTTGTACTTTTGTAATTCTTGCTATAGGTAATTTAATTTTATTTCTTAAGCTTGTTTTATTGCAAAATTGGGTCATGTTAATGTTAAAAGGGCAAATTTTTTTGATAAGTTCCATAATTTTTCTCTTGTTATTATTATTTTTGAGTTTTTACTTTGATGAAATTGAAATATTGACTGCCGGGTGTTTGGATTATTCCACTTTTACTATATAGTGAAAGTTAAAAAAAAATGTTGTTAAAAGGATATGTAAATATTTCATATCAATGTTTTTTACTAAAAATTAATGTGTTATGAAAAAATTAAAAAACTAACTTTTAGACATGTGTATGTGCATGGGTATCTAAGTTTCCTTAATATAAAAATATTACATATATAATTAAAAATCATAAAAAAATTAGAATTTATTTTATCATATTTATTTTATAATTATATATATATGGGTTTGAAAATTTTTTAAATGTGGTATAAGAGCTAAAATATATGAGATATAGTAAAAGAATTCAATTAAATAAGATCTCTAACTTATTGAAAATTTTTAATAAAAAATTTTGCATTATATTAATATTATTTTATGATATTGATAATTAGTTTATAAATACATGAAGTGAAAAAAAAAGAAAAATATATAATGAAGTAAATAAAAAATAGTACATGTGAGCTACAAAAGAATAAAATTTGAATTGGTGCATATTTATTGTAACGATCCTTATATATCATATTAAAAATTAAAAGATAGTTAAATTAAAAATATTTATATTTGGCAGGGCTTCTTCCTATACCTATGGATTTCATTAGATCCAAAAATGATACATTAGAAAAATATTTTGTATCTTCTAATATCAACATGCTAATTGTCTTGCTCCCATATCTTCTAAAAGGAAAAAATATCCATATGAATTCTTTCCTAAATTCAAAGATTTGAAATATAGTAGTTTCAAATTGATAAAAAAAATAACAAAAAACTAATTAAATAAATTTAAACTAAATTTTTAAATATTTTTAAAAATAGAATATGTAATTATATACTTCAATTAATAGTATCTAAATTAAATCTTAATCTTTTTAAAAATATTTTTATAAAAAGGATTAATTACTTATACATAATATTGATATTAGATCTAATTACAAATAATAGTAATGAATGTGTAATATATATATAATGGAACAAATGAAAGGAGAGAAAGTATGGATAAACTGTAAAATAACATTAGAATTAAAAATAGAATATATAACTATAAGTAATTCAATTGAATTAAATTTTCAACATATTTAAAATAAAAATAAAAAAATTAAATATATCATGTTATAGTGATATTGGTATTTAAGTTGTAAACAATAGTAGTGATTATGGTGAAAGATAAATATGTAATAAAGTAAATTAGAAAAGAAATAATGGATAAGTTGTAAAGTAACATGAGAGTTAAAAATAGAATATGCAATTAAAAAATTCAATTAAATTAAAATTTTAGGTTTTTAAAAATATCTTGATAATGCAAATAAAATTTATTATAAATAAATATGTTATATCGATACCAATGATCTAGACGTCTCAAATAATAGAAGAAAACATGTAAAAAAAATGTGTAATAAAATAGATAAAAAAAAGTACAATAGTATACACTTTGCAAAGGCTTGGTAGGTTTTCAATTAATATCTGTTTAATTTTGAAAATAGTATAAAAAATTGATATCAAGACTCACTGACAAAATTTAAATACAAAAATTTTCCTTTAATTTTCAAATATTTTTATTAGATATTAGAATATGTAATTAATTATTTCAATTAATATTTTGTACATTCATTTTGTTAAATATTTAAATTTGATTTTAATTTTGAAATAATATTAAACAATAAAATATAATTGATAACCTATAGATAATAGGAATAAGCATAAAAATATATGCAATAAAGTAGATAAAAAATGGTAGTTGACTCATAAAATAATAAAGGAATAGAGTAAATAAAAAGACAAGGAAGTGCACAAGATCTTCAACATAGAATATAAATTAAAGAATACAATTAAATTATATTTATACTAATTTAAAATATTTTTACTTCAATTAATGTTATTTAATAAAATTTTAATTTGTTTAAAAAATATCAATAACAAAATAAAAAATATCATAATATATTTATACTATTTTGTAACATTATGTCAAACTCATAAATAATAAAATATGTGAAAAGAGAAAAAAAGAGAAATATATAGTAAAAAAATAAAAACAAAAGAAATAATAAATAAGTTGTAAAGTAACATAAAAGTAAAAAATATAATATATGGTTAGTAATTTAATTCAATTAAATATTGTAATTTATTTTATATATTTTATAAAAAAATGTTTATTTCTTAATGATATTGGATTTGAGTTGTAAAGAAAAAACTTAAAAGGATAAAATAAAAATGCAATATAATAAATAAAAAATAATAGGTGAGTTGTAGAATAATATAAAAAATATATAATTAAATTAAAATTATAAATTATATAAAAAAATTTATAATAAAAATAAAAATATATCAGATTATATATATACTATTAAATAATATTAACATTAAAGTTATAAATAATGGAAATATATATAAATGTAATAAAATAAATTCAAAAAAATAATATATACAATATAATAGAATATTAAAATAAATAAATAAAATTATGTAAAAAATAAATATATAAGCAAATAAATAAATAATGAGAAGAATAAGCAATTAGAAAGAGCAAAGGCCCAGTTCCTTCATTTCATAACCGCAACATAGAAGCCCAAGTGCCTTACTAGAGCATCACTATCTCAACTACAAAAGCATTAACGAAACAGAGAAGAAAGATTAGGCGGAAAAACAAATTCTGCCTTTAGCTAGGCGGCTGACACACATTAGCAAGAAAAAAATCAAACTTTATTTTCTCTATATAAAAAGGAATAAAAAATTTTTAAAAGAAAATTGTTGATTTTTTCTTAGAAGAAAACCAACGGTGTATAAGTATTTTTTGTGTCGATTTTTAATTAAAAAAACTGATGCGTTAAGTAAAAATAAATAATTTTTTTTAGAAGAAACATAATTGACGTCATAACTTTTTTTGCACATCGGTTAAAAAAACAACATGGAATGGTCTAATTCATAACGTTACTCTGATAGACATCGATATCTAAACCAACACTGTATGGCACAACTAACATGTCAATGTATTTATGTAATTATGTATTTTCACCCAAAAAAAGCATTTATGTATGCAATTTTAAGAGGAGAAAAAAAGAAATAAAATCATATAGTGCATTTATAAACAAATAGAGAAGAAAATAAGTGAAAACTAGTTAAGCTCCATTTCGCATAACAAATAAGCTAACTTATAACTTATTGACCTAATCAATACACTATAAGCTAACTTTTAAAAGTGTTTCTTGCACTAACTTATAAGTTACTTCAAATAACTTATAAGTTCTGATTTAATAAGTTACTTATAGTAGCTTATATTTTATAAGCTACTAATTTTTTAAATTCTTTTCAAATCTATCCTTATTCTTTTTTTTTTAATTTACAACTCATATCTTTTGTAATATAAATTTAAGTAATTTTTAAAAATATATTTAATTATATTTTAAGTAATTATAATTTTATAATAAATAATAAAATAAAAATTATATAAGTAAATAAATATATAAGTTTATAAAATATAATTAATTAAATATTAAAAATTATATTTTTATTTTAAACTTTTTAATTACATTAATATAATTTAATTTTTAAATAAATATAAATTATTTTAATCATATATATTTCTATTAATATATCCTTTTATATCATTTTGTAATTTCAATTAATTTAACAGCTAATTTTACTAAACACTTTAGTTAGTTTATCAGTTATCAGCTATCAGCTAACTTATTAACTAGTTGTACGAAACGCAGCTTTAATGTCCGTGGGTTCATGAATACTTATTATTTTGCTGCAATTAACATACGAAGAATATTTATACAATGGAAGAAGAGAATATGTGCAAATCTATTGCAATCAATTCGTTATATTTTTTACCAAAAAAATTGTACTATTTAATTTCCTATCACATATAGAACTTGAGGAATAATTTCTTTGGAAAATAAAACATTGAAAAATAGGAGAGAAGCTGGCGTGTATATTAACACTCATAGTCAATCTCAATTCAAGTTTAGCTTCTGCTTGAGGTGCTCCACTATAAAACAAATGTTTTGATTTGAGTATTTTTTATATCATAAAATAACAATTGTTTCCAATTAGAACATTAATAACTGGGAGGCATTTTGGATACATGTAAGCTGGGGCAAATTGACACATGTAAAATTCAAATTTAACACAAAGTAAATTGATTTTAAGGAAGCATCCAAGTTGAAAAAATACCCCTGGGGTTTTAATCATATAGTTCTACTCATAACAATTTGTCAAACCGGGGAGTTATGATTGTCACTTCCAATGAGCTGTCTTTTTGTGCAGACATACCTTTTATAGCTCATAGCATTCCAGTATCCTATCCATTCTGTTTGATAAGTATTATAACAAGAATATAAAAGCATTAAACACGACAAGTAATTTCCTATTTCAATTCTTCTTTAGCTGAGGGTAATCAATTTTTTTGATCTCATAGGAATTTCATAACCTCATAATCATTATTATTAAAGATCCAGCGGCATCAAACATAAATTTCAATTTAACATTGTATGGAACAAACATGTTTTAATTTGTGAAAATCTGAATTGCAGAATAATGGAAGAGTACACCGACATATAATCAACATCTCTTTCAGCAACTTCTATTTAGCTTTCATGTATTTTACGTGCAAATTTTTTTTTCTCAATTATAAAAGCAGGGAACCTATGAGAAGAATTATTTATATTTTTAATCTTCAAACGCTTCAAACAGTCCACTCAAAGAGGATACTTCATCCAAAAGCCTAATGTTCCTTTGTGGAGACCGAGTAGGTTCATGATTTCGATCATGTTTAGTTTGATGTACCTGAATCTCATGGGATAGTGCTTTATTCTCTTCGTTCAAATATGCATCTCCAAGACAGAACCAACAACATGAGTTTCCATTTGTCTATTTTGTGTCTTCTTGAAACTTGAACATCATTTTGTAACTCCTAGTGTCATCCTCTCCTTGATGAACCTGGGAAACAATGACTTCATTTAGTAAAAAGGTAAGACATAGTTGAATCATAATATGTGAAAATTTGAAAGCAAAAGACAAAGAAATTCCAATCAGTTTAATTATCCAATTTTTGCTCCTAGTTGCTTGATAGAAGTTACTGCCATCTGCTTCCGTCTTAAAGACCAGCAAGAGTTGTCCCCAATGATTTTCCATAGGATAAATAGAATGAAGGAAAATGAAATTATATTTCCATTAAGGAAAATGCTGCCAATAATATAACTTGTTTATAGCAATAACCTTGCATTAACCCACAGAAGATAAAATGTTTCCCATTTTAAACACTAGATTAAAATTTTATTTTAGTTTTTTTTAAGATTGAATTTACATCCATTGATCCTTTATTAAAAATTTGTATTAATTTAATTTATGTAAGATTAACTCTATCAAATTTTAGTTTTTTTGTACAATAATTTAATAACTCCTATAGAGGGACTATAATTTAAGATGGAATTAATTTTACAGAGAACAAATTCATATAAACTCTTAGTAAGGGATTAAATTAATACAAACTCAATTTTAGAAACAAAAAGGATTATTGTCTAAAACACACTGAGTCATGACTATATTACACTACATTATTCAAATGGAAAACTACGTCTAAGTAACCTCTTGCTCATTAAATCAAGGAAGACAAGGTCCAGAAGGAAAAAGTGTAACAACCAATACTATAATATTCAAGCATGAATTATAGTGTTATACTATTCCTTTGCAGTCTGTACGATGACATACCCTACAAACCCAGGTTTACCCGTTTGTGTGACATTCCTACATCTTTGCATTCACAGTTAAGTGGATTACTTGTTATCATTGAATGATTTCAAATTCATTCTCAGAGTCCAGTGATTGTTTTATATCTTTGCCAGATGCCATACTAAAAAAATCTTAGCATGCTCATACAACATTAGTAATTCTTAGTGAGCCATAATTTTCATAAAAACTATAATTAACTTTTAGCAGTACTTATACAGGCCTATAACTAACAAGTAACGATGAAAAATATAATGACTGAAATAATTTAATCATGTTGCTACTATTTAAGAACCCAGAAGATGCTGCACGTTAAGTCTTCATCGTTGCAATCTCTCAGATTCCATAAAAAATACAGCTGAACACAAATATAAGTGGCATAGTCATCCCAAAGCGCCTAATAATATTGAGAGCCGAAAAAGCATTCAAAAGAAGAAAACATCCCAAAGCTTTCAGGAAATAAATAAATACAGCCAATGGCAAAGAGAAAGTAAATAAATACAGCAGAAAAGGGAAAAAAATATTGTTCAAAGAATCTTCAGCAAAGAAAAAGCACAATGTCAACAAAATTAATCAAACATAATAGAGTAAAACTAATTGTGAATAAAATATTGGTTCAAATTCAAATTCAAAATCTAAATTTCAAACATAGTAAATTAATTACTAAATAAATCTCAGAATTCCTAAACTAATTAGATGACAATCTACATTAAATTAATCATAAATAGCAAATACATTAAATAATAATGGTTATTAACTGGAAATAACGATTTCCATTACTTAAAATAGGAAAAAATTACAATTACAATTCTAACTATCTTTATTAGCTGATCCCATTGTAAAGAACCTATTTTGCCTACGTCTCAACACTGAAGCACGTTGAATGCCAACGACAAAGGTTCCGCACCAGTGACAATGAAATTTTCAACCCATAGAACATAAAAAATTCTGAAGCAAGTGAGGAATCGGGAGAATGCAAGTTATACAATGAAAGACCAACAGAATAACTGTATAAATGTAAAAAAAATCAATTTACAATTAAATGTAAAATAAATTTTATGGACTAACACATTTTAATATATATTTGAATTAAATATAAATTCAATGTCATTAATATAAAAATAATGTCTAGACTTTGAGTTATAATATAACTCTAAAGTGTATGCATATACCCTAATTCTAGATTAATTATGATGGGCCAATTGATTCTAGTTAAGTTTTAATTAGGGTTAAGATCCCTACCTACCTCCTTATAAGGTGAGCTGTATTCTCTCATCAAATTGCATCACATTGCAGTTTGTTATTTATAATTATCTCTGAGACTCACCTGAGGACATGTGGGCAGTGATCCAACCAATTTTTCAATCTAACATTATAGATGTAGGAAGAAGGTCAGGTAATTCGAAAATCTCTTTATTTTATTTTGTGCAATTCTTGTACTTCTCTTTATATATTTATGATTATTTGAGTATTAAAATATTTTATGAATTATAAAATTCTTACAATTGGTATCAAAGCTAAGAATCCATATTGATGAGTCGAATTGTACAAATTATAATATTTTATTATATCTAGTATGAATTCCTTATATGCTTCGGCCATAATACATTAAAATCAAATTATGGCAATATTACTTTAGATTTATTGTTTCTTATTTATTTTAATTGGTATGTTGTTAATTTTAAATTGGGATTAAATTTTGACAAGGATTTTGAATTTGTTTCGGAGATATGGAAACTTGAGAAACTTCTGAAATTTGATAAACTTGATATAAATTTTCTGATTTTTTGAATTCGGCGTTTTATACATAAAATGAGCCGATGTTCACTTTATATAAATATATATATAGTTTTGGCTTGTGATTCTTTGACTTTTCTATATATATATATATATATATATATATATATATACTTAACTTTTCTATACGATTCTTTATATCTATATTACCGAATATATATATTACCGAAAGCAGAACCTTAGTCTTGGTTTTCTTCTGATCTCGTATATATACTTTCTGACATTTTATATATATATATACTGTCGTGTTATATATATATATACACACGCGCGCGCGATTATGGTCCACTCTCCGAGCCTAATTTTTGATAAACTTTTCATAATTTTTTGGAAATAAAATATTTTATTAATTTTTGTTTTAATTTTTTAAGTATTAATTTAATTGAATTTTGACCTGAAATTTTTTACTATGTGATCTTTGTATAATTGTGAATTGTGTAAAATTTTTTCTGCATAATCTATATACTATATGCATATTTTCTTAATTTTATCATTAATATACAATTAATTTTTAATTTATACAAAGATTATAATTGCTCATCTTATGCTTTTATATTTTATGTAATCAAACTCACCTATCATGGGTTAATTGCATAAAATTCTTGTAATATTTTATTTAATGTATATATTATGTTAATTAAATTACTATTATGATAATTAAATTTTGTAATAAAAAAATTAGGAGAGTACTATACTAATGGAAATTATACCCTATCGGTATAATTCTATTAGTGTAGTTTATAGGTGATAATATGAGTGTTAGAGTTATATATTAATTTTTTAAAATTTTAAATACCCAATCAGTGTTAGGTTTTAGGAATTTAGCATGTAATTCTTGTATTATATTATAATATTTATACCCCATCAGTACTAAGTATCATAGCATTATACTGTAAATAGTTACATAATTTTGAGAAAAATTTAAGCATGATTATTGTTCAAACAGTTATGTTTTTAATTTATAATTAATTTCATAAATTTTAATAATTTTCCTCAGCTTCTATTCCTATGCAACTGACCTTTGTGAAAATTTTAAATGGGACCAATTATGAGGACTTGGTGGAATCCTTGAGACTTTATAGTAGTCTCTAATCTTGATCTGCCTTTGCATGAGGAGGAACTGAAAATCAATAAGGAGTCAACCCTTGCCCAAAGAGCACAACATGAAAAATAGACTCATCTCAATAAAGTCTATCTGATGGTGATAAAGTACACTATGAATAAAACTATTAGGCAGAGTATTCCTGATAGTTAGAAGGCGAAAGCGTTCTTAGATTCAATGGCTGAAAAATATGCTAAGTTCGATAAAGCTGAAAAGGGATATTTTCTATCTTTATTAGAAAAGACTATGTATGATGAAGTAAGTGGTGTTAGGGAGCTTATAATGAAACTGGTGTATTATCATAGCTAATTGAAAAGTATGAATGTCGATTTGGGAGATAGTTACTTAATTTGGCGAGCTCTAGAGTTGCTTCCTCCTCAATTTGATGTGCTGAAAATATCTTATAATACTCAAAAAGGAGAATGGACTATTAATGAGATGATCTCTATAGTGACTCGAGCAAAAGAGGATATAAAGAAGACAAAGATGCAAGTGACGAATTTCCTCTCTCATGGTTCAAGTTCTAGACAAGCAAATAGGCCTTTCCAGAAGAATAATAAGAGAAAATCTAATCATGAAAGGAAGAAGAATGATATGAGGGAGCAGTAACATAAGCCTAAGAAAGCCATATTTAAAGGAAATTGTAAATTTTGTAAGAAGTATAGGCATAAAAGGGCAGATTGCTTCAAATTTAAGAAATGGCTTGAAAAGAAGAAGGAAGGTAACCCTCTAGCTCTAGTTTGTTTTAAATCCAATAGTATTGAAGTTCCTTCTAACACTTCATGGCTGGATACTGGTGCCACTATCCATGTCACTAATTGCTTGCAAGCGCTGAGAAATCTGAGAAGGCCAAGTGAGGGTGAAATAACTTTGAAACTAGGGAATGGAGATAAAGTACAAGTTGAACACATAAGAGTCATTTCTTTATATTTGTCCACTAGTCATGTTATAAAATTGAAAAACATTATTTTTGTACCTTCTATGAGAAGGAATTTAATTTTTATAACTTGTTTGGAGCAAGATGGATATTCATGTTTATTTGGAAATAATAATTTTAAGTTATATTATGACTCTTGTGTGGTTGAAACTAGTACTTTAAATAGTGGCTTATATAAAATTGATTTGGATAATGCTTTTGAAAATTCTATCAATGCAGTTGTTGGAAATAAAAGACCAAGATTAAATGAAACATCTTCAATGCTTTGGCATAGAAGATTAAGCCATATCTCTAAGGAAAGAATGGAACGATTAATAAAAAAAAGGAGTTTTACCCAAACTTGACTTCTTAAATTTCAGCATCTGTGTGGATTGCATCAAAGGAAAACTAATGGTTAGAGCTAGAAAAAGGAAGAAGACCAGGAAAGAAAGTGTTCTGGAATTGATCCATACTAATATGTGTGGGCCTATCTCACCCAATGCAATAGGAGACTTCAAGTATTTCATCACCTTCATTGATGACTATTTGAGATTTGGATGTGTGGAGCTTCTTTCTAAAAAGTCTGGAGCATTGGAAGCCTTTAAAAGATTCAAAGTGGCAATTGAACTAAAACTAGGAAAGTAAATCAAAGGTGTACATTCAGACAGAGGTGGTGAATTTTATGGTAAATATGATGAAACTAGAAGAAATCCTAGTCCTTTTGCAAAATATTTGCAAGAGTGTGGACTAGAAGCTAGTTACACTATGCCAGGCACACCAGAACAAAATGGAATTGCAGCGCAAAGGAACAAAACACTCATGGAGATGGTACGATGCATGCTCACTTATTCTACTTTACCAGAAATTTTATAGGGTGATGCTCTAAGAACTGCTGTGTATGTGTTGAATCAAGTTCCAAGCAAATCTGTGCCAAAGACTCCATATGAGCTAATGTACGGTAAAAAGCCTAGCTTAAAACATTTTCATGTTTAAGGCTACAAAGCTAAAATTAGACCTTATAACCCATAAACTAAAAAGCTTGAAGCTAGAGCAATTAGTGGGTATTTCATAGGCTATTGCATTGGTTCAAGGGGGAGTAGGTTTTATTGCTCATCCTATTCATCAAGAGTTATTAAGTTAGATCATGTTGTGTACTTTGAGGATGAGTCGAATAGTAGGAGAAAGTCACCTTAGATCTCTGTAGAAGAAGAATAAAGCAATGTCTCCAAAATGGCTGATAAACAAAGTGCTATTCCTCTAATAGTACTTTTTGTTGAACTGACACATATAGAGATGCAAAATGATCCAGAACAACCTGTGATTGAACCAATCCAATTGGAGAATGAACCAAATGATGTAATTGAAGAAATTCCCTTAAGAAGATCACAGAGAACTCATCATCAGGTAATATCAAATGATTATGTAGTTTATTTGCAAAAGCTTGAGTTTGATATGAATGATGATTTCGATCATATTAGCTTCTCAAAAGCTATTTTGAGTTCTAATTCCTCAAAATGGATTCATGCCATGAAGGATGAAATAAATTCAATGTACAAGAATAATGTATGGGATTTGATAGAACTACCTGAAGGATGTAAACCAGTTAGATGCAAATAGATTTTTAAGACCAAATGGACTGCTAAAGGTGAGATTGAAAGATATAAGGTCAAATTAGTAGCTAAATGTTACACGCAGAAGGAAGGAATTGATCATAAGGAGACTTTCTTACCAGTCTCGACCAAAAACTTATTTCGAGTTATAATGGCTTTGGTAGCTCATTTTGATCTCGAGTTACATTAAATGGATATGAAGACTGCCTTCCTTAACGGTGACCTATCGAAGACAGTTTATATGAAACAACCGGATAGTTTCCAAGAGAATGGAAAAGAGCACTTAGTGTGTAAGTTGAATAAGTTAATATATGGCCTAAAATAAGCATTCAAGCAATGGTATCTCAAATTTCATGAGATTGTATCCTCTCTTAGATTTAAGGAGAATGCAGTGGATCAGTGCATCTATTATATGATAAGTGTAGGTAATTTTATGATCTTTGTGTTGTATGTTGATGACATTCTTCTTGCGAGTAATAATGTGAATCTTTTGAATAAGACAAAAATGGCACTGTCACGGAATTTTGATATGAAGGATCTTGGCAATGTGTCCTTTGTACTTGACATAGAGATCCATTGTGACAGATCCCGAGGTTTGCTTGGTTTGTCTCAAGGGGCATATATAGATAAAGTGCTTAAAAGATTTAATATGACTTCATGCTTACATAGTGCTACGCCTATTCAAAAGAGTGAAATGTTTTCCAAAGCCTAGTATCCTCAAAATAATGATGAGAAATCTACAATGAATATAGTCTCATATGCTTCCGCTCTTGGTAGTCTGATGTATGCTCAGGTATGTACACGCTTAGATATTGCTTTTGCAATTAGTGTGCTTGGGAGGTACTTAAGTAATCCTGGTTAAAGACACTATATAGTAATAAAAAAAGTCATGAGGTACCTAAAGGGTACAAAGAATTAGATATTGACTTATAGAAGGTCAAGTGATCTGATTTATATAGGCTATTCAGACTCTGACTTTGCTGGTTGTCCAGATGATAAACAATCAACATTTGGATACATCTTTACGCTAGTAAAAGGAGCTGTATCGTGGAAAAGTGTCAAACAAACTCTAATAGCAACCTCTACTATGGAAGCAAAGTATGTTGCTTGCTATGAAGCCACTTGAGAGATTATATGGTTAAGAAATTTTATTTCTGAATTTTGCTTAGCAGAAAGTATTTCAAAATCCTTAACCATTTATTGCGACAATATTGCTGTTATTAGCTTCTTTTAAAACAATAAAAGTTCTGCCCACACAAAGCACTTTGATGTGAAATATCAGTTTATGAGAGAGAAGACATGCGAGCATCTTACTCATGTTAAACATGTTTCGACAGACTGTATGCTTGCACACCCATTAACCAAAGGCCTAACTGTAGGAATATTTAAAAGACATGTATTGAATATGGGCTTTATTGAATCTTTTGATGTTTTAGGTTAGTGGGAGTACTTGTGTATTTTAAAACTAAAATTGTGTTGATCTTGAAATTTTATAATATTGCTATTTTATTATATTGAAAAGTGCACTTATCGTATTATGGTAATATAAGAAGACATTAAAACCCTGTCTTAAACTATTGTAAAGCATCTTGAGCAGATGCACGGATCATTTTGTATATTTTGATTATGCACACATTTTATAATATTTGGTCTTTTAGAATGAGTATTTCATATATGTATATCTTTTCAACCCTATCTGATGATCAGGTATGCATTTAATGAAATCTCATATTTGACCAATGGTTGTAATGGTATGAATTATATTAATGATATTATTTAATTGTGGCCACATATTGTAATTCAAAATTATATATTAAAATGTGATTGTCTAAGTGGGAGATTGTAAAATAAATTTTGTGAACTAACACATTTTAATATATATTTGAATTAAATATAAATTTAATGTCATTAATATAATAATAATACCTAGACTTTGAGTTATAATATAACTCTAAAGTGTGTGTGCATATACTCTAATTCTAGATTAATTGTGATGGGCCAATTAATCCCAACTTTAAGTTATAATATAACTCTAAAGTGTGTGCATATACCCTAATTCTAGATTAATTATGATGAGTTAATTAATCCTAGTTGGGTTTTAATTAAGGTTAGGATCCCTACCCACCTCCTTTTAAGGTGAGCTGCAGTCTCCCATCATATTATAGTCTGTTATTCACAATTCTCTCTAAGACTCACCTGAGGACGTATGGGCAGTGATCCAACCAATTTCTCAATATGATATTATGGAGGCAGTAAGAGAGTCAGGTAATTCGAAAATCTCTTTATTTTATTTGTGCAATTCTTATACTCCTCTTTATAAATTTATGGTTATTTGAGTATTAAAATATTTTATATTCTTACGTTAAACTCACAGCATGCAGATCTTAACAATCAGAAGAATGAAAGAGAAAATTTACGGAGAGGAAAGAAAGGCGAAAAAAAAAAAAATTACCACAGCATGTAGGTGAGAATGAAAGCTCTGTCTCAGAGAATATTCCTTTCAAATTAACTAAATAAATAAACTGAGTGAGCAAATTAACACTCACAGAGACAAAGCCAAAGCAAAATAATAAAGCAATACAACCAATTGAAGTGAGCATTGCTGAATGAGGACAAAATAATAAAGTAATAAAATAATTGAGCAAATTAAAAGCAATTAGTATTGGTGATTATTTATAAATAATTTTAATTACCAATTACCAATTACTCATAAATGGGTTTACCAATTTATAAATTAATTTTCTATTTGTTATTCTCCATCTGCCTAAATAGAGGATTTTATTGCATTTTCAAATCATATTCAATGTGTATGAATACTGACGCCGAGCAAAACTACTTAAATTGACAAAGAAAGTGATAAAGTGAATAGAAAATGATAGAGCACTTCAGTTCATATCACTTTGCTTCATGATCCTTGCTAATCAAAATGAAGTTTATTTTACTTTAACAATATAAGAAGAAAATGGCACGAATGACAATCATGCTATAGGAGTCCCTGTTAAACTTAATCAAAACTTACTCAACATTTATTCCAATTTTGAAGTTAAAACCACTAGCTCTCTTATCAGGTAACTTAGGTACAACTGAAATTTCTGCTGTCACATTAGCTTGACTTTCATTTCCTGCCAAGCAAAATGCACAAAATTTCTGCAAACTATAAATTTTTAAGTTAAAACTATTATATTGTATTATTATGTAAGTTTTGTGCATTAAAAATTTCCACTTCTACAAAAATTGGACTTTAGTTTTTAGCTTAAGCAAAGTGTTGAAAATTCCTGTTAACCAAACATCTCGCAAAACTTCTATAATTTCATCCCAGACATTAAGTAGATAGCAATATAAAAAGAAAACTGTGACAGCCGCTAATACGTATATATGAAAAATCAAATTAAATAATATAATATTATAGAAATTTAGAAATTTATGATATTAAGAATTAGAATTTGTCTTAGTATTGAGTTGTTTAAAAATTTGGTTTTTTCTTCAAAAAAAAATTGGGAGTTTTCGTTTAATCAGAATTAGAGTAGTATATGAATCGGAAAATATTTTAGTAAAGTGATGAATATATAAAGATTGTAGTCGGCATCAATGCTTGTTCATGAGATCTCATTTAGTATATCGGGTGACAACTAGAGGTTTACATGGTTCAAGCCGCATGAATTTCGAATCAGGCCAGATGAGCCTAACAATGAAAAATGTATGGGCCGAGCCCAGCCAGGCCCAATTATATTTTTTAAAAATTTGGCCCGACTTAATTTGATTTTTAATATATATGATTTGAAATTTGGTTTGATAATCCGATTATTTTAATTTTTTATTTTTAAGTAAAAATTAATTTTTAAAATAAAAAATATATATTAAAGAAATAATATAATATTTAAATATATAAAATATTTAATTATATCAAATTAATTTTTTATATTAAAATAATTAGATATAATAAATTTTTTAATATATAATTATATTATATACAAATAAATTAATATAATTGAATCGAATATCCAATTCTTTTTATTCTAGCCTAAGCCCGATTTGATTATTAATTGAATCATGAAAAAAAAATTTAACAAATTTATCGGACATGAAAATATAACTCAAATCCAATATTTTTTTAAACTGATCTTGTAGAGTTGGACGGACCGTCCTATCCACGTACATCTCTAAAGACGACCTCTTCATTTGAGCATCGAGTATAATAATAATAATAAAAAAATATTAAAGCAAAAAGAAATCTGCTAGTTGTTGGACTGCTTACGGAACACGTGAAGAATTTAACGGATAAAGAAACTCAGATATTTCTGACATTCATATACACGTATCCCAAATAATCATTAAATATAATCATTGTCTTAATATTTTATTATTTCTTAAGGTCTGTAAATACTCCTTTTTTCAGTATCGACGCCACACTATCTTAGAAAATTCAGGTTAGTTCTAGCGTAGAAACTAATTGCCTTTTGGCTCAAGGTATCATAATTCGTCTAGTGGATGTCCTGTTTCAAACAATCAGAACATTATACTCTGGGCTTCATGTGGGAAAAACCGAAATATTAGTGAATGGAAAGCATCATAAAACTTAGCTTAAAATTAAAACTGAAAAGCAGAAAACTAATCCAGATTTCCAATCCCTAAATTTTGAACAAAAAAAAAAAGACAAATTAGAAGCCAAAAAAGCCACAAATTACAAATAAAGGGATGAAGAATGGCTTAAAAATATCAGAAATGATCCAAATTTCAGATTAAAGAAGAAATCAAGAAATTCAAACATCAAAAAATTCAAAAGACAATGGAACAAAAAAATTTTCAATTTTAAAATTAAAATTTACCAAAAGAGAAGATAGCAACTCAGATTGGAGAAAGGATCTGGGATGACATTGGTGAAGTCCAGCGTCGGAACAACGGAAACTTAGGCCCACCAGAGCTGCGTGGATATGGTTCTCATCAGACGGTGGTGGTAGTTTGGCTTGCCGAGGTTGCCCTAGTGAGGAGGGAGTTACCTATTATTTGGTTAGAGAGAAATTAGAGAGTAGAAAATAGAGAAAAGAAAAGAATTTCTTCTGTTTGGATATATGAAAGAAAATAAGAAAGAGAGAAATTGAAAAAGGTAATATAGGAGGGACTCAAACATTTTTATTTTCTCCATCTATGGAGAGAAAATGGAGGAAAAAAATGTGCAAAGTTCTAAACAAAAATAAAATATCAATGTTATCCATATTTCTTGTATAAGATACTTACAAAAAAAATTTAAAATTATTTTATTATTAGTAAAAAAATTAATTATTATTAATTTTTAATAATGTATCATATTTTACACTTTTGAGATAGAGGTATTAGGCTTTGAAATTGGAAAGAAATTGAAAATTTAATAACATAAATTACAATTTTAAAAATTTATTTCAATTTAATAAATGAGAAAGAAGAAAGTGCATGAGGTATGTATGAAAACTCATAATATTTGAAAGAGCAATAAATTTATCTTAGTAAAGTGTCCATTGTACAAATAATAAATTATCACTATTTAACACTTTAAATCACATATAAATAGATTCCAAAGATCATATTACAAGCAAGTACAGTATATTTTCTCTATATTAATTTTATTCATTTTACACAATAACCAAATAAAATAATTCAAGTCATTTATTTAATATACATATTTAAATGATCATATGTTAACTAATGAATAGAATAATTCTAATTTGTAAACTCAAATTATATTCTTATCTAAATAGGATATTTATTTTATTAATTTTAGAAATAATATCACTTATTTACGCTTTATAATTTTATTGATTTTAAATGCAATCTATTTTTATTCTCCAAGACACATTTCTCCACATCCTTTTTTTTAATTTGTACTTTTGAGACTAAACATTGGTTTTTTTTTAAAAAAAATATTTTTTTCACAGAAAAATATTATTAATTTAACCCAACTTATTTCGTTGCTCTCACTTCCATAATAATAAAAGTATTTTTCAAATTAAATTTATTCATTATTTTTATTAATTTTAATTATAATGATAATATTACTTAAAAAATAATTTATTGGATTGAAAATTCTCAGTGTTTTGCATTAAAAATGCATGGATAACAAATTGGACATTGAATTTGTTTTGAAGGTATTATTTTCAATTTAATCTTTTAAATTCTTCTTTTCCCCCACTCTTCTATTCAATTAAATAAAAGAAAATCATTTTTCTCTTATTTTCTTTTTTATTTATTGTTTTAATCAAATACAATAAAAATTTATTTTCTCTTCTAATTTCTTTCTTTCTTTATTTCATCCTACCTATTTTTTTTATCTAATTTCTCTGTTATCCAAACCAAGTTTCAGAGATTGGGAGTGAGAAAGTAAGTAAGAATGGAAGAGAAGAAGAAATGGGAGAGAGAAAGAGATTGAAGAGGAGGAAGGTGAAGAAGGGTAGGAGAGGGGATAGCGGGTGGCGTTCGGAGAGTAAGTAGGAGAGTGTGAGAGTGATGCTTTGCTTCTACAAAAAGTTTCCACGAAAGCAGAGTTAGACTGCGCGGAGAGGAAGTTAATTAGAAAGAGTATTAAGGAAGCTAACAAAAAATTAAGAGGGAAAGGTTTTATTAATAAAGCGACACGTAGCAGTAAATTACACAACTTAAATAAGTAAATAGATACAAATAATTTTTTTAGAAAGAGACAGCACAATAATGTTGTTGCGGAGAATAATCTAAAACCATCCATTTTAAAACTCCAGTTTTTTTTTCTCCCCATTACACATAACGCAGTTAATAGAGTTAAAAATAGGGAAGAAATGCCACCTATTCGAAGTCAGTCTAGCTTTTAATGTCAGATTGTTACAAAAGATATTAATAAAGTGGCATTTAGTTTACAAAATCTTATATTTTAAAAAATGTCTATATTTTTAATAATGTGATTTTTAAAAATTTAATTAATAGGAATGTAATATTTTTAGATTTAATTCACTATAAATTTTCTTAAAAATAATATATCATATTTCAATATATGTCATATTACTATATTTGGTTCATACTTAATATTTTCGAAAATTTTGAAATTGTTTCAAAAATACCTTTATTACAATTTTTATTATAAAATATAATATAATGAATCATATTTTTATTTAAAATTACAAAAATAATAAAAAATTTAACACTTAATAAATTAATTTTTAATATTTAACATCTAAAAATATTTTATACTTTATAATATTTTAATATTTAATGTATTACAATTTAACAATTAATATATTCTTTATTTAGAATAAGTTAATATTATTGTTTTATATTTTTATGTATAAATTTGTCTTCTTTAAAAAAATTCCACGCTTATTGTATAATTCTTCAATGAAAGAAATTATATGTATATATAAATATATTAAAAATATCTTCCAAACAAAACAACAATAGAAAAAGAATTGCAATTAAAAAATTAATGTCATTACATTTCTTAATAATAAAAATATTTTAAAAATAAAATGATAATTATTTTTTAGTTTAAACTAAAAATTATTGGATAAAATGATAAACAAGAGAGGAATTTAAATGTGAGGATAATTTTATTTTTTTTATTAATATCAATATTCTCATTACATGAGAATTTGAGAGACTTACCTCTCTCATGAAAATATTTTATAGAAAAATTGAATTAAAATATTCCTAAAAATATAATATTTTCAAGCATTTCTTTTAAACTTTGAATCAAATATGAGGATAAAATATTCCCTTAAAATATTTTTGAAAATATTAAGAATATTCTTCCAACCAAACACAAACCAAAAGGCAATTCTAATTCTCTAATGTAAAGAGCAGTAACTGTTCCAAAAGCAGCTACCAGTCCCCTTAGTAGCCACATTACTCAATTCGTTACGAGTCTTCAAATGCGAGTTTAGCACTAGTCTCCAAAAATAGCCCTCTTCCTGCAGAAATAGCAATAAATTTCTCTGGGCTAATATTACCCTATAAAAAGAAAGTATATAAAAACAACAAAAATCATTGATATAGACAATCATTATCATTTGTATATCTATTATGAATAATATTGCCATCTGTATTGAGTCATCTATATATATTCATATGTATATCAACTTATATAGCTAATTTTTTATTATCTATATAGGTTATATCTATACAAATGATAAAATCGTCTATATAAGGTAGAAAAATAGTTCATACTATCCTATCTAACTAACATATATAGACAATAATTGTCATTTATATAAGTGCATGAATAGTATAAAAAAATTTCAATCCACATTAAAAATTTTCTAACAATTTTAATGATTTTATTTTTCTTACTTTTTTAACAAGTTTATTTCTAATTTAAAGAATCTATTTGTGAATAAATGGTCAAAAAATTAATACACAATAAAATATTGTTTATAATTAATAATAATTATTTATAAATATCATAATATCAATTGTAAAAACAAATAAAACAAAAACTAACTCCTAATAATATATAATAGAAAATATTCTACATCCATAATAACAATATAAACTATTAGATAAAAAGTAAATATAATATATATATATTTATATATACATATATTATCCATTATTACTTATATTTTTAGTATTTTAAATCCTTAAATTATAAAAAAAATCATAATTTCTTTATTTTCATTAGTGTAATTTGAAATTATCATGCTATTTTTTAAATACTTTCATTCTTATATAACATAATAAATTAATTATCATTATATAACATACTTATAATATTAAATTGTTATGTATTTTATTATCCACTACTACTTATATTTTTAATACTTTAAATTATTACTTAAATTATAAAATATTTCACATCATAAAAAGTTTTTTATATTCATTACTGTAATTGTCAAAATTATTTGTTGCCATTTTTTAATTACTTTCATTTTTATATAATTTGACAATTTAATAAAAATTATATAACTTACTTCCAATATTAAATTATTATGTATTTTATCCTTTATTCATATTTAATGATATACTTTTATTAAGTGCTAAATACTTGTTATTTAGTAATTTTTTATAGGATTTAATTAAGCAATTTTATAAATGTTGAAATTATTTATTTTCTTAATATTTTAAATAATTGCTTAAATTACTAAATGTTTCATATCATCAGACATTTTATATTTTTTTCCTAGCAATTGTCAAATTTTATATTTATTCATTTTGATACCCTTTATTTTTAGTATAATTTAATAATTTAATTAATGTAATTATGAAAATTATTATAAATTTTATTTTATTTTTATCAAATCCACTAGATGTTTAACACAACAAATATATCAATTTTCACAAAATATTAATTTTACCAACCAATATAATAAATCATTAAACTAACTTTATATTCAATTATCATATCGATATCATTGGATGTTTAAAGTAATAAACATATCAAACTATACAAAATAATTATTTTTAAAATTAAATATCATATTAAAATATGCAAAATAATAATTCATACTCATTATATGTTTAGTGCAATAAATATATACGCTATTGTACAAAACAATAATTATATCAAATGGATTAATGAAATTAAAATTTATTTTTTATATATTGTATCAATACTATTAAAAATGTTTAGTGTATGAATCTTTTTAACAAACCTTAATAAAATAGTGGAGTAGCAACAATAAAAAAATTTAAACAACAATACGACAACATAATCTAATTATATAGCAAAATAAATACAAGAATTGATAAATAAATATAAAAGGATAGTAAAAAATAAAAAGAAGAGAAGATACATTAATTCCAAGGAAAAGGAAGAGCTCCACCTGTACGTACAAGAAATGGAAGAAATGACTCATGCATCGACATTTATAAGCAAATTATATACAGATAATAAAAAAGTTATGTCTATAAGTATTTTTGGTCGTTTCAATTTGTTCGAAATGAAGGGTATATGCATCATTTTGCCATTAAAGATTATTAAGATGATAAAAAGTCATCAATATATTAAAAAAAGTCATTTGTATTGCCTTTGTAATTTTAACTTGCCAAATTTTTATTGCCATAAAAAATTTGAACTCTATACAGATGATATTTTTTCACCTATGTAGAGAAAAATATTTCTTAAATTAAAAAATCTATATAAGCAACAAAAGTTATCCATATAACAATTTTTAATTTTTTAAAAAAATTAAAAAACTTTATACAGACGACAAAAATCATTTGTATAGAGTTTTTTTTAATTTTTTAAAAAATTTGAAAAACTTATATAGACAACCACAAAAACTATACGAATGACTTTTTATCATCTATATAAAGTTTTTTAAATTTTTATATAGACAATAAAAATTATATGTATAAAATTTTTAAATTTTTTTCTTTTTAAAAGACCTATACAAATGACTGAGATTATATCATCAATATAAGTGTCATTTTTATATTACACAATTATTATAGTGTTAGCCTATCTACTTTAAAGGTCAATTGGTCCTTAGTACATGATTTAACCAAAAACAATGGTTCATCAAAAGAAATTAAACACTTATATTCTAATAAATTATTATATGCTTCAATTATATTATATATCTTCAATTATGATTAATAAATAAAAAATAAATACCAATTTATTTATCAATTTTGTAAGGTCCTTACATATTAAAAATGTGATTTTTCAAATTTCAAAATCTTGAAAATTATCAGATTTGATAAATATCCTTCATTGATCATAATTAAGAACATATGACATAGTTGAAGCATACAAAATTTTCTCCTCACATTATAGGCTTTTTTCTATGCCTTAACCTGAATTTTAGGGACAACAAGCTTAACTTTCATGCTTGCCACAAGTTCTAGTAAGGAACTTAGCCTGCTACTCCCTTCTACAATAAAAACATCCATCTAACCATGGATTGAGATCACCTCTCGCAACTACAACTACAATTGGGATAGATAACCATTGATTTGCCATCGAACTTACACACATTATATGAGGCTTATGACAAATGAACGGTTCCCTTTTCGCAATTACAACTGCAATTATAGGAGGGAATCTAAATCCATCTATCCACTATCACTCTTTCCCTTATTTCCAGTTAAGGTCAAACATTCCACCCACCACTTCGTAATTAGCTTCAAGCCCTCTTTAACATTGAGCAACCCTTATTTACATGACACCTAATCTATAAGAAATCAAATTTTAGAATTAATAGCTATCATAATGATTTTAAAATAATATTCAAAGTATTTAATTCTTGAAATGAAAGATCTTATTGTATTAAGTAAAAGCATTGCACTTATAATAAAAAAGTGAAAGGTAATTACAATGAATATATGTTAATAAGACAAATTATTGATAGTAGAAAATTATGACTTGTAGTATTTCTAATAGGGAGCACTACTAACAAATTACAAATAAATATCAGTATAGACATTGGTCAAAGTTTACAACAATATCTATTTTGATATGATAGTATTTTTTAAAAAAATATAAGGGAGCTTTATATGTCAATTTTTTTAAAACAACTTTTGTCTTTTCTTCATTTGAAACTTTTAACATCAATTCTTAAAATAAACTAATATCTAAATTTATGCAAGTGGTAGCATTTTGAAAAATATGAGAAAATTTCAAAAAGAATCATCATCTTTTTTGTTCATGAGATTTTTAATGTAAGTTTCTAAAATAATTGACATTTAAAGTCATGAGTGTTATGATATTTTGGCATTATAAATAAAGTACATTGTTGTTTTTCTCTTCATTATCATTTCCATTCTCCCTTTTATTTGTCTTTTAGCTCAATATTCATCTTGATTTAGTTCCTTTTGCAAAATCATAAATCTCACTTCATCATCCATTGCACATTAGTGAATTATCAATACTTCTTTAACAAACATCAAGGAAATGCCTTATTCCAATAACTAATTCAAAAAATAAGAGATTTTTTCTTACTTCTATTTCTCAAATCTTCTTTTCTTCTATTTCCTCAATTTTTTGTGTAGGATTTTTTCATTTGTTTTCTGTTATATAACTTCTAGGGTTAAATATGAGTTCTAAATGCTTATTTTATCTTCAATAAAATATTGCAATGGAGTCTAAAATCAGGCAAATAACAATAAAAAATGGAGAAAAATGAAAAAAAAGTACATGAAAATAGTTATTTTTGGCAATTCTAGGAGGGCAAGCTAGCAATTTGTTTATGGATAAATCTCAAAAATTCAAATGAAATAAAAAGAATTTCTCCAAATAGATAACTAGGCATGAAATTATAGCATTCTAAAGCTTTTTAACTTAAAATATACATTTTTTGCAAGAATGTTAAGTTTATTTAATTTTTACTTGCAAATAGCAAAAAATTGATGATAAAAAAATATTAGGCCAATATTTTACATCAATTTTTTTTATTAAAATTTGACTTGAAAAGTAAAAAAAAAAGCATTTTGAAAAGAAAAGATGTTAATAGTTTGTAACTAATTAAGATGAAATGTATACAAAAAGACATAAATTTTTAGTTTTAAAAAAAATAACATGATAACCATTTTTTAGTCAATTATATAACTAACATCATAACAACTATATAATGATACTCAATTAAATGTTAGTTAAAAACTATAGTATAATATGCTAAACACCTAATTTCCATGTACAATTCTATAATAGTGGAGGTGAAAAAAATTTTGGTTCAAGTCTTGTATATAAATACCTCCAAAGGTCTTACAAGTAAGGTTGCAAGTGAAAACTAATCTATGGTGCAAGCCAATCACTTGTAAACTTTCCACTATTATTCTTTTTAGTTCATAATTATTATTATGAGGAGATAACTTATAAAGAGAGAGAGAATTTTCATGTATTCCATTTTAAGGTGCTCTTCCAGAAAATTTATACCTAATCATATAAATGGAGATATTTTGCTAAATATCTAAGAATACACATTTTATAATATATTAGAGGTGGTTCATTGAATTTCTATTTTATCTAATTATAATCATGTCAAGTTAATACTTAAATTGCTTTGTTTCCAATAAATACAAGTGATTAAGCCTCTATGTGATATATATTTTTGTATAATCTAGAAGGATAAAATATTGTGATTAATATTTCTTTCATTAATGACCTACAATGTTGTTTGTTGAAAGCTACCTTGATGATTAATAATATTGTTATTTTCTTAACCTTTTATTAAAGATATAGTTTATATATTATGTAATAGTATTATAATGGTTGTTAAGTTGCACAAAATCCCCATTAGACAATGTGAATATTTGTGTATGTCTATTATCTAGAAATTTTACTTTTATTTTAAATTTCATAACATCCACATCATATAATGTGGTTATATGTGTATTTTGATTGTCCAAGATTTGCAAAATCCCTATTAAGAAATGTAGATGAATGGATCTATTGATAATTTTCATGAATCTCCAATGGATAACACAACTACAAAATTGTTGATATATGTCTAAGATTTAGGAATTTACACATTGGTTTTCAATTGACATCTAATCAATTGTCATTGTATATTTGTTTTAGTACATGTTGTATAATTGTCACAAATAATAAAAACAATGTCAGTTATTATATAAAAACAATAGACATCATTTGTGTTGTGGAAAATAACATTGCACATCATTTTTTTTTTAAAAACCAACATGCAATTTTCATAATATCACTTTAATTTCTTTCAATAACTAATGTGGTGTGTTCCCCTAACCCTAACTTCGTCCCTCTATTTCTCTTGTTTGCCCTATTTCCCCTATATTCCTCCTTATAATATATCTAAACTAGAATGATTACCAATATCTCCTATGATATTATAGAATTCCTATGTCAATAATTTTGAAGAATATATTGAATAACAAAATTTTAAAAATAATGAAAAGTTATTTACTACTTATTTGATCTTGAATTATGTCAGCCAATCACTGTAGCATCCCAACATATCTAAAGTTTTACTCTTTATTATGTATGAAATTTGAATTCATTAGGATTTTTCATTTGTATATTGAGTGAATTATTACTAAAAAATTATTTTCTATCTATTTACATTTATTTATAGCCAAAAATTAAATTTAATTTTTTTGTAATAATAGATGCAATTTTAAATATAATTGATTAATTAATAGTTTGACATCGCTTTCAAAAAATATTGAATGTCTTATTTACAAATGTTTTTGTAATGTAAAAGTGGGAAATTGTAAGGTACCCCAGGGGTTTCTAAACCCTGAGTGGTGTGGCACAATCTCATCCATTGGATGAGATTACCTAAGTCGTTAGCAATCTCATACAATGAATGAGATTGTGCCACATACCCAGGGTTTGAAAACCCCTAAGGGCACTATAGTCTTCCCCTGTAAAAGTAACAAACTCAAGGCTTAAGACTGCAAAAAGTTCTCCTCTTTAGAGATGGTCTTTACTGATTCTCCGATTAGTTATAAAATATTAAATCAAATGATAAAATAGTTAAGTTATGCTCTTTCAGACAATGTCTGTTTACTAATACGTATTCTTGTAAAATTTTAAAGTTGTTATTATATATATATATATATATATATATATATATATATATATATATTATTGAAAAAACTTTTGAAAGAACTTTTTTAATAAAATTTTGAACGATGAAGTTAACATTTTTTGTGTAATTATAATTATATAAAAAATTACATGCACTTAGCGATTTTTAAAAATAAAATACTAAATTTTATGTAAAAAATTAATTTTTACGATGTTTATGTTCAACCTAAATAAGTAGCATATTTATACAGCCACTTTCTTGCATTTATTTGTATGATACTACAAAGCAAAATTTGAAAATACTTAATTACAAAAGTATAATGTAAAAATTATTATATTATAAGAAATTTATGTCTAACAAGTACTTACAATATTGTCAAATTAAGTTTTACCAAACAGATGTTTGAAATTTGCTAATTTTTATACAAAATTTCAACTTGTAACGAAAAATTGGAAAAATAATGAAAAATTTTATAAAAATTGAGAGATATGCATGGCTTTTTTCTCACTATGTATCTGAGTATGGCCCATTAAAATATTTAATAATCATGTAATATAATAAAAATACATTAATCACATGTCTTGACGTCTTACACGTATTAGCTTTTGTCAAAATGCTAGGTCAATTTCAGTCAAGTCCTTCCTTAGAGTTTATTTATTCAATGTCAAAGGCTAAATCAATAAAACGGTGGAAAAATAAAGAGGAATTTTCAAATTTTCATAATTATGTTTGCCAGATATATAGTAAAAATATTCAAAAACAGTCCTTAGTCGAAGTATAATAAGTTTTAAGGTATTTCAAATGTAATTAAAAAAATTAAGAAAGATTTGTTATTTACTACTTCTGCTCTAAATAAAAATCAATTTCATATTTAATTAAAAAATGAGAATATTTTTAGTATAAAAAATTGAAAAATAATAATACTATTTTCATTCTGTTTTATTTTTCTCCGTAGAAAAAATTGAGCCTTGCATTGGCTCCCCCACCTATTATTAAAAAGATTCTTACCTTTACTTATCTAATTAATTATTAATTAACATCTAGTCGAATCAATTAACTATTAATTTAATTAGTTAATTAGAAATCAAAGCCTACGTATTTTATAGCATATATATGATATCACTGCTGATTTAATGACAGAAAGATTTAGAGGCTACCTAATCCAAGTTGACATAATTAAAGTGAGATAGTAGAAAAATGGAGCTGTGAAAATACTGGAGAAAGTTTTTTTTTTTTTTTTTTGGTAGAAAAAATATTGGAGAAAGTTTGAACAGAGTAGCAGCGTCGGAGAAAATATATGATGGTTTCTGCGCAATTCATCATTAGACGTTGGGTTGAAGTGATCTTTTCAGCATATAATGAAGGAAAGTGGAGCTCGCTTCCGATTCCTTTTAGGTCAAAGCTGAAGCCTGGTATGTGCCTTGTCGGAATAAAACAAAAAACATAGGTCGTTATACTTACCAACGTGCTAATTCATTGAAATTTGGCCATAAAATAATCAGGGATAGAGTTCTCTTTTCCATTGATAGAAAATTTTAATTAACATTGATTTTTTAATAAAGTTATCATTTTTTTATTTATTGATAATGTAATAGATTTTAAACTAATCGTAAATTAAATTCAAGTCCTTTGACATATTGCTCTCCTGGTGGAACTTGTCATCTAACGTTGAATAGAATTAGTTTGATCAGGATTCAGGAAAGTGCGAAGAAAACGCGTGTGTGAACATAGTATTTTTCAAAACAATTAACAATTTTTCATCAAAATCCCAATGGCTCCATACCCGTGAGTGCTATTGTTGAAAGTGGGATAGTAGAAAGTGGAGCTTTGAAAATATTGGAGAAAGTTTGAACAAGATTTCAAGAAAATATATGGTGTGTGCTTTCTACTTCTTTTAGCTCAAACCTGAAGCCTGGTGTGTGCTTTGTCGGAATAAAACATAAAATGTCGGTCGTTATACTTACCCACGTGCTAATTCAGTGAATTTGGCCTTAAAATAAGGATAAAGTTCTCTTTAAAACATAAAAATACAAGTAAAGATTACTGAAACACCTACGTTTTTTTAGTGCCATCGGTATCGTCGCATTTGAACCTACTTTAAATGGAGGATCGTGATCCGATAATTTTGACACTATTGTGTTGGATGTGAAAACTACTTTTATCTGTTCTGTACTTACTTTTCACGCGCTTTCCTTTCACGGACGGATTGTGGATATGGACCCGACTACTTCTCAATAAAGGGTGATTATTCATTGAGGGTGCAAATAATATTTTTTAATAAAAAATTATATTTTATTTGTCTATAATTTTATTATTTTCATTTAACTCACTTAGACTTTTAAATATTACAATTTACTTATTTATAATTTCAATTATTATTACTTTATCCTAATTAAATTATTTTTAATTTAATAAAAAAACTCACATTCAATGTGATTTCTATTCTCCTATATTATCATTTATTTTAAAGTTTATTTAAAGCTAATTTATTTTAAAAAATTCTATTTAACATAATCTATTCAGCAACAATAAAGTGAATTGTAAAAAATATATCTCTAATAAAATTAAAATTTATTGAGATAACAAATTGAATTCAAATATACGAAAATAAAGATCACGTACCATTGATCTTAGATTTCTATTAATTTTGAACAGAAAATAATTTAAATAAATAAAATATTAATCATTAAAAGTGTTGATAAATGAATTGTAATATCCAAAACCAACAGTAATCAAGTGGAAAAGGAGGAAGTTTTGTACGCATGGACAATGGGTAATTTACCCCACTTTTTATGCTACTGAAACTGAATCTAAAGGAGTTGAATTATATATTACATTTTCTCTTTGTAATTTTAATTAATTTTTAGGGTGCAAATAATATAACATATATAATATAAAATAATTAAAAAAATCTAATATAACATATATCTTTCAAAAATTAATTTGATGGTTTAATCTAATTTATTTTACTATTTTAAATTTTAATGGATAAGTCAAAATTGAGAATTTATTTTGAATTTAATTTATTATTAGAATAAAATTATATGCATTATTCATAAAAAAATATAATAATACGTAATAACTTTTAGAAGTAAAAAATTATAATATATAAATAAGTGGTATTATAAAATTAATTTATATTACTAACTAATCAAATTTATATCTATATGCCATAAAAGTTAATAAAATAAAAAATCCTTACTAAATTGTTAGACTATAACATAATAATTAGGATGTTGATCAATCCTTTCGTTATACTTCATTTTTGTATTAGTCAAGTGACAAGAACTTATCACTAATACAATTTAATTAAATTTAATTAAAAGTTATGATTTGTTTAAAATTTTTTGTGCTTAGTTAAGGATAATTTTAACAAGTAATTTTCATTTACAAAACAAGAGAATTTTTTTTCTACTTGTAGAATAAATTATTTTTTAGTTGGAGGTTTTAGAAAAAGTCCATATGTAATACTATAGGGAATTTAAATTCATATTCCATTTAATTAATTGATTTCTTGTGAATTAATATGATCAATTTGTGTGAAAAATGTTTTTTGAGCTCTTGAATGATTGAATGTGATAGATGTATGAGAGAATTGTGCATCGGTGAGAATTTTGATGAAAGGTATGAGTTTGAGGATTAATGAGACTAGAAAAGATTGGAAAGACATTTAATGTTCAAAAATTAAAGGCAACAATTAACGTATATAATTAACTATTACTTATCAGAGTGCATTTTGGACCAGCTATAATTAACTATAACCTAGTGAAATTGGCTAAATGATAAAATGGATAACTTATCTTATTTTTTAAATGCCCTTTAGCTCATAACACTAAAATGTCCCAAAATCCTACCCTTATTCTTATTGTCATTTCCTCATCTCCATCCCTCATTTTCTCTTAATGAAAACCCTAAGCTTTCCAAGGGAAATCTTTAAATTCTCCTCCATATTTCTTAAGATAAGTAATTTGTCAATAGTTGATTCTTCATCAATCAATCTTCCTTTTTATTCAATTACTTATTTTACAATTGAGTTTACCATATAAATGTTGATGGAAGTTTATTCAGGAAAACCTTAACATATAATCTCTTCTTTACACTACTATAGAATTGCAATTGTACATCGGTTAATAGACATTGATTATACATTAAACCAATGTCTATATAAACATAGTGCCATTTTAAAATATAATCTCCTATTTGCATTACTATAAAATTACAATTATATATCAGTTGATAGACATTGGTTATAGGTTAAACTAATCTCTATATAAACATAGTCACAATTTTGAAATTATTGAAAAAAATAAAGCAACAATTATAAAAAAAATATCAATGTCTATAGTTACTTCACAACATTTTTTAAATTTAAATAGGAATCTAAAACATCAATTAACTTAGAAAATCTTTGTCCAAAAGAATTTCATAGGTGAAGCAAGAAGACAAAAATATTTATACAAGGATTTTGTTATTAATCAACATGTAAAAGCATTTCAAAACTCTCCTTGGACAATACAATTGCTAGCGGGCAAGCTTACAACATTAGTTTTGAGTTAATAATTGACATCTATAGTTTTATTTATTACTTATATATTCACATTCATTCTTTATTTGAAAATATCTCGATAATGCCTTAACCTCCATTATCTAACTCTATTGTGTTTGAAGAGGAGAAAAAAAGCTATCCCATCATTTCATTAATTTAACACAAGTTGGCATTGGTAATGATGGTAAATGTATTGCCTAGATTCATAATTTATCAATATCAAAACTCAATGATTTTTGGATAATGGCTATGAGAATTAACATCGAGATTAACAATGAGAATGAAAAATCAAAGTCCCCTTTTTTTTGTAATATTATTATAAATTTATTTTTGTTGATATAATGATATATAGAATAAATAAAATTATAGAATAAATTTTATTATATTGACATCTTCTTTCTTATATTTTTGTATATACATGTTCAATGTGTTAATATTTATATCATTGTAAGAAAAATATACGAAAAGAATATATAACATATCATGAATTTATGATATTTAGTAAAATTAAAGAAACATTTCTTATTAATTTTGAAACTAACCTTCTTTTTCTTTAAACCTACAAAAATTAATGTCTTTAAATAGAGTAAACCTCTTATTTTATTTATGTAACTTTTTAACTTTTTCACGCTTGATTCATCTCCTAGGCTTTTTGTAGAATAGATAGTTTGTTTTCCACTCATCGATGTAATTTTTTAAAACTTAATGTAGTATTTAAGTTATATTAAAATATATGGGCAAAAAGATGTTAGTGCTATACAAATAACCAATGCCTAAAACTTATCACATTATTTTGCTATAATCATCATTCAATAGACATTATTTGTGTCGAATATTTAATATTTATATGTTGATTCTTATTAAATGACCAACAGTTATTGTTATTTCCTTGACTATAAATTTTCTTCTTTACTTTTTTTATTATTTAAATTCTTTTCCTATAAAGTTTCGTTTTCACTTCATTTTTTATTTAGCTTATCTTTCAATCTACATTTTATTTAGATTTTGACCGCATATGGCAATGGTATAAAAGGACATTACACAATCAATGCTACTCGATCATCAACTGTTAAGATGCAAGTCATTGCACTTCTACTTTCATCCTTTCTCAACCTTGTTTCTTTTTATATTAGTAACTTAATGAGTTAATTTGAGAGTACTTGTAGCAATAAAAAGCTTCTATATCTACAAGGGTTTGCTAACAATGGCTATAAGGTGGTTGCCATAGATGTTAAAAATATGCTTCAAGGATATTGTGTTAGTGTATATGCCCTAAAACCAATCATATTGATGATTGTAATTTTGAATCATGTTATTTTAATGACAATTCTAATTATTATATTTATATATATTATCTGCATAATATATTTAATTATGATAATAACCTTAAAATAATTATATTCTTAAATGTCCTTAGTCATATATCATTGTAGATTAGGTTGCTTTAATATGTTAAGACTAGCATGTGTAGTGACTTATATGAGATATTAAGCTTACACATGAGTACAAGTTAGAGAACTTGTATACTGGACCAACCTATCCTAAGAATACTACATGGATTGTTATATGAGTACCAAGAGTGATTCTTAGTGATCATTATTATTATAGTCCTTTGACTTGAGATCACCAAGATTCCCTATATGTGAGTTTCATATTTTGATACTATTCTATCACTTATGCTTGAGTGAATACAAGGGTAGTTATTGTATATGTCACATATCATGCGGAGGGGTTTGTGTGATCAAGATGGAATTTGTCCCTCCTATATAACAAGAGTAACATCTGTGGGCCCCTTGATTAAGTAAAGTTGAGAAAATGCATGGCCATACTCAAATGAATTGACATGGGATGTGAATTACATTTGCTTCAGTCAGTTTACTTAAGGATTAAGAAACCTCAAGATTGAATTATACGGGAATGACATGGTCCATGTCTCGTGCTCAATCTAGATGTTTAGGACAAAAGGATATAGATGGTGATCATATATAAAAGTTCAGTCGAATCACCGACTTTCTCATTACTTGGGTAACAATGATATGTTGTTATACATCGCTCATTGTTTATGATAATTAATATGATTAATGATTATTGCTAATGTAATGAGAACCTGAAGGATCACACACTTAGAGCCTAGTGGATTTGGAATTAATGGACTAAATTGTTTGGGCCTAATACTTGAGAATTCTATATTATAATTATAAAACCCAATAATAAGTCTATAATTATACATAGACCAAAGCCCAAATTAGTTAGGGTTTTTTATGCTCCTATTTAAATAGGCTTGTTGGGTAATAATAAGGTTGATTCATTATTCACGCATCCTATACAGCATAGAAAAACCCTAGCACCTCTCCTTGACCATAATCCTTAAAGAGACGTAGCTAGCACTACGAGGCTAAGGAAATGAATTCCAATTAGTGATCGTGAGGACGTTCATTGGTGATCTACTTGTTCGTGTGGATACCTCGGAGTCTTTAACCGAAAGGAAGTTGAAAAGGTGATCAACGAACAAAATCTGGAATCATATAAAGGTATAACCTGAATCCTACATTCTAATTTAACGTTTTGCATGGATCTGTTGGCTGGGATCGATTTATTCCACTACGCTCGTATGGCTCCCAATCCCAACATATTGTAAAGATAATCACCATTACTTATTTGGGAGAAAAATTCCTAGATTTTGTTCATTGATAAATCAAATTATGAGGATTAGTCTTCTAATCCTTATACTTAGACTTATTAATAAACAAACCCCGTCATCACTTTGCTAAGTAATTGCAATAAGTGTTGCAACACAAACAAAAACTAATGTTGTAAATAGTCTTAGTAAAATAATTTATATGAGATTCAAGTTTGGATTTGATATTGTCATAACTTAATTTACCAATGAATAACTCAATCACCACTTTTCTTCAAAGCTATTGTTAGAAAAATGTTAAGATGAAAAAGTTGTAAAAAAAATGTCAAAAGTTGTTAAAAAAATTCTAAACAACATTAGTTATGAAGTAATTAAGTCTAAATTTACCCTAATGTCCAACTAACATATAATAAATATTTAAAAATGCACTAATGATAACATTTAGAGGTGCATTGTATCAAGAGATGAAAATATGAATTATAAATACTAAACTCTATGAAGTAACATGTATCAAGAAACTACAAAAAATTATGACATTTTAAGGTATATCAATAACTAAGCCTTATAAAGTTAAACATACATAATACATCTATTTTAGATAATGACTAATATCTAAATATCTGTGTGATGCCTATAAATTTCACTTCCACTCTTCATTGGTAACATTTAGACAATAACTTATCAATGATATTCAAATTGATGAGAAATTGTATGATAAGAAATAGTATGACAATTCTTGTATTGAAAGGCTTAACTTTGAACTCATTGCAATAAGGCATATAGTACTTTTTCTCAATATAGTTTATTATTAATTCACAACCATTGTACTCTTCAAAGCCATCTCATTATACATGGTCTATCTCAAGGTTGCAAAATGATGATAAATTTTTGTGACATTACAATAAATCATCACTTGTGCCGTGATCAAAATCATAACATAAGATTGAAATTTTTATGATTGTACTATTTAGCCATGGTAATATAATTGACTGGTTCCATGGTACAAGTGAGCATAGTAAAAAAATTGTTGTATAAAAAAAGGTCTTACGGCATAAATGATTCTTTTTGTAATAGGTTCACCTACGGCTAATAGATTCTTCTAGCCACAAATATAAATGTGGCAAGAAAGATATACCCATGACTAGTAACTCATATTGCCACAAACAAAATCGTGGCAAAAAATGAAATAAAATTATTATAGAAACTAATCTAACTAGTTAAAATAAATTTTATATATCTAAATTAAATTGATTAGCTAAGTAATGAATGTTAAGCCTCACCATTATACTAGTTTCTTTTTTAGTATTATAATATAATATATTTTATATAAAGTTTTAATTGACCAGTTGACTTTAAAAATAAATCTACACTCATGTGACAGTAACTAAATAATAATAAAATACTATATCAATATATATAATAAAAATACATTAATACTAAAAGTTTTATGATTTTGTTCTAAAAATTATTTTGCATAGACTAAATTTCCAAATTTTCATTTGCTAATTTTACTTATATCAAATTTATTCTTTATAAATGTCTTCCATCAATTTTATCCTTTTATTAATATTTTTATTAATTATTATTAATTAAATTATCATAAGATAACGGTAAATTTTTTTCATCTTTTAAGTAATTTTTATTATTTTCTAAAAATTTCTTTAATAAAAGTTAAATTATATAAAATAAATATTCATATTAATTATAACATTAAACTATCAAACATATTTAAATTTTAATTATAAATTAAAATTTGAATTATAAATAATTATTTACTTTAAATTTTTTATTTATAATACATATTATTATCACTCATAAATATAAGTTAAATTATTTGATCCTTTACAAATTTTTAGTATTAATTTCATCCCTTATATATTATTTATATTTAATTTTTATCTTTTTATTTATTAAATCATTAACCCATCAATAAAATTATAAATAATTGGAGCCGAATAATTAAATTATTTTTAAAAAGGAAGAAATTAATACAAAATATCAGTAAAGAATGAAGTTGATATAACTGAAATTAATAAATAAAGAAAATAAAATTTTAGATTATTTTATATATATCTCTCCCTTAAATATAATTTACTTAAAAATTTTTAATATAATATTTTCATTATTATTAAATTATATATAATTCTACATAATTATTATTTTAAATTTTTTGAACAAAGTTTTGTTAATATACTCCTTCCATTCTTATTTATCTATTACTATTAACCAATTTCACACATATTAAAAAAGTAATATAATTTATTTATTTTTAGTAAAGTTTACAAGATTATTCTTTATGTACAAAATTTAAGACAGTTAAAAATAGAGAAAAAATTTTAAATGAATAAATACGAGTTAATTAAAATATAAAATAATAAAATATTTATTAATAAAAAAATAATAAATTTGAAAAAAAAATATTTGATGCTTCATTGAAATTCTAAAATAGCAAATAAAAAGGAATAAAAAAACTCTTTAAAATATGATAGATAAAAAGGAATGGAGGAAGTATATTATAGTGATAAATGTGAAACTTATCATTACATAATTCTATAATAAAACTTATTTTCACTTATATCATGAATCATACTATTTATACATAATATAATAATTTTAGTATTTTCATAATATATATCATCTTTGTTAACATATTTTTTAAGAATAATGTGATGTGATAAAAAAATAAATCTTTTTATAATGTTTTGTACCTTGAATGATATATATTTTTGGATTAAACAACAAATTAAAATTTTTTTGTATATATATGTATAGGTTAATCCTATTAATTTTTAATTATAATATGTAAAAAAATTAAATTTATTAAATAATTATATAACACAATATTTAATATATTATATATTTATTTTATTGAAGTATATTAATTTTATTATATAAATTTAATTAATAGAAAGTTAAATGATTATTTATTATTTATAAAAAACTGTTACATTCTAATAGATATTAAATTTGGTACATATGTAAACAAAAATACTTAGGAGGTTAATATATATCATCTTTGTTAACATATTTTTTAAGTTTGAAAATTATTTATAACAAATGAATAGTTTCTTATAGGAAAACTTGTAGAACACCCCTTTATAGTCAACTACATATAGTTAATTACGAAGCCCAAAATTGCTCTGTGGGACCTTATAGTCAACACCCACCTAGGATTTTATCTCTAAATAGTAATAGTTGACTATAATTGTCCATAATTGCTTTTACAACCCCATACTTGACTATATAGTTGACTATAAATTTAGAGTTTGCTTCTAGACATTGATAAATAATTATATAGTCAACTATGATCCTATTTTGACATAAAATCATACTTTTTTTAGAAACAAGTGAGGTATTGGTCCATAATGAGCATGCAATATGAGTATGTATGAACTTAAACACATATAATGATAAGCCATTTGAGTGATGAATCAATTTGCTTACTTTTTATATTTCAAGAATATTTGTATATGTTGTTGAAATATGCTTATCTATGAGGCTATGGTTTGATAATAGTTGACCATGGTAAACCATGAATGGCCTACCTTATGATTGTTCACATAAATCCATAATGAATATGGTGCTATAAGCTTATGCTCCTTATGAATAAAGTGCTATAAGTCAATACTTCTTCTATATAATTATCATTTTAATTATGATAAGGATCATATCATGATTGGTAATGAATTGTTATGATAAAGGTGAATTGTGTTATGATATGAATTAAGTACTAATATTTGTGTGTGTTGTTATGCACTAGGATTTATGTGCAATGTTCATGAAGAGATAAGGATGGAATTTGTGAAAGGAGATTAACTCAGGAGGCAAAAGGTGAGAATTCGTTGATATATGTATTAGTTGAATTTATTATTTGATATTTGAGAATCTCTTTTTCAAATCATGATAGGTGGTGCACATAAGGGTACTTAACCATGCCAAGTACTACAATGATGGTAAAAGGTAAATTACCCTTAATTAAGGTTTCATGATACACAAAAGTTTATAAATCTTCATATTTGTATCTCTACATTTTTATTAAACCTTTTGGCTTACACTATGTGGATATTTAGGTAGGATATTTCTCAATAATTGTCATGCTTATTATTTTATATATTTGACATTCCGGATACACAACAAAACCTCCCACCACCATCACCCCTTAGAATAACCAAGACACTATCCTCTAAGGATTCAAACCCATATTTTGGAAAATTGATAGCATATATTAATTGGTGCCCTTGTAAATTTGATTTTGTAGAATTAAGCAATATAGAGGGTTAATTCTTTTTAGTTGAAATAGGATTTAAATTATAGACCATACCCTAGTGTAATTGAAGTAACTTATGCCTTGCTATGAGGTTCATAAATTAATTTAACTATCTTTTAACAAACTATTGAATTTTAAAGAACTGTTGGAATGAAATGAATGAATGATGATTTGAGTTGATTGAATGTTTTTTGTGGATGAATTTCTTGTTGTGATTACTAAGTATGTGAATTAAGCTAATAAGATTATCGTTGAATGTGCCAATCATAGCTAAATTAGGTTGTCACACAATAACTCTTGCTTTGTTTCAAATAAAGTTTGAGAATTAAATTATGTACTTTTAAATGCAATTTTTTTATTTTTTATTTTTTTTCAATTTTTACAAGTTCTCATTTGTTATTTAACATGAATGATAGGACTAAATTAAATGTTTTAGCTTATTCAATTGTAAAATATAGATTAAGACTCTATTTTATGCAAATAACTGATAAAATAATTAGTAGTTGATAAGTTAGTTAAAAGTTAATAATCTAACTGATTCTATAAACGTATTTTAAAAAAATAGCTGTTGAAATAGTTAAAAATGTGAAATGATCCAAAAATGACATATTAATATAAGTAGATATGTAAATTAAATTAATTCATATTTATTTAAATATCAAATTACATTAACAGAATCCAAATTTTCAATAAAATATAATTTTTTAAAATATAATTAATTATATTTTATGATATTTTATATATATTTACATACATATTTTATGTATTTATAATTTAAAATAAGAATATAATTAATTAAAATTGAATTAATTATAATTTATGGTATTATATATTTATTTACTTAAATTTTTATTTTTATTATTTAAGACAAGAATATAATTATTTATTAAGGGCATGAATTGTGAATTAATAAAAAGAAAAAAGGATAAATAAAAAAAAGAGACTATCAACTTACAAGTTATAAGCTATTCAATATAACTTTTTAAATCAAAGTTTTTTTAATAAATTAATATATGGAATACCTCTAAAAATTAACTTATAATTTATTGACCAAGTTAATAAATTATAAGCTAATTTAATTGTTATGCAAAACAAAACCTCAAAAACAAACAAAATAAAAAAGATAACTTAATTTTAAAAAATAGTTTAAGAGAATATCTTTTATATTACCCTTTGCATTTTTTTGCATTTATCAGTAATTTTATTAATTAACACAATTTTAACTACAAAACAAGAGATAAAAGAATGTCTTGAAAATTCAAAATGAAACATTGGTGAATGATAAAATAAAATTATTTTTTATTAAATATGAGTAAAATTCTATTTTTAATACAGTAGAATATTTCAAATAATTGCCACAATAATTATGAGATTTAGAGTTCAATACAAAGTTATTATTCTTGAATATCACACCCCAACTATTTAAACAAAAGTAAACCATTAGCTTAATCATCTCTTAATTGAACAGTTTGATTTAACCTCTTGATAATTTGATATATAGGTTTTAGTTTCTTACAAGATCAATATTAAATTTGCTACAAATTTTATTTAAATTTAAAAAAAGCCACACTTATGAGTTATTAAACCATATCACATTAATTAATTATATATTATATACCATATCTAATCTAACTTTTATTTCCATAATAAATCAATCACTCCTCTTTAATTTTTTTAATAAGATGATGAAAATAAATACGAATAATCAACTTATTATCCAAAAAAAGTGGAGATCATATTGAAGAAGCGAAGCATTGTAATACCATTTTATGCAACAAGATGGAAAAATATTTAGAAATAAAATATATAGTATTGTTACGTGTAAAATGGTTTATCAATTAGCACAAGTGCACACTGTCGTAAACAAGTAATAAAGTGATGAGAAAGTATCATTCCCACGATGATTGTTTCACTAGGTACCAAAATTCATAATCCTAATACTATTTGGCAAATCGATTAGTTGGAATTGAAGCGAGTAAATAAATATTGATGCAAAAATATTTAAAATAAAAATAGATGCAATTGGAGTATAGATAAATATGAATAAAAGACCTAGGGATCAGACTTCACTTAACAATTTCGGATTAAATCATCTATCTACACTAATCCAATTTTATCTCCCTTAATTGATAGTCGAATTTCCCTAAATTAAATACAAGCCTCTTCTAAGGTCAAGTAATTCTATAATTAATTATTAAATCACTATATTCATATGTGAATTTAAATAACTAATCATGCATTAGGATTTATGGAACTCATTAAGACTACATAAACCATATGAATATATTCCTATTTCATATGCAATTTATGATTTTAATTATAGGTTCCATATACATGTATCTCCCTCCGGTCTCAACACACATATTGAGTTCATTCAAAAGGTGGCCAATCAATTAAAAGCATTAAGAGCAATAATTAAAACTCAATCTAGGAAATAAAATTGAAATTAGTTTCAATAGATTAGAGTTCAATCCATTATTATCAAGTTACGTCATCACCCTAGGAAGATGAAAAATTAGAACATAATGAAATTAAAAACAAAATCAAAATAAAATAGAAATATAATCACATTCATGATACAAACATTATAATTATAAATGCATGAAAATAGAAATACTATCCATCCATGTAGGAGGTAAAACCTTCCATGTAAGAGGAAAACCTAGCCTTCCATGTAGGAGGCATACAAGAACTAAAATGCATGAACTAAACTACTATCTAAGATGCATGAATTAATGAATGCTGCAAATGATCTCTACTTCTACCTATTTATAGGTGAATGAATCAGCTGCAAGTCATAAATCTTGACCATTAGCTACCAATCACATTCTTTAGCTACCACTCATGGTCTTTAACTACCCTTCTTGATTTTCGCAGCAACAATTCTTCTGACTGTTGGTAATTTTTCACCATGAGAATGGCAGATTTACATCTTCCTGTCAACATAGGAGTTGTAGAGCCGGATCTTAGCTTTCAAATGCGGCAAAGAACTCCTAATTTTAACATTTCTATCCCAAGTTATGATTAAATTAGTAACCAAAGTTCAAATTTCGTTAGAATCACTGTTTCATCTTCCAAGCAGAATTTGATAACCTTAGATTCCGAACTGGGCTTTTCTTTAAACATGAAAGTTCTAGGGATTTTTCTTAGCTTTGTAACCATATAAAGAAAAACCCAATCCAACATCTAGAACTCTAGATATAGCCTAAAACCTGAAATAGAGTCAAAATACAGCATTATCTAAAAGATTTGATTTCATTTCAAATTCAAGACCCATTCACAAAATGCAATTAAATTTATTAAATTAAACAAGATAACATTAAAAAATGCATCATATAAGGGAAAATAAATATGTAAATATTTTACGTATCAAATTCCCCCACACTTAGTTTTTGGACGTCCTTGGATAAACACAAAATAAAAAAAACTAATACTAATACTAATACTAATCTACCCATGAGATAAAAAGTACAAAAACAGAAGAAAGATAATTAAAGTACAAAGATATCATATCATTCATGAATCAACAAATCTTGACATATAAAACCAAAAAGGGATTGCAACTTCATTTGAGAAGGATTGAACCAGAATGATATAATCATTGCAACTCATCCTCTCTCAAGTGTTTATGGGCAAGTGTTTCACTCAAATTCATCCTATCAAAGATTGCACTACCATAGGCTTGCATAAATTCTCAATCTCCACTACCTGATTTACATGCACACTTCAAATCAAAAGGTCTTATTAAGGGTTGTAATGAGACCAAGGTAAAGGAAAGATAAAACAGGGATATGAAAGGCTGAAGTAAGGAGAGAAATTAATAGAGCAATTAAAACATGGGTAATCTCTAAATAATTTTATCTCAACATAGCAGACCATGATTCATATTCAAGTACACATCAATTTCTCTCTTCTTCTTTTTCTTTTTTTTTATTTTTTATATTTTTTTGAACTATTTTGTTTGTTTGTTTCTTTTTGAAGGAAAACCCTTGCAACTTTGAAGTTAATAATACATATTCCCCCACACTTTGTGAAAAACCCATTATTCAAAGATTCAAATGCTCTACTAATCCTTAGGGTTAAGTAAAGATAATTGATATTTCATTAAATGACATATTAATGGGTTAAAGTAAAGAAACGGTTAATCGGGCTCAAAGGGGTTTATCAATAGTAAAACTGCAAGGTTGGCTATTTAGTTCTAACTAAGGAAAAAAAATGCCTTTATCATATTTGAGTATGCATGTAAATTGTAATCTCAACCAGATTTTATGCAAGTTCTAGAATGACAACTTAATAGGTGAATATCACACACAAGAAATATAATACTAATTCAACAAGTAGGCTCAAAATCTCACGGTTAAAGGTTTCCAACTCAATCCAACTCAAAATCCATTACCAAACCCATCAATTCTAAGAAGTAAGAAAGTTGTTCAATCATGTTATGAAATCTTTTAAAATTATTGAAAAGAACCTAATAAGTAGGAAAATATTTTTTTATTTTTTTTTATTTTTATATTTTTTTTAGGATGCGTATCAAGAGTAGAAAATAACTCTTTACTCGGCCATCCCTTTTTTTTATAATAAATCTCATGGTTTTACTACCAAAATATCCTAAAAACTAAAAAAAAAATTTAATTTTTTTTATTCCCCCCCACACTTAATGTAGACATTGTCCCCAATGTCTTCAGTAGATTAGCAAAAAGGGTTTATTAAAAGAAAATGCATAAGCAACTCATACATAAAAGAAATTTTGGGAGTAAAACCATAAGAGTAAAGAAAGTTACAACCGGAGAGTGGTGTCTAGTTCAAGCTTCTGACTGCTAGTTGGAGATTGCCAATCTATCTTTGTCACTGATGGATCTGGTTTAGGTGTATAGCCTTGTAGTTGGTCAATCAGCTGGTCAGCAGTTGAGGCAGACATTATGGCACGGCGAGTCGCTTGAGGTATGAATCCCTGTTCCACAGCTTGATCTAAAAAAGACAGCAAACTATCATAAAAACCATTAATATTTAATAAATCTACTGGTTTCAGATGAAAATTCAAGTTAATCCAATATTCAATGGTAGAAATTCCATCTAATGCTTCTAAGCCACCAGATAAAGCAATAAAGGATTCAGCACTGTAAAGCATGCATCCAATACGTTCAGGTAAGTTTGAAACCTTTAATGTTTTACCGATGACGTATTTCTTATCATCTAAACCATTCACAAGGATACTCAGTATTTTGCTTCCTCTGATGTAGGCAGAAAATGCTGCACTTCCTTTTAAGCTATTAAGCCCTCTTCCATACACACAGGCAATCCTTCTAGCAGCTAATGCATGACCAATGACCAAGTTCAGTTGCTACTGTCAGAAATTCTTCATTCTTTCCAGCATAAGATTCACAAAAAATACAGATAGATTTAAATCTACATTTTAATGGTTTCTCAACCTCTTCCTCTTGTTTACTCTCGCCTTCAGACATTTTGCAAAGTGTGACTGCTGAAATGCATTCTTATAATACAAAAGCAGAAACAAAGAAATCACACAAATCAGATAATATCAGAAAAAGATAAAAAAATACTGTGCATAACTGACAAGTGTAATAATGGCGTGAACAAAGTAGAATATGGAATGTAAAGAAAGTCAAAAAATTGCTGAAAAGGTAAACTTAAAAAGAAGAGAAATGTACAAAAAGTTAAAAAGTAACTGTAAAGATAAAAAGATAAAGGAAAAGTAAAGCAGACAAACATTAATATGTACAGTAGTTGTGATTGTGGCTCACATCTTCCTCTGTTTTTCATTCAGTAACGGCTTAAATGGCTTTTATGAGCCGAGGATTTGCTTCCCATCCAATTTTCTTATAAACTGGCAAACAGGGTCTTTTACAGTCAGATCCCCAAGACTGTAGCGTTCCTTTTCTGTATTGAATAAGTTCATTAAATCAAGAAGAACAGCATGAACATCTCCACTAGGATGCGTCTCAAGAGTCTGAATGATATCATCCAATGACTCTTTACTCAGTCCATCCTTTATGAATCGGATTTTGTCCTCTCGATTTACTGAAATCATTCCTTTATTCCTACAAAGCGTATTACAATTCCACCTTGCATACTTATGACAGACTCTCATTCTTTTAGCTCTTCTCTTTTTAGAGTAAGAACTTCTTCTCATACCTAGTAGATGTCTAACAAATGATTCATTAAACTCATCTGCTAAACGTACCTTAGCTTCAATAATCCAACATATATCCTCAGGAAGACCCAAACGCTTAAATGCCTTCATTCTTTCAAATCAACAGTTGTAGATTTTCCTGAGCACATCTTTGGGGAGAGTAGGGAATATGCTTTTAAGCTTTACAAAGGATTCCTCCATGATGAGAATGATGAAAGCTGAAATTGTAAGTGAAAAATGTTGTGCGGTGTGTGCTTAAATAAGTCAGAAGAAAAGAAATGAGAAGAGAAAGAAGTCTTGGGTTGCCTCCCACGTAGCCGCCCTTCTTTAACGTCTTTAGCTAGACAAAGTCCTCTCTTTTTTCTTTTTTTTTCTTTTTTTTCTCTTTTTTTTAATACTTACCAGCTGGCTCTTCAAGCGTGATGACAGTCTTGATGGTGTTGAATGTACTGTCATTGTATTCTTTCAATCTTTGCCCGTTCACTTTGAATTTCCTGTCACCATCTTGAATCTCCACAGTTCCATACGGCCAAACTTGAACCATAGTAAAAGGCTCTGACCACCTTGATCTTAATTTTCCTGGAAAGAGTTTTAACCTTGAGTTGTAGAGAAGTACTTTTTTCCCCGGTGTGAACTCCTTCCTTATAATTCTCCTATCATGCCACATTTTTGTCTTCTTCTTGTAGAGCTTAGCAATCTCATAAGCCTTTGGTTCCAATTCTGGTGATTTTTTTATTGATGGAACAGGTTTACTTGACCTCTCTCTTAAACCTTTGAATGGTTTCTTGTTTAAAACTGGAGAATTTATCTCAAGGCAATTAATCTGCTTCAGGATTTTAAGATTAGTAGACTTTGATGCATCAACCATTCCTACTACTAATGGCTCTTTTGTGCAGGTTTCATGCATTACATCTTTCATGCAATTAGTCAGTGTGTCTACTCTGTAACAAATATTATCTTCATATGGAAAAGTTTTAAAAATATTGAAATATACTTAATCATCTTGAACCTGTAAAGTTAGCTTTCCCTTCTGCACATCAATTAGAGCTCGTCCAGTTGCTAGAAATGGTCTCCCAAGAATAATAGGAATTTCTTGGTCTTCTTCCATATTAAGCACTATGAAATCTGCTGGGAAGATGAATTTATCAACTTTTACTAGCACATCCTCAAGGATTCCACGTGGATGCTTTATTGAATGATCTGCTAGCTGCAGTGACACGGTAGTTAGTTTCACTTCTCCCAATCCCAGCTTCTTGTAGACGGATAATGGCATCAAATTCACACTTGCACCAAGGTCACATAAGGCTTTTTCAAATCCACACTCTCCAATGGTACAGGGAATGTAGAAACTCCTAGGGTCTTTAAGCTTTAGCGGTAGTTTCTTTTGAAGAATTGCACTGCACTCTTCAGTTAAGGCTACTATTTCGAAATCTTCCAGTTTGCGTTTCTTTGATAAAATCTCCTTCATAAATTTTGCATAACTGGGCATTTGGGCTAAAGTTTCAGGAAATGGGATGTTGATATGCAACTTCTTAAACACCTCCAGAAACTTGCTAAACTTCTTGTCTAGCTTAGCTTTCACCAATCTTTGAGGAAATGGAACTGGTGGAACATACGGTGGAGGATTATCTGGAAAAGTCATTCTTCCTAGAATCACCTTGTCTTCTTTCTGAACTTCTTCATTTTTCTTCCTTGATTCTGACTTATTTAACTGCTTCCCACTTCTTAATGAGATAGCCTTTACGTGCTCTCTAGGATTTCTTTCAGTGTCACTAGGTAAAGTGCCTAGTTGTCTGGAATTCAGCATACTTACAATTTGGCCCATTTGCACCTCCAGATTTTTAATTGAGGTTGCTTGAGTTTGCATGATTGCTTCATGATTCTTGAGTTTAGCTTCTGTTCTGGCCATGAATTAGGAAGTATTCATGGTTAATTGAGCCAATGCTTCTTCTAAATTCGCCTTTGGTTGTGTTGGTGATTGCTGAATTTACTGTTGATAATTCCCTTGAGGTTTAAACACATTCTGATTATTCCTCCACCCTAAATTAGTGTGGTTTCTCCATCCTGGATTGTATGTGTTTGAGAAAGGATCATTTTGACGATTTTGATTCCCCACATAGTTGGCTTGTTCAGGTTGAGAAGAAATGAATGGATTTCCTTCTTGACATTGTGTGCTCATGTGAGGACCTCCACATAAATCACAAGCATCTGTAGGAGTTCTGATTGCATTTGCTTGAGCTGTTAATGAACTCACTTGCTTAGATATAGAGGCAACTTAAGAAGATAAAGTGGTTAGAATGTCTAGCTCATGGACTCCAAGTGCTTTCTTTGAAGTGTTGCATTCAGAAGGCCATTGATAAGCATTTGTTGCCATCTCTTCCAACAGCTCCATAGCAGCTTTTATGCTTTTTCCCATTAATGATCCACCAGCTGCAGCATCTACAAGTGTTCTGGTAGCATTAGACAATCCATTGTAGAAAGTTTGTAATTGCAGCCAATCTGGTAGCCTATGATGAGGACATCTTCTTAGCAGCTCCTTATATCTTTCCCATGCTTCATAAAGGCTTTCCATCTCATGGCTGGGTGAATGAAGCAATCTCATTTCTCATTTTTGCAGTTTTAGCTGGAGGAAAGAATTTTGCTAGGAATTTTTGTGCCAATATGTTCCATGTAGTGATGCTCCCCACTGGTAAAGAGTGTAACCAGCTTTTAGCCTTATCCCTAAGTGAGAAAGGGAAAATTCGCAACCTTATGGCATCATCAGAAACACCATTGTGCTTGAATGTATCACAAATTTCCAGAAAGCTGGCTATGTGAGCATTCGGGTCTTCTACTGGAGAACCTCTAAATTAATTTGCTTGCATCATTTGAATTATGGCTAGCTTGATCTCAAAGTTGTTGGCTAGTATAGGCGGTCTCCTGATCCCAGAAATGGTATCCATGACTGTTGGTATGGCATAGTCATGTAGTGCTTTGGTGTCAGATTCTTCTCTCAAATCTGCCATTGCTTCACCTTGATCTACAGTTGACTGCTTCTGTATCTTTCGATTCCTTCGACAAGTTTTCTTGATCTCAAAATCAAATAGCAGTGGCTCAGCAACTCTTGATTTGGTCATACAATAAGACAAACTTGAAAAAAAGAAAAGAAACACCAAAGAAAAAAATGTAAAATAAAAATCAAATTAGGATTAAGATTACTTGGTATTGATATTAATGATAACAATCCCTGACAACGGCGCCAAAAACTTGTTACGTGTAAAATGGTTTATCAATTAGCGCAAGTGCACACTATCGTAAACAAGTAATAAAGTGATGAGAAAGTATCATTCCCATCGAGGATTGTTTCACTAAGTACCAAAATTCATAATCCTAATACTATTTGGCAAATCGATTAGTTGGAATTGAAGCGAGTAAATAAAGATTGATGCAAAAATATTTAAAATAAATATGAATGCAATTGGAGTAAAGATGAAGATGAATAAAAGACCTAGGGATCAGACTTCACTTAACAACTTCGGATTGAATCATCTATCTACACTAATCCAATTTTATTCCCTTAATTGATAGTCGAGTTTCCCTAAATTAATTACTAGCCTCTTCCAAGGTCAAGTAATTCTATAATTAATTGCTAATTCACTATATTCCTATGTGAATTAAACAACTAATCATGCATTAGGATTTATGGAACTCATTAAGACTACATAAACTCATATGAATATATTCCTATTTCATATGCAATTTACGGTTTTAATTATAGGTTCCATACACATGTATCTCCTTCCGGTCTCAACACATATATTGAGTTATTCAAAAGGTGGCCAATCAATTGAAAGCATTAAGAGCAATAATTAAAACTCAATCTAGGAAATAAAATCGAAATTAGTTTCAATAGATTAGAATTCAATCCGTTATTATCAAGTTACGTCATCACCCTAGGAAGATGAAAAATTAGAACATAATGAAATTAAAAATAAATGCAAAATAAAATAGAAACATCATCACATTCATGATACAAACATTATAATTACAAATGCATGAAAATAGAAATACTATCCATCCATGTAGGAGGTAAAACCTTCCATGTAGGAGGAAAACCTAGCCTTCCATGTAGGAGGCATACAAGAACTAAAAATGCATGAACTAAACTACTATCTAAGATGCATGAATCAATGAATGCTGCAAATGATCTCTACTTCTACCTATTTATAGGTGAATGAATCAGCTGCAAGTCATAAATCTTGACCATTAGCTACCAATCACATTCTTTAGCTACCACTCATGGTCTTTAACTACCCTTCTTGATTTTCGCAGCAACAATTCTTCTGACTTGTTGGTAATTTTTCACCATGAGAATGGCAGATTTACATCTTCCTGTCAACATAGGAGTTATAGAGCCGGATCTTAAATTTCAAATGCCGCAAAGAACTCCTAATTTTGACATTTCTATCCCAAGTTATGATCAGATTAGTAACCAAAGGTCAGATTCCGTCAGAACCACTGTTTCATCTTCCAAGCAGAATTTGAGATCCTTAGATTCCGAACTGGGCTTTTCTTTAAACATGAAAGTTGTAGGGATTTTTCTTAGCTTTGTAACCATATAAAGAACAACCCAATCCAACATTTAGAACTCCAGATATAGCCTAAAACCTGAAACAGGGTCAAAATACAACATTATCTAAAAGATTTGATTTCATTTCAAATTCAAGACCCATTCACAAAATGCAACTAAATTTATTAAATTAAAAAAAATAACATCCAAAAATGCATCATATAAGGGAAAACAAATATGTAAATATTTTACGTATCAAGTACTTCAAACAAAACACAATAAGAGCTAGCTTTTGACAAAATTGGAAAGAAAATTTCTTATTCACTTACTATGTTTGGCTCACAAAAATAATATGAGAAATATAACTTTTAAAAGTATGAAATTATTGAGTCATTTAGTTGACCACAAACTATTAAAATGGAGAAAGAAGTTTTATTTTTTACAAATTATGAAAACTCACTTATCTCCACCACCTCCTCAATAGAAAGAAGCTCCCGTATTTTTTATAGACAAAAATATAAAATTACCTATACTTAATTTAACTAATGATCACTTTAACTTTCCATCCTTGCAATTTGAAATATATAACATATATAATTTATTAATGATAGATCTAATTTATTAAGTATAAAATATTATTGTATTTATTTAAATATAGTTATTAATTATATGAAATATAACTATTTTATTAATTATATAATAAATAAAATTATTATTATTATATAAAATAAATATTAAATATTATATCATAAATATTATTATAATAAAATTTTAATTATAAATATAATTATATTTATTATATAAATTTATTATATTTATTATTTATTTTTTAATATTCAATTATAGGTAAAATATTGAATATTTCTTATCTATTTTATATAAATTTGATAGAATTAATTGTATATTGTATTAACTATTTAACTACTATTTTTTCATTTAAATTATATTCAATTTTAATGATATTAAAAAATTTAAGATATATAATACATTTTAATTTTTTATATATAAGCTTATTTTATTTTTATAGTAAATTAAAAATATGTAATTATGAATTTAAAACAATAATGATGCAAAGAGATATTAGAAATATAATTCCAAAAAAAAAAGATAATTAGAGATATTAATATTTCATATTTTTATATTACAATTTTAAAGAGTATATTAGTCATTTTAATAATATTTTTACGAAGTTCAAAGTTCAACTAAATGAAAGATAGGAAGTTAGTTTCTTGAAAGTATTAATTTCTTAATATCAATTAATTAATTTTGAGTATTTTTAAAAAAATTCACAATAAAATTTATTTTCTAAGAAGTTCAACTTTTTGCAAAAATTTACTTCATGCACAAACTAAATAACTCCTACATTTAATTGAAAGAGTAAGAAAATCAATTTTGCCAATCAATGGTAACGTTCACCTTGAAGGTAAATGAATTTTTTTGACAAAATCAATCAATTAAATTTATTTTTATAATAAAATAATATTGATTGAATAATTAAAAATTAATTTAATATGATTGGAAATTTTGAATATAATTAAATTGATTTAGGTAATAAAATTAAAATAAATAAAATATTGGGAGGTTGTTAGAATAATTAATTTCAATAGGGTGAAATTATGAACAAGTAAATCAAGTTTAAAAGGTTGTGAAATTAATTTTTTGTAATATATGATATAGGCTTCGTTTCATATAATAAATAAGTTAATTTATAATTTATTAACTAAGTTAATAATTTATAAGTTGGACTGTAGAAGTATTTCTCATACTAACTTGTGATGAAAATAAGCTCTAATTTAATAAATTATTTGGAGTAATATATGATATAAGTTCTATTTCATATAATAAATAAGTTAGTTTATAACTTATTAATTAAGTCAATAAGTTATATGTTAACCTCTAGAGGTGTTTCTCGTACTAACTTATTGAAAAAAATAAGTTCTAATTTAATAAGTTATCTAAAGTAATATATGATATAGGCTCCAATTTATACAATAAATAAGTCATAAAATTAACTTATTAACTAGATTAATAAGTTATAAATTAGTCTCTAGAGGTTTTTCTTGTACTAATCTGTTGAAGAAAATAAGTTCTAATTTAATAAGTTATCTGAAATAATTTATAACTTATAAGTTACTATCTCTTCAATTTTTTTCAAATCTTTTCTTATTTTTTTAATTAATTTATAGCCCATGTATTTATCATATAAATCTAAATTTCTTCATAAAATATAATTAATTATATTTTATATGATTATAATTTTATTGTAAATAATAGTAAAATAAAAAATATATAAGTAAATAAATATATAAATTTATAAAATATAATTAATTATATTTTTATTTCAAACTTCTTAATTTTATTAATATACTTTAATTTTTAGATAAATATAAATTATTTTAATTATATATATTTTTATTAATATATTCTTTTATGTTATTTTGTAATTTTAACTAGTTCAACAACTAATTTTACAAAACACTTCAACTAACTTATTAACTAATAATTATCAGTTATTAATTATCCATTATAAGTTATCGACTATCAATTAGTTTATTAACTATTAATTAAATTATTAGTTATTAATTAATTTATTAACTATTTACACAAAATGAAACCATAATATAATAAAAATATTAAGTAGAGTGTCCATTTCCCAATAAAATATCTTGTGTAAAAATCATACCTTGATTACAATAGTTCGAATTAGATACTATAGTTTTTAACAATTCATCAATACTTGAAATAACAACTTAAACAATTAATTCATGCCAGTTCTTAAAATTAGATTAAATCAAAGGGTTTAAAAGAGACTTAAAATGAATAATGACTTGATAAAGACATCAAAAATATAAATGATATGATGGGTGAATTTGTGATACCAAAAGGTTGACATCATTGTTCCAAATTGAGGTGTTCCAAAAATATAATACTGTGATTGCCGTGGTAAAATATGGCTGTAATTATAGCTGTCAACACCCCGGTCGCTAGCTTTTTTCTTTCAATTCAAAATATTTTAAATTTTCAAAAATTTTAAATTGTAAAAAATTTAAAATTATTCCAAAGAAATATATATTTATTTATAAATAAGTTATAATGTAATCAAATTTTAGATATAACTTTAAAAAATACTATGCATATATATATAAGTCATAAATATTTATAAAATTAAAAGTATCATTTAGAAATAATTTATAATACAAACCTATAACAAAAAATAAGAAAGAGGAGTGTGATTTTATATAAATCGAAAATTTAGACCTACCAACAATTGGTTAATTCAGTGATAGTAAGTTGAATCCTAAGGTGCTTCAAGTGTAAAAGATTTTATGTGAATAGTTATATTCCATATAACTTATACTACATGAAAATTTTGTAAATTTTATATAAAATATTATGAATTTTATAAAACATTTTCACAAAACTTGCAACAAGTTATATGGATATAACCATTTTTGAAGGTTGCTTCGTAGAAAACCCCTAATTTCGTTATATGAATTCATCTCAAATTTTAACGCCGTTCAAGCAAAAATTTCTCAAAATCAATTTCTTTCTCTTACTCTATTGTGAAAATAGAGGAGACTGGCCTGCACTCTGGGCTGTGTTGGAATCAATATTGCGGCTTCTTTGAATTGGAATCAACTTCAGTGCAAAAGCTTTTGACTCAACCCAAGCTCTGAGATAGCAATGTGAAAATACCAACTTGTTTGAAAAAAAACTTAAAAATCATAAATATTCTTTGTTATTATTGAATGCTGAGATGATCTTTATCATTTTTATTATATTTATGTTGATTTATAATATTTTTATGGTTAATGATTTCTAGTAGATAAAATGATATTAGACTGAATCATAACTTATAGGAGATATGTGGAGAAAGGGAGAAATAAAAGGAGACAAGTATATATAAAGAAACAACTTTAATCTTTTTACTATTTGCTATGTGTTTTGAATGTCAATGCCCAAACAAGTGCCGTTGGCGTGGGAGTTTTGCCTAATTTGTAAACACTTATAACATTATATAAAAATTTGAGAAGTTTTATATGAAAAAATGCTTGTATTATTATTATTATTATTATTATTATTATTATTATTATTATTATAAATCGACCACAAGAAGGATGCTAGAACTCAAACCATCGGCAGGAGAAATTTCCAGGTATGCAACAAGTGCATTATATTATGTTATTTAAAATAACTTTTACATGCAAAACTATTTACGAGTTTTGATTTAGCATAGCAGTTGCAGTAGCATCGACTACATTTAAATTTGTATACACTAATTTGTGAAAAGTTATAAAATTTTATATTAGAAAAATTAGCTGCAACTTTATGATTACTATGTTAAATTTTTATAAAATTTTGTAAAAAAACCTATACCCAAAATTTATGTATAACATCCAAAGATTAAATACTTTTACAATTCATTTTGTAATGCTTCTTAAAATGTGTCTCTAGCTCCTTAAAAAGCAATATCTTATCTATCTATAATATAAGAATAGTTGTAGTTCATCCTGCTATAATTTTGTAGTTCCATGTACATCATCCAATTTATTTTTCCATTCGCCAACACAAAGAGTCACAGAGAAGCATGTTGTTACCTTCACAGTTTTACACTTTATTATTCGAATTTAATATTTTTATGTATATAAATCAAGTGAATTATATCACTCTTAGTTTTATAAAAAAATTTTTTTTTTTATCTTTCTAGGTTTATTTAGCTAAAAATTAAATTAAATTAAATTATATCGTTGTTGGTAATAATAAAAGTGGTTAAATTATTAAATGAATTTGATTAATTCAGAGTTTTTATTTTACATTGATATTGCTTTCATAAAATACTGAAAGTCTCATTTACAAAGTTTTTGTAATGTAAATGTAACAAACTTGAGGGTTACTGCAAAAGGTTCTCCCTTTTAGAGCGAATGGTCTTTACTGATATGCCGATTAATTAGTTATAAAATATTAAATCAAATGCTAAAATATTTGAATTGTGCTTCAATTTGCATTCGACAGCATATGTACTAATTTTTATTTTGTAATTTTTTAAATTTGTAATTATATATAATTGAAAAAACTTTTGAAAGAATTTTTTTAAAAAATTGAAATGATGAAATTATAATTTTTTGTGTAGTTTAGATTATATAAAAAATATACATGTACTTACAACTTTTTAAATATAAAATGCTAAAATTTTATATAAAGATGTTTATGTTCAATTTAACTAAGTAGCATATTTATAAGCACTACAAGAAAAAGAAGCAACTGCGACGACACTTTTAGCAACGACAAAATTTCGGTCGTCGCTAAAGGTATTTCCGGCGACATTGTTGTCGGTAAAAATGACGCACAAAGGGCGAGAAGGAATTAGGCTTTTAGCGAAGTCGTCGCTAAAAGCCTAAAAAATTTTCGGCGGCAAAATTTGGCCTTCAGCGGCGACAATTGTCATCGCTGAAAGCCAAGACTTTCAGTGACAACAGTGTCGTCGCTAAAAGGGTGGAGTGTCATCGCTGATGGTCCACCCTTCAGCGACGATAGTGTCGTCGCTAAAAGTCTTGGCCTTCAGCGGCGACAATTGTCATCGCTGAAGATTCAAGACTTTCAGCGACGACACTGTCGTCGCTGAAGGGTTGAGTGTCGTCACTGAAAGTCTTGAATCTTTAGCGACGACAATTGTCATTGCTGAAGGCCAAGACTTTCAGCGACGACACTCCACCCTTCAGCGATGACAGTGTCGTCGCTGAAAGTCTTGAATCTTCAGCGACGACAATTGTCGCCGCTGAAGGCCAAATTTTGCCGCCGAAAATTTATTAGAGCCTATTTTGAGATAAGGCTTTAGCGACGACAATGTCGTCGCTAAAAGTCCTCGGTCGTCGCTGAAGGCTTCAGCGACGACCGAAATTTTTTAGTCGTCGGTGAAAGTTTTGGCTATTTATTCGCGGCGCCTCTTCCCTCCTCATTTGTGCGTTTAAAATTTTTGGAATTAAGGTAAGTTTTTGAACTTTCTCTTTCTTTTAAATTTTTTCATTTTAATATATTTATTTTTTATATATGTTGATATGTATTAATTTTGTATGTTGCATCTTTTAATTTGTTAGTTATTATTAGCACTTAACTTAGTTCGTGGAGAGTATTTAGAGTTGATCAGTAGATTTTTACCATTGAGGTATGTGAATAAAAGTTATAATATTTTTTTGTGTAATAATATATTTAATTTACTCAAATAATTTGTAATAAATTAATAGAATTGATAGTATGTTTAATTCAATATGAAATTTCATATTATTTAATTTTGTATTTTGTAAATTTTAAATTTATTTATTTAAATTTAACTTAGCATAAAATTTATAAATATAATTTACAACTAGGAAGTCCATATTATTTTTACCATTGCTTTATAAGTATTAATTTTTTATGTTGAATCAAATTGTTAGACATTATTAATAAAATTACTAATATATTATAATTGTATAATTTATATTAAATTAAATTTAAAAAATATTAAACAATTCAAGTTAATTAAAATAAAGAATATTTTAGATAATATATTATTTATAATATACAACAATTTGAATTTAAATTTTTTTAAAAAAATTCAAAAAATCTTTAACGGCGACACTTGTCGTCGCTATAGGGTAAAATATCGTCGCTAAAGATCAGACTTTCGCTGATATTTTTTACTTTTAGCGATGACTTTGTCGTCGCTGAAAGTCGATCTTCAGCGACGACAATGTCGCCGCTAAAAATCAATTTTTAAAATTTTTTGAATTTTGAAATTGTTTTCTGCGACGACATTGTCGTCGCAAAAGGTCGGACTTTTAGCGACGACAAATTGTCGTCGCTAATGACCTTTTCAAGGATGGACCTACACCGATGACATTTTTAGCGACGACTTTTTCTTTAACGACGACCGAATACCTTTTAGCGACGACAAATGTCGCCGCTAAAAGTCTTTTTTGCTGTAGTGAAGACCACTCTCTTGCATTTATTTGTGCAAAATTACAAAGTAAAATTTGAATATACTTTATTACAAGAATCTTCGATTTCTTATAGAAATTATAATTTTATAAGAATTTATGTCTAACAAGAACTTAATTACAATATCATCAAATTAAGTTGTATCAAACAAATATTTGAAATTTTCTAATTTTTATACAAGATTTCAACTGGTAACGAAAAGAATTGGAAAAATAATAAAAAATTTATAAAAATTACGAGATATGTAAAATATTTTTTTTACTATATGTATTAGTGTATAACACAATTTTCTCCTTAAAATTTCAGTTACATTTTATCCTCAATAATAATGTAATAAAAAGAAAAATACATTAACTCTCCTTGAGTTTTAGTACAATTACATGGACCCCTTCTAATTTTAAAATTTATATAAATCTCTTTTGAAACATAATATAATGCTACATTTAAATTTAAATTTAAATTTTTTTAATAAAATGATAAAAAAATTGTAAATTTAAATCAAACAATATATTATAATCAAAGTATTTTATCATAAAAAATATGTTTTAGTTAAATTTAATCAACTAAAAATTTATGACACTCATATTAAAATTTGACCTTATATGAATTAAATTTTAATTGGTGGAGCATAATCAAAGTATTTTTCTATTACAAAATATATAGAATATCTCATATTAATATATATTACTTATTTTGAATTTATAATTATTTTTATTATTTTATTAAAATTTAAATTTAAATTTAATTATAGCATTATTACATATTTTAAACTATATGTAAATTTTCAAATTAGAAGAAAAGTCATATAATTTTAAGAAAGCCCAGGGAAAGGGGAGTATATTTATCTCCGTAATAAAACTGCATGAATCACGTGTTTTGACGTGTTACGCGTATTAGCTTTTGTCAAAATGCCATGTCAAAGTACATAATTAAAATTTGGATGTTTCCTTCTTTGGTCACTATATTTTATTATGTTGGAGAAAGATAATATAAAATATCTGCATGCGATGAATTTCAAAATCCATCTTTTATATATAATAACATTTACAAAAACCTTTTTGTCTTCAATACGACAAAAATGATAAAAAAATGAAAGAAAAATTAAATTTCAATGATTATGTTTGCCAGATATGTAGTATAGATTATTCGAAAGTAATAATATTATTTTAATATTTTTATCTTTATTTTTTCATTTATATTTTCCTCGAAAAATGGATAATTATTATAACTTGCACCGAAAAGATTGACTTGGCTGCTTCCTGGAAATCAGCAATTGGATGTTTAGATCTTTTTAAGATAAGCAGAATTCAGGCTTCTGATGACTTTGGAGATACATCCATCATCTTTAACTTTAATGCTAGCCACTGCCGCAAAAAGCACGTGGTATTGTATCAATGGAAAAAGTGGCATTGTTTCAATGGAAAAAAAGGACAATTTTATGTGAAATTTAAATTCTTGAAAATTGAGTGTTTTTATTATTAAATAGTTAATTTTTATTAAAATTTATGTTTTTATTAATAAATTTGATATTTGTATATATATTCAGTTTTCTTTATTTGTAAATAATTCTTTTGTCCAATTATGCCCTCTTTTCTAGAATATAACTTGCAGTTTTTCCTATACCTGAAACTTCGAAAGTATTCTTTTGTAGCTGATTTTCTTACATTAGTCTTTGTTTTGGTTTTTTTTTTTTTTGCTTGACTATAATTTTGATTGATCTAATGTATAGATTAATTATGTTTGATTTATTTAAATATAATATTTTATTATAATTTTTTTAAATATAAATTGGATTATATCTGATCTACGTTGGAACATTTAGTCAATTTGAAGAATAAAAATCTTATACTAAAAAATTTAAAGGGTCTCCAAGTTGGCAAGTACTGAAAATATAGTGCTTTGAGTTAACTTTTCTGCTTTACCATACTACCTAAGATCTTTGGTCTTGTTACCTAGCGGCTTATGAAAAGCATTTCAAAATTTGACAATATGTAAAAATACATATTTTACCGAGTAGCATATATATGATACCACTGCCAATTTAATAACAGGAAGTTTAAGAGGCTGCCTAGTCAACGGTGGAATTAAGATTCGATCATGTAAAATTTGAAAATTAATAAGAATATTTTAAATAAAATATATAATTTTATATAAAATTCGAAAAAATGTAAATAAAAACGTACGTCCACGTTAAAATAATTTCGCTATTGTAACCAATCCAAGTTGACGCAACTAAAGCGGATAGTAGAAAACAGAGGTTTGAAAATATTGGAGAAAGTTTGTACAGAGAAGCAGCTTTCGAGAAATTTTATTGTAGTTTCTGTGCAATTCACCATTAGACGTTGGGTTCAAGCAATCTTTTCAGCAGCAAAGGATAGTGGTGCTTGCCTTTTATTTCTTTCAGGTCAAAGATGAAGCCTGGCATGCGCTTTGTCGGAATAAACATAAAACGTTGGTCGTTACACTTACCAACGTGCTAATTCAGTGAATTTGGGCATAAAATAATTAAGGATAAAGTTCTCTTTTTCCAAAAAAAAAAAAAAAAGGAAAAAAGATTACTCCAACGCCCATTTTCTTTGGTGCTAGCGGTATCGTTGCATTTGAACCTCGCTCAAATGGAGAGTCGCGATGCAAGAATTTTGATAAAACTATTTTTTATGCTATTGGAATTGGATCTAAAAAAAAAAAAAGTTGAATTGAATAATGTATTGCTCTTTCTCTTTGCAATTTCAATTAATTTTGTATATTATTTTATACTTTCTGCGTTATATTTTATATTCTAATTTAATTTAGTTTGTAATTTGATACTTTTCATAATTATGTTTACATTTATGGTTTAGGATTTGTAACCATGACTAGTTAGAATAGAAATAAGAAAAAGTGATAATATAAGTGAATCTTTAACAATGATTTAAGTGGCTGGAGAGTTTTTTTTTTTAATTTAAAAGAGTAATTCTTTTTTTTTTAATTTAAAAGAGGAATTTTTACTACATAGTATGTAATGCATGGTAATATTTAAAACATTTTTTAAATATTAAAATGCTTATGAATTTTGATCCAATGCAATAATTATTATTGCAATTAATATATTTGGTTGTTCAAATTAGTAAGTTCTTACAATTTCATGAATCCTATGCTACTTAAATGTAAGATAAAAATTTCATGATGGATTGGAATTAATATGAAACTTATGAAAGTACAGAAATTCGCCCCATTTGAATGATTAGGTACACTAATTCCATTAACAATTATTGCATTTAATCAAGCAGTTGTTTTATTTTTGTAAGAAATAAGTTCGCATAGAAAGTCAAACTTCTTTATATTAACTTTTTGGAAAGTTTTCTAAGTTCTTTAATTGACACCGAGGAAGTAACACTTTTTATTCCTACATTTTATTTGATTCAACCTTGAACTTTTAGAAAAGGGTTTACAAAATGACTATTATATTTTTAATATTATTTTAATACATCTTAATAAATTTTAATTGTCTTTAATTTCTTTTCTTTGAAATCATGTATTCAGTATCTTTGGTATCATAATTTTTATCACTTCATAATTTTATATTTTACATAAAAAATTAAATTAACTCAAAAATTTATATCTTTCATAAAAAATTAAATCAACACAAAATGCTAAATTTATATTTTTTATTTTGAACTATATTATTTTAAAAATACATATATTACACATCTATGCAAAATGATTTAAAATAAAAAAGTACTTAGCAGATTAATTTTAAACCATATTTTGAAAAGTTTTATATTTCCTAGAACTTTTATTTATATTCCTATATATTTCATCAGTTGTAAATACAAATTTGAATTGAAACAAAGTTCTTTTGTAGAAGTTTTTTTTTCCTAACAATAAATAGAATCATAAAATTAAAACATCACATGAACGTTTTTGAGCACATAGAACAGCCAAGGAAGGAAACAATATCCTCTGAAGGAAGAAGTGTTTATAAAATGATATTCTAGTAATTAAATTTGATGATAAAGATTTCGTTGATTAAAAATAACAGAGATAATATTGTAATTGTAATTGTCAAAGATTAGAAATATTAATGTGTGTCTCACATTAATTTGTTAAATGATAATTAATGTTGAAATTTGTTATGTGAGTTTCAAATAAAAGTGATAATTTAAATCAGGCACTGTATAATATTATAACTCAAACGTAAGTTAATTGGGTATAGATCCTATAATGGGCAGGATCCATAACTCAACCTAATTTATTTAAGAGGTTCTCTACCTCTAATAGCGAACCGTGGTCTGTATTGATTCCATTAGTGTGTGGAACAAATTTCTTCGTCAAAGAAGGAAAAAAGAAGAAGGTTACAACAGAGGCAGTAAAACTTTTGTAGGAAATTATTGTATTTTATTGTATTACAAATGCTCGTTTAGATGGTATGAGAAAGGGAAAATTTGAAGATCACAAAATCAATTGATCCAAATTTTTATTGTATCAATTCATCTAATTGATTGTTTCCATTTATACCATAATTGAGAGCCAAAATCCAGCATTTTTCATGTTTAACCAAAACTTACTTCTTGCAATAAGAAGTAAAACTTACTAAAGGAAGTAAGTAAATCATTTCTTATATTTTGTAGGAAGTAAAACTTTTTAAAAGGTTCTACTTCTTCTATTTTAACATATAATAACTGACTAGATAATTCAAATTTTGTCTATTTTCCAAAAATTTGTACTTCCATAAAATTTTTAGGGACCAAATGATCCTCAAAACCCATAAATAATTTTATATTTAAAATTTGTTTTAAATGATATCATGTGCATAAAATTTCGAAGTGAAAGAATCGTGAGTTTTTATATTTAAAATGGGTTTTAAATGATATCCTCAAAACCCATAAAATTTCTCTTTTTAGTACTGAAAGAATCTGACAATAATGTCGCGGAAGAGTAGGATCTCTAGCGCAAGAGTACGAATATTTTTACACCTCATCTTTCGTTTTCATAATTTTTTAAAAATTGATATTTTTTACATCTTATCTTTCCATTTCCTTTTAACATTTCCTTAAAAAATTAAATTTTGCTGTAAATTAGATACTTTCAATTAGACTAAGTAGTATTTTCATATTCAAAGAGGATATAAAAATTAAAAAATGATAGAATAACTCTCAGAAAGCCAAAAGCATTTCCTCGTACATTAAAATTTTCTAACAAAATACAAAATTTGCTTCATGAATTCTTTTAAGTAGTTTCTTGATCCCTACGCACCAAAAATAGATTCAATACTAAAGTCAGTATAAGTGCATGACAACAAAATCATGAGGGAGATTAAATAATAGACCGTAGGTATATAACTGCATGACTTCTGAAAAACAGGTAAAATGAAAAATATTAACAAAATCAAACACCTTTTCTTAGATATTGATTCATTTAATTTTTTTTATTTTTTTATTTTTTTTAAATTCAAAGGGAAAACACATATTTTCTTTTATTTTTTCCTAACAGTTCGCTATCTTACTAAAAAGATTTATAATTCCTCTTTTCGGAATTCCTACTTCAATTTTCTAAAGAAAATGGGGCCATACATATCTCTTCTTGCATTAATCGCTTGTTTGAAATATTAAAGAGAGAGAGAGAGAGAGAGAGAGAGAGAGAGAGAGACAGAATTTATTTATTTGAAATTAATTGATGTTTAAAATTGTTCTAAATTTAATTTTCGGTCAATTAAATTTTAATATTATTGAAGTTCCAAATAACAGAAAAATATTTAAAAAATAAACATAAGACAGCCAAATTACGCCATCCCAACTAGTTTGGCTCGCACTGATCCGATGAACTCTTTCTAGCTTATCAGATGTTTTATTTTATTGAGTAAACCATATATTTAGTTTTTAAAAACTACAAGTTACATTGCCGGTAGTTTAGTGGTGCAATGATATTTGATATTATTTTAAAGAATTTATTTCACATGATACATAAAATTTGAATTTAGGATTTTATATGTATACATCAGGTCAATTATCACTTCTATAATATATATATATATATATATATATATATATATATATATATATATATATATATATATATCACATCAAAATTTTTTAAAGATTATTTTACATCCATTAACTAAGATTTTGCATAAAATCTGATGTAACAACTTTATTTTGGAAACAAATTTGATATAAAAATTAGAAACTTGTATTGTTATGATTAAAAAAAAGAGATAACATATATTTTTCAGAAATTATTAGTTTGCTCTAATTTATTTTACTGTTTTAAATTTTAATTGATCAGTCAAGAGGCTTTTTTGTTATTATTTCTTGAGAGGAAGGAGATGAGATATATTTAGAACTAATTTTAAATTTAATTTATTATTTCTATAAAATTATTTATATTAATAGTAGATAAAAATATAATATATTATTAAAAATATAATGGCATTTAATAATTTTTTATTAACAATAAAAACTTATAATATATAAATAAGTGGAAATGTAAAATCAATCTATATCACCGGAAAAATCAAATTTAAATCTTTTTAAGTATGGATAAAATTTAATAAAATAAAAAGTCCTTATTAACAGGTTAAAGGTTTTTTTAACACAGAAAGCAGGTTGACTTCGTCATGTCTAGTTTGCATGGACTGCCGAGCCCCCACTCAAATGGGCTTTTCGAACTAGCATGTCCTTACATTTGAAATGTAAACATCTTTAAAACTGGAAAATGTAAAAAATGGAAAATTTTATGGTACTCTAAACTTTAAAAATTTAGAGTGATGTGATGATTTTAAAAATTATTAAATTGAAATTATTTGATCATACGTATTAAAAAAATGGACAATTATAATTAAATAATTTTAATTTAATAATTTCAAAACTTATTATGTCATCTTAAATTTTGAAACTCAAGAGATATCATAACAAATATTTGTAAAAATATAAATATTTACAAATAAAATTTTCATTGGATAACATATTTAGTACTATTTTACAAAATATCATTAACAAGACTCTCTAATTTAATTAATTTGTTAAACTTATCTTCTAAAAAATAATAAAAAAAGGCATATGTGCAAGTGCAAACCCACGCAAAAATAAAAGTTGGCTAACTTTCTTTTTATGTATTATTATTTATATTTATTATATATTAACAAATTAATGCCATACTATTTCTCATTAAATTAGCTTCATCTGTTACAAACTTATTGACATTATTGATTAGTCCTTATTTATAAATTTATAAATATCATTAGTGAGAGATTTGGGTAATAATAATACACTGGAGGATATGAATTTAAATTTTTCTTAGTCAATTTATTAAAAGAATATAAGTTTAAATTTGATTTATTATCAACATAAATTTTTTTGCATCGTTAATGAATGAGAAGAAAATGCAGGCATTTTAAATGTGGGCCTCATGATAATTCATAAATAATATGTAATGTTAATATTATTTTTCAAACTCAAAAGTTAATGACTATGTTGTAATGGGTCATACGTGGTATTTAGACTTATATTGGGCATAAATCTTGTTATAGATAAGATCTATAACCCAGTTTAATTTATTTAAGAAATTTCTTACCTATTATCTCATTAGTATGCCAAGTTAAGATTTTTCATTTGAGAGAGAAAGAGGGAGGTCACCACTACTATAGAATCGACATTTTATATTAGTTGATAAGTGTCGACTTACAAAAAAATAATAATATTTATTTTGATGTGATAATATTTTTGAAGCTATATGAAAACTTAAGATGATAGACTGAAAAAAAACTAACATCTAAAATAATCGCAATAACTTGGAATGCCAATTGTCATCTAAAATGCATTTTAAAGGGTGCATTGAAAACTATAGAATTATAAAACATTGGTTTTAGTAAATAACCATTGTCTAAAATTTATTTCAAAAGCCGCATTAAAAATTATAGGATCATAAGATGTCAGTTTTAGTAAATAATTATCATCTAAAATGCATTTCAAAAAGTTACATCAGAAAACACAAGAGCATAGAATATCAATCTTAATTAACAATCACTGTCTGCCAATTATGGAGTCTTTTTGGAAACCGCAAAAGCATACAATGCTTGTTTCTATCTAATAATGAACATTTATTTTTTTCCTTATAAATCTTCACTCTAACTTTGTCTTTCCATATGAACTCCTCTAACATCTCTTCAATATCCTCTTCAGCATGATGAGTTTGATATTTAATTTTATTGTTATTGTTGATCTTTCATTGTACTTTCATGGAGAGATTTTATAATGAAAGAACCTTAACCATTATTTTTTTCTTATTGTATACTCTCTCATTTCCTATTGGGTGGATGTGGAATTGGAAAGATAATGAATAGAATAGTTACTGATCTATCACTTCTCTTTCATCAAAAGAGTATACGAAAAGAGAACCCTAACCTTCAATTCCATCCCATTATATGCTCTTTCATTTCCATATATAATAAGAAAAATTTTAGCAACAATGATGGAGTTTGCATTAAGGATGAAAATTTTGATATATAATTGTTTTTGTGTATTCATATGTAAAAGTGTAATTTTTGTTTATTGATGATTTAGTATAGTTATTTTATATAAATTTATAGAGATATTATTTCTCTTTGTTAATTAATTTTGCTTTCATTATGAACATAGCAATAAAATTTTATAAATTTGCAGAATCATTCCTCTTTCCTAATTTTTAAATGTATTCTTTTTACTTAAAATTCTATATAACATTTTATGTTAAATTAATTCAAAAATAATTTTTTTATTTGATTGTTAACATAATAGAAATTTGTAATAGTCAAAAGGCCTCTGTCTAGGAAGTGACAAATATAAAATCATCAATTTTTGGAAGTAATTTGTGCTTGATATGATGACATAATATGTAGTAATATGAGAATGTATAAATGAATATCATTTATGAAGAAGTTTCAATAATGAAATTAAATAAGTCTAAATGAATGAATATATCAAGAAGTTTAAATGAATGATACTAACAAAGTAAAAACATTTAAATGAATGAATTTATGGAAAAATTTAACTGAATGAAATTGAAGAAGTTTAAAAGAATGGAGCATAATAAGGAAAACTTAAAATGTTGGTTATTTTTTATGACTATCATTAAAGTTAATTTCAAAAGTGGTGACTCGTAATTGTTAATCAACTTGAAGTTAAAATGTTAGTTTTGTTTTTTGTGGCTATCATATAAGTCATTTTCAATCATTGTGATAATTCATTAATAATTTACATATTATTTTATCACTTAACCAACAACCTAAGTCATCACTACTAGAGAAATGTCCAAAATTATGATATTGATTTTAAATTAGTTATTGACATTTAATTATTTTACTATTGGCCTATACATAGGCTCTCTTTTCCTATTTAAAACAAATTGGTGACTTATGAAGACAACTCTCTTTTTTTTTAAAGAAAAGGGGTTTTTGAAGTGCTTCATTTTATCGATTTGTGTGTAATGTGGTGCTTGATTTCTTCATTTGGTAGATGGCTCTAATTGTCTTTAAATTTCAATGTGAGAATGGAGACATGTTGCTTGCTCTACGTGCTATCTCAAACTTGATAAAAATAAGTCCTATTTATGCTCTGCCAATTGGCATTGTTCAATGTAGGGTTATTGTTTTGGAATCTCTTAATGTTTCATGTATAAATGCATATTATAGTTATATAAAAATTATAAGTTATAGTAGACCATTAAAACTTACACCTTTATAAATCATGTTTCTACCTACTATAAGAGATATAATTCATAGAGGCATGAGTTTTGATGCTATGTAAACATATTTTAACTTACAATTTCTACACCACCATAATCTGCATTTATGCATGAAGCTTTAAGTGATTCTAGAACAATAGCCAAACAATGTATAATATCAATTGGCAGAGCACAAATAGGACTTGTTTTACCAAGTTTGAGACAACATATAGAACAAGTGGCCAATAAGTCCTTACATTGAAAAACAAAGATAGTTAATGGTTTATAGCAAATGAAGTGATGAAGTTATATGAAGGAATTACCAGCAGAGAATAATCACCTTTCCTTATGATTTGTGTAAAGATGTTATGTTTATTATAAATAAAAAGTCTATTTTTTATTGTAAATGATATTTTTTCCTTTTTATATGTTCATGTACTGATATGGAAATAAATAAGATGGAAAAACCAATTTTCTTAATAGATTATCTCCTTTCTTATATTTCGTTTATATTCTATATGTTGTTATTTTTTTCTATTTAACCCTATAAGAAGAACATCATAATTTAAAAATAAATTATAATATTACTAATTTCACTTAGAGTAACTCAAATAAAAAAATATATTCAATTCACAAAATGATATCAGTGGTCTTTGTAAGATTTAGATATATATTGTTGTTGCCAATATATATGTGTGTATATGATATAAATTAGAAATTATAAATTCTAAGCATATGATGTATATGAGTTAGCCATTCTAGAAAGGTTACAAGATTATTCTAAAATGTTTATAGAAAAAGTTGCCTAAAAAAAGAAAACTATTTTTATTAAAAAACTCATTTAGAATAATATCAGTTTTTATGTATAAACTAATATTAAATATTACTTAATAGGATGATGTCATTGTATTATATGCGTGTATGTGATATAAATTAGAAATTAGAAATTCTAAGCATATGATGTATACAAGTTGGCCATTCTAGAAAGGTTACGAGATTATTCTAAAATATTTATAGAAAAAATTGCCTAAAAAAATAAAACTATTTTTATTAAAAAACTCATTTAGAATGATATCAGTTTTTATGTATAAACTAATATTAAATATTACTTAATAGGATGGTGTCGTTGTATTAAAGATGATAGTGTTTTATTTCAACTAACATCTAATATTATATTTAGACATTAGTTTATTTTATAAACTAACATGTAAATTTAAGCTATTGATGCAAATTTAAAATAAAAATTGTAAAATTTGGCAAGTTGAAAATTAAAAAAAAAATGAAGCACAATACCATTCGCAAATTTTACTCCAAAACTTTTTTAACTTTAAAATGATTCTCTATTTAATAAGATATGCTCTCATTTTTACTTTAAGATAATTTTTTTCAATTTTATATTTTTACTCACTAATTATTTTATAAGATTTAAGCTCACATAGCCATTGATTAAATATGTGAGATTTAACACTCACAAAAAAATGCAAGACATAAATGTAAGTATTTTTTTACTTTGTATTTTTTCTTACAATTTAATTTCCATATTTTTTATTTGATATTAATTTATTGCCTATCATTTTGATATAACTTTTATAAGTTTACACAAATAATTTAATCACACTCATCTTTATTGGTATTCTTTTATAATATATACTTTTTATTTATATGTAAATGTTAATACACTAACTTTTCATAAATACACATTTCATTTGTAGGTATTCTATTAAAAAGGCTTTTTTAAGGAGTGCAAACCTCACATATTGAGCAATAAGTATTTAGACAGATTTAGTGAAACACTTATTTCTCATTGTGATATTATATACAAACTTTCACCATGTTTAATCTTTTGTTATTCAGGTAATTCCGTAAAGCCATTTAAATTATCATTTTCTAGAGTCATAAATGTTTGCTTTCTATATCTAGTTAGGAATACTAGGAAAATAGAAAGGTTGAAAGAGTGAAGAACATATGAATATGATTAGCATTTGGAATAAGGAAGTGAGAAACCGGGTCCCTAGGCATAAGGATGGGATTAGGGTTTTGAATGAGGAAGTAAGGAATTGGGATTGGACTTTAGGTGGGTGGGGTGGCTTCATATGTAACATCAATTATTTAAATGGACCAATGTATTATTATGTATATTAGATGTTGGTTATTAGAAAGTTAACAATGTTTAACATTTTTTTCCCACGTTATAGAATCACAAATAGCATCAGTTTTAACAAAATAAAAATCAATATTAAAGTCATATATACTATGATGCTAAAAAAAATGTTAGTCATTCTTCGATATATAATCCCCTAAACATCTAATATATATCAACTATTCTATAGTAGTATATGATAGAGGGAGTGTGACCTTTATGATAATTTCTTTGTCTCTATGTTTGCATATATGTACAAATGATTTAAAGAATATTGAATTAAGAATCATATATCAATAGATCCAAGTATTCATTATACCAATTTTATATAATTGAATGTTCTATTCATCATTGCTAATGCCATAATTTAAAGCAAAATTTTGGGTTTTGCATTTAAAATAAAATTTATTCTTACAGTTGGTATTAGAACTTGGTTATGACATTTAATTATGACTATTTTAATAAAAGCAATTTTGGGTAAATTTTTGGATGTCCTTATTCGGTGATAATTTTGTGCATAAATTCATGATTAAGAAGAAATATTACTCTCCGCCAAAATGCTGTATGCATATGGCCATACATTCATTGTTACTTCGAATAACAAATTTTAAATTACCAATTTTGCTTCTTTCGAGTTATGTGCATACAAAAACGCACGTTTTAAATGTCAATTTAGAGAATCAGATGAAAAAATATCATATATTGATGGAAGTATATGACTTCCTATTTCAATATTTTTGAAATTGCCCAATATATTTATTTTTATTAAGTATATGCTTTCTGTGTTTTGTGCAGTATGCCCACACATATAGTTTTGTGATCCTTTACAGCGTTTGTTTAGAGTGAATATAAGAGTCCATTTGGACTGTTCGTATGAAATGAAAAAAAATTTCCTCTAATGATGCTCCTTAATACAGGAGTGCTTATGCTTCGCATGGGTTTGTTGTTTGAACCTTGGAAAAGTGTTATGGATGCATACACCAATTCTTCTGGATATAGGAATCATATTTGAATGTACTTCATGATGTAAAATGGCTCTATGACATTTAGCTTATATTGAGTCATTTGCTTGTTGCTACATATACATACATGTGTATATATATATATATATATATATATATATATATATATATATATATATATATATATATATATATATATATATGATTATATTGGTTGGTGTTTAAGTATATGCACATTTAAGCAATATTTTGAGCATTATGGGAAACTCAACAGTAAGTGCAACTGAGTTTTTAGTCTTGAAATCTTTCTAGAGAATTTGAATTAATGAAAGTTCAACAAGTTTTGGCTGAAAATTGTAGGATTTTAAAATCATTTATTTAAACATGTTTTAGATAGTTTCTATGGTTCAAATGTGCTTAGGACCATGATTTCAGATTTTTCTGAGCTGTTTGAAATTGAAAATAGCATAAAAATGACACTAGATATCCTAGAACTATCCAATTGAAATTTTATATTTTTGGGATATATGAGAACCAATTTTTCTCCAGTCTTTTGGGAAAAATATTAAATGGACATATTCTAAAATATGTTTTGCGGGATAGTGGAGCTGTTGGGAGGTTAGAAACAGGTCGAAAATCAAGGGAAACAATTGAGCTTACTTTCAAATTTTTTGGAAATTTGAAACTGAAATTTTGGCTGCGCACGAAATTGCATGGAAATGGCCGGGTTAAGTGGCGGGTCTGCATTGGGTCGAGTTAGCTTGCTGTTCTAGACCTGTTGGAGGTTGAGGAGCTACTATAGTGCGCATTGCACAATGCCACACGTGCTAGTGTCCCGTGAGGCACATGCTTTGCCGCATCAACAGTGAAAACGCCATTGTTCTCCACTCTTTAATTATATTTTTCTAGATATTTTTTAAAATTTTCTAGAATTAAAAATTTTTATGTCAATTTTTATCCAATATATTTAAGTAATTATTTGAAATAACTTTGAGCCCAAATTTTTTCTAGGTGATTTCTATAATTTTAATTAACTACTAGAATTTTTATAGCAATTTTTGATACTATTTACTTAATGTAATAATTTTTCGAATATGATTGCATCATATAGAAATCACTATATACCCATATTATGCTATGAAAATTGTGTAACTGCATCCTTGGTTTCATGAGACTAATTGTATAAAATTTTATTTTAAAATTGTATAAGGGAGAAGCTATATTGATAATATTAAATACACTTCAATATTGTGTTATTAATATAATAAGCTGGCTATAATATGAATGTAGGATTAAATATTGTATTCCTAAAATTTTAAACATCCTTCAATGTTAGATTTTAGGAGTATGATGCTTGACTCTTGTACCATGTTTTAAGGACCTAAATGTCCTTTGGTGTTAGTTCTTATAACATGGTACTGAATGAGGTTGTACATTGTAATTCTATGAGAAAAATATTAGTATGATTAAGGTTTTGACATACATAAGGTGAATTGAGATATTTTCCTCAATGTTATGTTTATGCAATAAAATTTATATGAGACTAAATGGGATGAATTATGATGAATAAGGCTTTGTTTAGAAAATATATCTAATGATGTAGAATTAAAACCCACTATTAGTACAAATTCGAGTATTGGCACAAAAGTGGAATATAAAATTGGTCACATTTGAATCGAGTTAGTCTGATGGTCATTTTAGACCAAATCATCAAATGGAGCATCCCTGAACTAGTAAATGAATTGACCTATATGGAAAAAAAGTTAACAAAGTGGAAAAATATCTTTATTTTTGAGAAAATGACCTATAATGAGGTCATTAGAGTACAGGAGCACATTTTGGATTTTATCAAGTGTGATAAGCCTAAAAGCTTAGATGACTAACAAGTGGAATAATATCTAACTTGGGGTGCACTAGAATTATCTTTTCAAATTTTTATTGATGATATGAAAGTGCATTAGAGGTAGAGATGGTGGTTTTCCTTTATGTTTTATTTTGTACAAAAATACATAATATTATATATTTCACTAAGAAAATTCATTCTTTTCTTGATTATTATGTTTTGACAAATAAAATTTGTTTTTAATATGTTTATTGAGGTATATGTTTTTATAGGGGTATTTTGGGATTTTATAAAATCTAATTTTGAAATCTAACCCTAAAATCATCTTTAAGACTTAATTGAATATCCTTAAATAATGGGAGTTAGAAGCAAGGTATGGTAACTCCATATAGATGGACAAGTCTATTTTCATCGTCCTATGTTTTGGTCTAGTGTGTTTGGTAGAGCAAAATAGTAATGAAACTCATTTTGGAATGCCTTTCCAATTTTAGGTTAATACTTCATGTTGGATTGTAGCAATTGAACATAGGGATAAGTTAAGTTGCTTATCAACAATTAGTTAATCAAAGATTAAGTATTATTTTATGCTTAAAAAAGGATGCTTAAATAAATATGTGGGTTCAAGATCAAGTCAATTGGTAGTTAAGAACTATTTGTGTGTGTATAAAGATTTAAATTTAATTCAATGTTAATGTGAATCTGTGTTATATTATCACCCACTTATATATTATCATATCATTAAAAAATTATTAAAATTTTTTATTATTAATAAAAATTGTTAATTAACATTAATTTGTCATTAAGTTTTCATCTTCTTATTTATTAATAATATGATAAATTTTAAATTAGTCCTAAATTAAATTTAAATCTTTTAACATATTTCTCTCCCGGTGGTACATGTCATCTAACGTTGAATAAAATTAGTTTGAACAGTATTCAGGAAAGTGCGAGGAAAACACGTGTGTGAACTCAGTTTTTTTCGAGACAATTAACAATTTTTCATCAAATCCCTATGGCTCCATACCCGTGAGTGCTATAGTCAACTGTTACGATATTTTTTTTAAATTGTTCTAAATTAAATTTAAGTTTAGATGATTAGAATTCATTTACAGAAAGCTCTGCAGTTTTATTGTTATTTTTTAAACCGAATCATTAAACCAATAAAAATACGTGGAAAAAAAATTCAGAGATCAACCTTTAATTAAAAAGAGCACAAAACCTTGAATCAGCAATCGAATGTCACTTGCTAAAGTTTAGCGGTTTTAGTTTAGACAATTATAAGAAAATTCGGAAGAAATTTCTATACTTTCTCCTCACACAAATATTTATATACATAAATGGAAGATATCAAAAGAAAAAAAATATTTTTACTTAAAAATTGGGAGAAATAAATTAAAATCATTAAATTTTATATTGAGAATCAAAATTAAAATATTATTAAAAATTGAATAATAATTTAAAAAAGATTATATAATTATTTTAAAAAAATCTCACTAAATATTATATTTTAATTTTTAAGTTGTATGGCGCAATTCATTCATCTGATCCCGAGTATAAACGTCTTCTCAATTGAAGTGCTCTATATATATATGTCAATTTAATCGTCCTTCCAAAGTCCGACCACATGACACTAGGGAAATCCTATCCCCAATCTAATTCATAGCTGCAAGACCTTTTGCGCTCGGAATCTTCAACCAGATGCAGGTTCAAGGTAACTCAATCCGATCTTTCCATTTCTCCATCTCGAACTTTGTTTCATAAAACTGCTATCATGAATTCCTGTGATTCTTTCTTATCTGCTCGTCACCATTAATTTGCAGAAGCCCCTCTTGGTAAAGTCAGCGTCAAACACCTTATTGCCCTTGCCGCTGCCTTCGCCGGAACAATCGATGCAGCCACCGCAAGCTGGCTTCAGAAGCCGTCTAAGGCGGCGGCGGACCACCAGAAGTTAATTCCACTGCTATACAGAACGGAATCAGGCCGCGTTGCAAAGCTTGAAAAGTTTTCTTATTATGTTGGTAAGTAATTAAGAGTTCAGCTTATATTTAATTTAGTTATTTTTTGGGTAATGCATTTTTTAGTTATTTTTTACAAGCTCCTAGATTGCTGTTTGCAACATGATGAATTATAATTTTTTTAATAATTTTATATGTAATAAGTGGAATTTTTTATATTTATCTAAAATTTTATTAATTACAATATAATAGTAAGAATTATAATATAATTTTTGGTTAAAAATTGCTTTGAAATAAAGGCCATGACGTTAAGGCATATGTAATATGCAACCATTGCATTGACAAATCATCATCTTTGTCTTCCTCTCTACACAGTTCGAGATCCAGCTAAGAAGAGCACGTCATTATCCAGTGCAAAACGAGGCTGTTTTCTTCTTTGCATGTTCTTTTGACTGTCTCCATTCTTTCTTTCGGTCATGAATTCACGTTGTTGCCGGGGGTTCACTCGTGAGGGATAAGGATTCCTATACAAAGAAAGGTGTAAGCTTCGGAGAGGGGTAGATATAAAATAATTTTTTTATATTATTAGGACAGTGAATTTTATTGAAAAAAGTGAGTTTTAAAAAAATTATATTTATATATCTATGAAAATAACCAAAAAAAAATCAAAAAGAAAATGAGAGGGTTTGGTTCTAAACCTTCCAATTTATAACTTGTTGATTTTCTTGGCTCAATTTTAAAAAGAATGATACAATTTTATATCTTAAAACTAACAATATTTTATTAAAATTTATCTCTTTAATAAAATAAATTTTTATATTTATCTCTTTCTTAAAGTTTATATATGTATCTATATATATAGTTTATATAATTTAATTAAAATTTGCTTTATCGGTATTGAAATAATCAACTCTGTTTTTCTCAAAGTATACAATTGTATAAGATAGTGTATACGAAGAAAATAGTTTGCAGAATATATTTTCTAATGTTTCAAAATTTTCGAACATGCTGATTGCTGTTAAAATTTACCTTAATCTTTTGGTTGAAAATTAATAGCATCATCCTTTAGTTCATAAAATGAGATGTATTCATATTTGAATCTCCTTTCGTCAATGTATCAAATAAAGATGAACGTATTTTTTTTTTTAAAAAAAAAAACCATTTTATCCATAAAATTATTTGACGTTGATAAAATAATTTTTAAATTATATAAAGTTATAATTTCATCTATGACTAATAGTTTTTACATATAATTTTATTTATTTATATAGATAATCCTATTCTTGAATAATATAATTTAGAGATGAAATTGTATATATAATTTTTTTAAGAATGGAAATACTATTTTATATAATTTAAATATTATTTTATCAGTGTACAATTTCAATGATGAAATTATTAATTTTGTCATTTTTATATCTTTATTACCTTTTTCATTTTTCATTATATTTTTATTATAAAATTTACTAATAGTATGGTAACATTTGACACATTTATAACAAGCAAAATTTATATAATTTTTAATTCATACTGATAGTATTACGCCTGCTGCCAAAATTGTCCTCTGAGACAAGGCCGAAAGATATGAACCCACTTCACCCAAAAAAAAGGTGACCCAAATGCTTTATTAATCAATTTGCACCGAGACTGATAGGCTTGGAGACAATAACTGGAGACGTTGCAAAGAAAAATATGCAGATAACTCTTCAACTTTATTTGATGGAACTTGACCTAACATATGCTTTAAAAAGTGAAAGGGATGTTTCATTTTTATTCGGCCAAGTAGAGAATAAAATAAATTGTAGATGTAGATGAATATTAATTTGATCAATAATTGATGCCTAAATGGTTTGACTTTTGGTGAATACTGGTGCAGCAAGGCAATTGGGGTTTGAGGATGCCAATGAGGTTCCAGAACTGTGCAAATTAGCAGATGAATACTTGAGAGAATCGAATGGGATTAAAGAGAGCATTTTTGAATACTTTTCCAATGAGAAAAATGCAGATTCAATGTTTGGGAAATTGGTGGATGAGTTTGACAGATGCATTCTTTCCTATTTCTCATTTCATTGGAACCGGGCTGCTTTCGTCATTGCTCAGGTGGGTTGTTTATTTTTATTTTTCATTTTTCACATACTTTTGTCTTAAATTTTTTAATGCAAATAACTTTTACGCATAAAGTAAAGCATGTGAGGTTTCATGCAATCAAAAGGCTTTGGTTCCTTGATATTTTTCGAACGTTTTTTTTTTTTTGGGGGTCCAAATTCAATCGCGATTTATTGTGTCCGGTGAATAAAAAAATAGATACAAAATCTTTTATATTGAAATAGTGGTTTTCAATGAAAATATAGTAAATTATAGAATAAAAATTATATTTTTGTCTCTATATTTCTTAAGACGTACAAGTTGTGGCCAAAATAAATTAAGTTAGAGTAGAAATATATTAAGTCAAATTAAATTTTATTTTAATTAAATCAAATGTATTTTATAAATTATTGTCATGAACTTATTATCTTTATTTATATAAAGTTAAAATTTAAGTTTAGTTTAATTTATTTAAAAACTTAACATAACCTATTAATATATTTAAAATGTTACTTACATATATAGACTTTAAAATAAGCTAATAAAAAAAGACTTTTATAATAAAAAATAAATTAATAATTAAATTAAACCTATATTATATTTGTATGTATTAAAATTATATCAGTATTGTATATATATTATATATATCATGTAAACATATTAATTATTAAATAAATTAATCAAATAGCCTTGCGAGTTGAACCTATAAAAATAGATTTGATTTGTTTAACTAATTAGATTTATTTATTAATTTTAATCTGCTCTATTTAAATAAAAATATTAAGTTAAATTAGATTAAAAGTAGGTTAAATCATACATCTCTGGACCGTCTGGCCTATTTTCAACCTTACATACCAATTTTTTTTTCCCTTTTTAAATTTGGTCTTCTAAGGTTTGTCCGCCTGCCACAAACTTCTGTGCACAGTTCTTCATGGGTTGGATAATGGGCTTGGCCCAATAGGTGAATGACTGATCTAATACTTATGAAGGGCCTCAAATCCCGCAATATGGTTGGGTTAAGACAAGTTTTTGGGCTAAGGTCAAACCATCAATCCATAACAAAAATCTAACCCAAAAAAATCTGTAAACATGTAACTTCACGCTGTATTTGTTCTCTAAGATAGCTTTTCATTTTCGTTTCTTTTGTTTTCTTTTTCTCCAAAGTACAATTATCTGTGCACGACGAGACGAATATATCTATATATATATATGTCCTTTAATAATAATATTATTAAGTATTATAAACTAATATTTGGATTTTTTTTACCTCAATAACACTTTTTCTTTTGTAAAAATCATGTCAAATTTACCTATGTTGACATTTTCTTTTGGGTCAGACCCATATTGTCGTACGTGTAAAAACCTATTGATATCAAACTGAGCTTATGGGCCTGGCCCAAGTTAACCATAGACATCACAAAATCAGCAGCGGGTAAAAATTTTCATGAACATGGATTGGGCCAGGCCCAAGTTCCTATAATTCCAACTTTGGACTTTTTAATTAAAACTTTGAAGGTATTTTGATATGCTATGCACACACTATTATATATGCACTCAACCATATTATTTTATTCCTCCTAAAATTATTTTGTTATGATACTTATTTTTATTTAATTCTATGTAATTGTTGGCTCAATTTTGTATAGGTATTGAATACTGAGTCAGAGCATAAAACAAACCTCAAGGAGTTTTTGCTGGAGGCTACAAGGTGATTCTCCCATTTTTACCTTCACTTAATTTCTTAAATAAGCACAGATTTTGATTTTTGGATAGTGACAATAACTTTGGTTTTAATAAAAGGGATTAATAATAATTTCACCAATAAATTATTATGCGTGTAGGAAACAAAGATTTGAGAGAATAAGCAAGAAACTGAATGTGACAAGGGTGTTCTCTACATTGGTGGAAGAGATGAAAGCAATAAGGGGTGAATCCCAAAGTACGGACGTCATGGTGCCGGTGGCTCACGGCGGCCGCGAAAGGAGTCCGCTGCTGCTGCTTATGGGTGGTGGTATGGGGGCCGGCAAGAGTACTGTCCTTAAAGACATTCTCAAAGAGTAATAATCTTCTCTTCTCTTATTTGAAAATATGATCCAATCATTTTTCACGAAATATCTTTGGATATGCTATCTCTTTCATATGAGTTATGTTCTAAAAAAAATGCGAACCCAGTCCATGTAAAAAATCAGGAATGTCTTTAACACTACTAATTAATTTATTATGATGAAAATATTAGTTCCATAGTTTGTATAGGGTGAAAAATATTTTAGTATTTAGGTTCACTTATTTTATCAGGAAATATTCTTTTGACATAATATTGAAGTTTCAAATATTATGTTTTTTCAAAAAAGAGATTAAGTTGTTTACAGCATGCTGCAAGAATTTTATAATCCTTACAACAAGCATCTATTTCCAATTAGGTAAGGATTTTAATGCAAGAAATTGGTAAGGACATAAAATGAAATGAGAATGGTCTTCTGATTTGTAATACCATACTTTAAAATCCAAGGAGATTATAAAAAGTTCGTCTTTCCGGAGTATAATTAAATCCTGTGGCTTTTGGCAGACCATTTTGGACAGAAGCAGCAGCAAATGCAGTGGTAGTCGAGGCCGATGCTTTTAAGGAGAATGACGTTATTTACAGAGCATTAAACTCTAGGGGACATCACCATGACATGCTCGCCACAGCTGAACTGGTATGCTTCTACTTCTCAAATATCTCCAGTATTTTTTGTATATGAGCAAAATGGTAGTTAGATTTATCTTATGTGCAAAATGTCGCTCAACATAGTGAAATAACAAATTTTGATTGTACTATGTGGTGATAATTTATGAAATAAAATAAGTTTACTTGATATTTCCTTTGATTTTACGCCCTTTTAGTTCTCAATATGTTCACGAGCATGTTAGAAGCCATAAAGTACAATATACATGTGTAAACTTCACAAGAAACTCACTTTTTAACATCTGCTTCTAAACTACTTCCACACAAAAAATTGGTGGACTCGAGTTTTGGGTTGTGTCCACCAATTTTGTGTGGAAGTGTATGTAAAAAGTGGGTCTAAAAGTACGTCTAGCATAACTTTCGTGAAACAAATCAAACAAATGCGACATTTCCAACTTAATTTGTGATTGTAAACCTCATAAAACATTATGCATACAAGAAAGTGAAGCTGCTGGGAAGGCAACCAAAAATAACAGTCATATATATCACGTTCCACAATTTTATTGTGATAGTGCCTTTTGCAACTTCTGGTAATTTTATTCTGTAGTAGTTACAATTTTTTTCTACCTTTATTTGTAATTTTATTAACGACGGTATGATCACAATCATGGCCCCAATCACAATTTAAAGCTATTTACAAGATATAACATGAAAATCCTAACCAGTTTAATTAATGTGAAATAGGTGCACCAATCATCCACACATGCTGCATCATCTCTGCTAGTGACAGCACTAAATGAGGGGAGGGATGTGATAATGGATAGCACATTATCATGGGAGCCATTTGTGGAGCAGACAATAGCAATGGCAAGAAACGTTCACAAATATAGGTACCGTATGGGAGTTGGCTACCGAGTTGCTGAAGATGGAACTGTCACTGAAAATTACTGGGAACAAGTCAATGAAGAAGAACAAGAACCAAAGGCTAATGGTACTATTAGAATGCCATATAGAATAAAGCTCGTTGGAGTCGTTTGTGATGGTTATCTCGCTGTTGTCAGAGGCATAAGGTACACAAAATTCAACCTTTCATCCTTTTAGATTTGATTTCTTTTTAATGTACTTGCTAAGGTAAACCATGGGCAATGTCTGTTGATGGTTAATATCTTTAAAATTGAATTAGACCAACTGATTTAACTATGAATCAGTCATACTTTTTATTTTATGAATTAATTGAATTATCTAGTCCGATTATTATTTTAACTGGTTGAACAAATTGAACATGATTAGATTCATGACTCTTTCCGTTTGTTATTCGATTTGATTTTTAGAACATTGACAATTGACCAATAATTATTAATACACACACTATTATGTTCCTTCACTAACATTGATTTATATCCATTTATTTTACAGTAAGTAGATTTTGTAGTTACCATATTGTTAACCAACTTTTCTGAAAACTTTGACAGGAGAGCTATAAAGACAGGAAGAGCAGTCAGGGTAAAATCACAGCTGAAATCTCACAAAAGATTTGCCAATGCATTTCCCAAATACTGCAAGCTTGTAGACAATGCCAAGCTCTACAACACAAATGATGGTCGCCACCCACCTAAGGTAAAAGAACTTTATTGCATATTCTACCACATACCAATAATTTATTAGTATATATTCTTCATTTTTTTCTTCTGGTTATTTTTTTATTATATTGAAGAGAGAGAGATATAATAATTTTTGTGGACCTTATTTTACATTAAAAATGAATTCTAAGCTCCGTGTATATAATAATTTTGTATCAATCTTTCTCCAACATAATAGAAACATAATCAAAATCGAAACAAGATGATCCCAAAACTCCAAATTTAATTTAGAATTGTATGGTTTTAGGTATGTACAAAGAATTTCTCAGAAGTATTACAGTGTTAAGATGATTACTTGCTTACAATATGCAGCTTATAGCTCTGAAGGAAGGAGAGCACAAGCAGATTTTAGATCTCGAAGAACTCAAATGCTTGGAAAGAATAGGCAGCTTGAATACTGACGCTGATTCCATTTATGAACTTTACAACCAACCAAACCCTATCACAAAACTTGGTTCCACGTGGGATCAAATTGTTTTCTCTCCTTCAAGATCAAGTTGTCAGAAGGAATTAAGGGACTCCATTCAGAAAATAGAGATTCATCGGAAAAAATTGACCACTCTTGCACATTTTGTACGCTGATTAGTCATGTTTGATTTTAAATTTTCGTCAGTAAATATGATATTGTGATTTGTCGTACCTTCTCCAACCAAAATTTTCGTCCGAAGTGATCGCATGTTTTTTTGTAACCAGTGCTTTGCTACCTGGTTAACATATATCAAAATCATACTTCTAAACACATAATTTTTTTCCACTGTTTGAGGACATCCGTACTCGATAGTTGCATTTAGCCTCAATTAATTCGGAGTCGTTAAATCCAGTATAAGGAAAAGCTCCCAATACTTATATTTTCTATTTACAAAATTTGAATTCAAATTTTTGTTTAAATGACATCAAGCTTTAACCACTTGGGTCAATTAACGGCAACATGTTTTAATCATATTAATTTAATCTACAAATATACCATTGTGCTTGTCTGTTTTTAAGATATTACTACGCTGTCTATATTCAAAACTGAATGACTTGGAACGCAGAGAAATTAAGAGAATTTAATTATTTATAACGACTTTATTTTAAGTTTTGTTATCATGATTATACCCACAATCAGGTTTGATTTGCAATTTTTTTTTTGACGTTTTTAGAATATCTGAAGGAATGTTACATTTTAATATTTGATTTAAATTGTTAAAAAGTATTTTTTAGTAAATCATTGAGTAAGATGAATAATCACTTTAAAAACTTTAAAAAATAAAATATCAACAAATTCCTTCATTTGCACTAAATATCATCTTCAAGATTCAAATCTTTTTAAAAATATTTTTAATTCAATATTTCTCTAAAATATTCCAATAAAAAACCTACCTTTCTATTAATGCCTTGTCACATCAACTCAATTTCACTTATAATCATTATTAATCGATCAACTTTGGATGTTAACCATTAAATTTTTGATATGGATATTTTTAATAATTGTGTAGTATTTTTAAATATATAATTGAAGTAAAATACAATGTTGTAATATTTTTAATATTTTTTTTATTTGAACCAAATGTAGTAATATGACATTTCTAGAAATCAAGTTCTCAAACATATATTAAATTTATGAAAATGTATGATTTTATAAACTAAATTGAAATATTTGTACGTATTATCATTTGCAATTATACTGTCTTGGCAATTATCATATTTTTCTTTAATTTTTTTTAAAAATGGAAGTCATATTTTCATATTTTCTTTGCAATTATCATATTTTCTTTTAATTTTTTTCAAAAATGGAAGTCATTTCTAACGTGACAACAAATGCGATTGCGGTCATAGTTTAAAATTTAAAGCATTAATTACAATTTTGAATCTCCTAATACGTAAATATATCGAATTTGATCCTCTTTTTGTATAACGTTCTATTTTAGTCAATGCTATATATGAAATTGAAACAAAGTAAGTCCAAATTAATAATTTTTGTCGAATTAGATGTAGAAAATCTTAATTAACATGCAGAATTTTGAGGGATAAGCTTGCAATTACTAAAAAAGAAGATTAGAATAATTTACCTTTTCACGTTAGAAAATTGCAAATTACATGGCTCATTCATAGAGCAAAAATATCCCAATTTGGCTACTAACATCATGTGACTTACTAATTTCCTTCTTAACTATAGTTAATATGAAATTCTGCTCTGTGTATTAATTATAATTTTAAAAAATTATTAATGTGCATCTAATTTAGTCCAACTTATAAATTAGAGGGATTATATTTAACAAAACCAAATGCAAGCAGTTCAAATATTATAGACAAAACTTATGTCTAACCCTAATTTAAAATCATACTTTATTGCGAAAAATGGTGTTAATAAACTCTCATAACGTTAATGTATAAAAACAGAGATTCTTACTTGTCTGAACGAGAATGGCAACCCGTTAAATCTTACCGAACCCGTTGAATATTTGACCTGATGGATAAGTACTTCAGACTAATTACATACCACGAAACGTCACAGTACAACCTAGATTAATAACCCAGTTGAACATTCTTTTTCTCTCGACGGACTGAAGCCTAAAAGGCTAAAAGGAAGAGTCGTAATTTTAGGTTTTGATAATTTTTAGGACACCTTCTCTTAAAAGTTTTTTAAATATTTAATTTCTTTATCAAATGTGCGAATTTTAAAAAAATAGATATAAAATTTTTATTAAAATGGTTGTTTTTAAAATAAAAATGTGTTGTTATTTCTCTTAAATTAAAAATAATTAACAAATAAAAAATTGAAATGATGCAAATTTTATGAAATATTTTAATTTTATCAATCATCTTTTAAAGCTCTTGTTGTAGCTCACCTTATCATTTTCCAACAACTCAACTAGATACTTTGTTTTGGTACCGTCGTACTCAAGCCGAACTATGACTTTTTCTTTTAAATTACACTCATCTCTCTTACAGTTTAGTATAATTAAATTTACACACTTATTATTTTCAGTACTGTATATTAATATTTCCTTATATATATAAAATTATTAATTTCATCCTTAAAATTATATGATACTGATAAAATATTTTTTAGATTATACTAAATGATTAATTTCATCTTTCAACAATAATAATTCATATAAATAGTTTTATTTCTGCATATAAATATTAAAACACGAAATTATTTATAAAGATTTACATTACATTAGAGCTCTCGTTGCAGTTCACCTTATCATTTTCCAACAACTCAACTAGCTACTTTGTTTTGGTATCCTCGAACTCAAGCCGAACTTGGTAGAGTAATTAGAGATTTATGATTTTTTTTTAAATTACACTCATTTCTCTTACAGTTTAGCATAATTACATTTACACACATTTTATCTTCAATACTGTATATTAACATTTCCTTATATATAAAAAATTATTAATTTCATTCTTGAAATTATATGATACTGATAAAATGATTTTTGAATTATATTAGATGGCTAGTTTCATATTTTCATAATGATAATTCATACAAATAATTTGATTCCTGCATACAAATATTAAGAAACGAAATTATTTATAAAGATTTATATTAAAGCTCTTGTTGTAGTTCACCTTATCATTTTCCTACAACTCAATTACCTATTTTGTTTTGGTATCCTCGTACTCAAGCCGAACTTGGCGGTGTAATTAGAGATTTGTGATTTTTTTTTTTAAAGTTGCACTCATCTCTCTTACAGTTTAGTGTAATTATATTTACACACCTTTTATTTTCAATACTGTATATTAACATTTCCTTTTATATATATAATTATTAATTTCATTCTTGAAATTATATGATACTGATAAATTAATTTTTGAATTATACTAAATAACTAATTTCATCCTTCAATAATAATAATTCATAAAAATAATTTTATTATTACATATAAATGTTAAGAGACGAAATTATTTATAAAGATTTATATAAAAGAATGAAATTATTTATATAAATTATTATTCAAAATAAAATTTGTTACTTAATATAATTTAGGAATAACTATATCAATATTATACAATTTTAGGAATGAAATTCATGATTTTATATATATATATATATATATATATATATATATATATATATATATATATATATATATATATTTACTTCTTGTTTTTTATATTTTAAACATATACTTACCTTTTTTATTTCTAACAAATAAAAGAATTACATGTATATTTTTAAAAATTATAAGATCATAAACTTAATTAAATTAAATTTTAAAAAAGTAAATATAACTTCTTTTTAATATCATAAATTAGATTTCAATGTGTTAACTCACTTATCACCGTAAAATCATGACCTGCATTATTCCACAAGCTGAATCAGCTAATTATAAAATAAGAGTTAGCTATACTACACGTGCAGAGTGTTGACCAGTACATACAATCCAATTTGAAAGTCAATTGACTCGTCTGAGAAAATTGTCAAATATTGATGTCCACCAACTCTTAATATTCTACACATTTGGAAGCCTCTCGGATGTGCCAACGAAGATTCCATCCATTGTTCTTTGAATGGTACTTTCTGCCTCAGCATCTGCAATCTTTTCCACAAAACAAACACGTCATTAGCATTATAAAAATGATTATTAAAAAAATCCAGACAAATTATTTTCTAATTCTACTTTTTTGCGAATATAAATCTCATCTATATATGTTAATCATTAATTAATGAATTAATAGTAAAAATTTAAATAAAATATTAATAATTTTAGGAGTATATCTATAATAATAATCCGTTCCATAAATTAAAATTCAATGTTTAAAATGTTGGGTCGTGACGCACAGTCCCCAAAATTTTTTATTACACACTAAGATGAACATGTGAAAACTTGAGTTTCAATCTTTTAACAGTGTAATATATATTATAGCATTTAAATTATTCATTTACATTTATTTTCATCGCACAGGAAAAATTAAAAATTAGGAACTAACGTGGAATTGGATTGGACGGAACCCGGGAGTTTTTGGTCATTTTGTAAGCAGACACATATGGATTAACTACAGTTCAACGTCTGAACTGATTTAGTTCCGTCCACTCATTTACATGTTGACGTCGGATTATCAATAAAATAATTATTTTTTTTAGCAAATTACACTTATCATTCTTCAAATTTAATATAATTATATTTATATAAATTAATTTTTTTTCATATACATTCACATTCTTTTTATTATTTTGTAAACATACACTTAACTTCTCTGATTCAGAGAAATAAAAAAAAGTAAACATTTATTTTTCAAATTACCAGACGTGTAAATATAATTAAGTTAATAATCGTCAGGAGTGCTAATGATTCATCTTTTTATATTAAATAAATATAAATATTACAATCAGGAGAAAGAAAGAGGCCAGTTACCTTGTCAGTTTCTATCTCCAACTTCGCAAAATATTCCTGGTGAGAAAAACTGGACTTGATGCTTCTAGTGTTCACTCCAAAGTCTTTCAAACATCTAAGAGCCTCAACCAAAGAATCAATTCCAGAATGCTTAGGATTAAGCACCCTGAATTGCATTTTACTTTCACCAAACCCTTCACTTTCCAAAGCTTTAAGCTTTGCCATGTTAACAAGCTCAGAATTTTCTCTCTGCAACTTATTTCTACATTCCTCCAGCCTCTGAATCTCCTTTGCTGCCATTAGAACTACAGAATTATTATCAGCCTGCAGGAAAGAAAAAATGTTAGAAAGTCCTCTAAAAAAACCAAAAAATAAAAAATAAGATTAATATTACAGATGCCCCAAAAAAATGCCATTTTTAAATAAAAACTCTGCTGTTGAGGCCGATAAAAAATTTAAAAAATTTTTATATGCAAAAAATTATTTCATACTTTGGTTCCATAGGGTAACACTGAATGCAAGGCCATGCAACACTTCCTCTGCCTTTGCCTTCTCATTCTCTCATTAATCATATGTCTAAAGCATCTTTCTCTTTCATGCTCTGCTACCTTATTCTTCCCCCCAGGCCAACCTTTTCTCAAGAACTCAAAAACTTTCTTGTTCATATTCTGGGAATTTGACCCATTTTGAGAATTTCTATGCCCAAATCCAACTCTGGACAACTCTCTGTACTGAACAAAAGCACTCTGATATTGACCGAAATTCACTGATTTTGAACTCAAATAAGAACTTTCTTGCTCAATTCCAATTCTAGGTGGGGCTTTGTATTGAAGAAAATTGCTCTGATTTTCCAGGGGAAAACTCTCATCCTTCGTATTCTGGGAATTCGATCCAAGTTCACAACTTTCATTCCTGGGCAGGTCTGAAAGTTGAACGAAAGTGCTCTGATCGGAAGATGAAGGTAGCAGATCATCCCAGAAAATTTCGCCCAGAATTTTCTCGGGAAAAAAACGATCCATGAAAATTTTCTTTTTCTCTGCTCTATCTCTGCATTTTCCAGTAGTTTCAAATTTCAGTTGGTGATTTGGTTAAGACTAACGTATTTCTGGATGATGGATTTATGTATGTTTGGTTGGAAAATCTAAAATCTTGCGGAGCACATTGAAAACGTGGTCAATAAAATTGTCTGGACTTCTCGTGGGTCAAAGAATCTACATACATTGGGTCTATATTTTAAGAAATATGTCATTTTCTCGTGCTTGCCCCCAAACAAGAATGGTTCTCCAATAAAACGGACTCGTTTTGGGGGGAAATTGGTCAATTTTCCAAGCATTTTGGGGGCTTTGAGTCTTGCGGTTGTGGGCGTTGTCTTTGTTGTTCGTCGGCTAATTTAACAAAAATAAAGAGAAAAAGCAGTTTACCCCTATAATTTTAGATTTTAACCAAGGGAAAATTACTAATACTTTCTTGAATTTTAGTTACAGAAAATCGAATTTTATAAGATTGTAATGGCCTCTTTTTTCTTTTATCATTTTCAAAGAAATAAAAATATAATTTTTTACTCTAAGTTTTATTTTTTCTAGATCCACAATTAAAAAAAATTATGCCTATTTCTCTTTAAAATTCGTCTAATGCATTTTTTTGGAAAATGTACTAGATTCATTTCCACTTTTACAACATAGAATTTTGCTGATTTTAATTGAATATATTTAATTAATATTCTTTTAATAAATTATTTTGTTGCTCCTGTAGTTATATTTGACTTCTATTGTATTTTTATAATTCAAAATTTGTTCATTCAACTTTTATTAGATTATTTTAGTGATCGAAAAAGTAAATATCGATTTGTTAACTGTTTTTAAAGTGGAAAGCGTGTGATCACTATTTTTATTTTAAAAATAAAATAACTTCATTAAATTTTCTTAAATTGTTTGTCACATGAATAGAAATTGAATATAACATGAAAACTCTAATAAATTAATTAGGATGTGTTTGAATATGTTTTTATATTTTGTTTTTGAAAAATGCTCCTAAAAGTCATTTTAAAATTGATTTTTTAAAAAAATTAATTCTGAATTCAAGGAAAATAAAAAATAAAAGATGTTCAGTGAAATAAATATTTTATTTAATTTCAAACTTATCATAAAAAATAAAAGACCAAGTTAAGAAATCATTTAAAATTTGTTCTTATTTTTTTAATTTTAAAACAAAATTTTCAAAAATACCAAACACATTTTTGATATTTTTGTTTTTAAAAATCAGAAATTATTTTTAAAATAGAAACCAAACATATCCTTATTAAAAACTTTAGATTACTTTACAAATTTTAATTCTTGCAAACAAATTGGTCGTCCAAATTAGGAGGCGCTTCAGATAAGTAACTTGCTATGTGTCCGCATGCTATTTATAATTCAGTACATGTATCTATATCCTGAATTTTTACTTTAGGCATGAAATTTTTTACAAAACATTACATATCACCTAAATTAAAGGCTTTCCACGGCGTTGAAAGACCAGTTTGTCAGTCGTGATTTCCAACTCCCATCACTAGAACAGGATCGCTACAAAGGTAATTGGATGTTGCGTAGACACTTGGACCGGCTAAACTCTTACCATGAATGACTTTTTTCTTTTATCTATGAGGCAACTAATAAAATAGAAGATTAAAATTTTAATTTAATTCTAAAAATATTTAATTTATATCAATTTTATATATAAAGTAAGATTTATATTATTTTAATTTATAGAATTTTAATTTCAAATAAAATTTTTATTTGTTGAAAGATGATAATTTATATTAATTTAATTTTTATAAAAATTAAAATTTTATTTAAATATAATATTTTATGAACTAAATTAAAACAGATTTTATTTTAAAAATAAAATTGATATAAATCAAATAATTTAAAAATTAAAAATAAAATTTTGGACAACAATATAATATTTTAATTTTGAGAGAATTTCTAATTGCACTTGGAAAGTAAGTACTTGCCTCATGGATTCTACTTAAGTGGACCTATTTATATGGGAATCCACACATTTGTCACTAGAGGTGGAAATTAGGTGATTAGAAGTGATTAAAGATCTTAAACTAACCACTCACCTAAAATTACATGTGATGAAATTGGATCCACAACCAATAATAAAAGTCAAGTCTCTCACTTGGACCTGAGCCTCAAGGGGTACTTGCGAGTATGGGTGGGTCTAAGTAAAAAATGTCAAACTTAATTAGAAGTTCAATCCTATGAAAGTTTTGTTATAAGTTTTTAGAAAATAAACAATCAAATATAAAAAATTAGAGTTAAAAAGAAGGAAAAAAAGAGAGAGAAATATGTACTAGTTATTAGGATATGAGATCCACAATGTTTGCACTAATAGACAAAGATCAAAATAAGGACCATCTGAAGTAGCATCTTCACTTGACCTATTGACCGATTTAGCTATTTCGTTTAGAAGCAACCTTTGATATTCCACTACACATTCATCGATGCTTGAAGTAGGCAGTAAAGCATTATGATTCTTAACATATAATATTAAGGATCTACCATCATCAAGGAACTCCAACGTCTTATTCCATTAAGGATTTAGAATTTTATAAATAGTAAATATAATAAGAAAGGGAAATCATAAATAGTACATGAAAACTATCATATTTTAAAGCTTTTGTGGGTGGGTTGTAGTTAGGATTGAATTGTGAGTTTCAACCTATCCCTGCCGCATACTTGAAACCCTCTTTTAAATTTTGCTCGTTTTTATCTTTATGGTATCTAATATGGCCTAAACCATATAATTGTGAATTTAAATGGGTGGTCACTACAAGAAAAAAGAGTAACAATGACGACATTTTTAGTGAAGACAAAAATTTATTCATTTTTAAAAGTATTTTCGACGATATAGTTGTCGGTGATGTCTAAATGACTTTTAAAAGGAGTCGAACAAAGTGTGGCGGGAAAAATAAGGAATTAGCAACAACATTTGTCATCGTTAAAAAGGTTGAAAAAATCTAGGCAAGAACATTGACTCTTTAGCGTCAACAAGTGTCTTCGCTGAAAGGTAAACCTTTTACTGATGACAGATGTCATCGCTGAAGGTCTACTTGAAAAATTAGGCTAGGCCTTCAATGATGACAAAAGTCGTCGCTGAAGGCTTCGTTTATTTCTAAGACAAACCTTCAATGACGACTTTTGTCATTGCTTAAGGCCTAGCTCAATTTGCTAGACAAACCTTCAGCGATGACATCTGTCATTGGTAAAAGGTTTACCTTTTAGCGATGACACTTGTCGTCGTTGAAGGTTTGTCTAAGAAATAAACGAAGTCTTCAACGACAACAATATTATCATTGAAAGTAAGGACTTTCACCGACGACTCTTCAACGACAGCCAAGTTTTTTTGTCGTCACTAAAGAGTTTGTCTATATATACTTTGGTGCTTCGGTGCCTCCTCTGAACTCTCATTCGCGCGATTAGGAGGAAGAAGTAGTGGACCTGAGGTAAGTTTCTCTTATAAATTTTTTATAATGTTGTATATTTATTTTTTTATATATGCTGATGTATATTAATTTTTTATATTTGTAATTTTAATTTATTAGTTATTGTCAACACTCATCATTATTCATGGGGAAATTCAAAGTATATTTGATTAGTAAATTTTTACCATTGAAGTATGTGAATTAAATTTATTAATATTTTTACTATAAAATATTATCTATGGGATTAATAGTTTGCAATGAATTAATAAAGTTGATAGTATATTTAATTTAATGTGAAACTTCATGTTATTTACTTGTGTGTGTTGTAAATATTAAATTTGTTTACGTTAATTTGTCTTAACATAAAATTTGTAAATATGATTTTGTTGTTATTATGTATTCCTTAAATTATAACTTTGTATTATATGATATATGTGTATATTATTTAGCTAGACTAATGTAAGATAGAGTTATTATGATATTTTATCCACAAAATCTAAAATTTATGATGTAATTTAAGAAATTTCAAAATTATTAGTTTTGTTGAAATAATGTAACATAGGAAATTAGAATAAGTATGTAAACATAGTTTAGAAGATAAGATATTATAATAATATAATCTCTTTCTTAATTGAAATTGAAATTGAAACCTAACAATCCAAATTATTAAAGTTCACACCACATAATAATAAAAAGTTAATTAAATTTGAGATCACATGAAAATCAAACTTATTAATCCAAATTATACTATTTATACTACATAGAAAGAAAAAGTTAATTAAACTTGAAGTCACATGAAAATCACTCCTTTTATGAATAAATTAAATTTCTTTTTTACTCTTAAAAATAATAGAATTTATAAATGATCAATTTTTGAAATTTATTTCTTAAAATTATTTTTAAAAACTAGACCCTGAACACAATCAAAATAAATATTATTTATATTTTTTTTGAATTATATTTTGTTATTTTCATTAACAATTTGTGTAATTAATTATGGATAAATTAAACTTACTTTTTACTCTTAAAAATAATAAAATTTATAATTGACCAATTTTCAAAATTTATTTGTCAAAATTATTTTTTAAAGCTAGACATTGAACATAATCAAAATAAATAATATTTATATACTTTTTGAATTATATTTTATTATTTTCAATGTTAATTTTATAATTAAGTGAATTATTTTTTTATTTACAATTTCAACCGCTATGTAATCTAATTTTTTCTTAGATTAAAAATTAATTTTCAACATAAAGAATATAATTTCTAAAGATTACGAAACATTTCTTAATTATTTTAGAAAATATATGTCATGTACATAATTCAAATAGCTAAAATTACAATAACATTACATTAATAAATAACTTATGAAATTAACAATAAATGTATGATGAAATATTTTTTAAGCCCAATCTACTAGTGCTATAATCAATTGGATATTAATTTGGTATTATTTATTCTAAAACTTCTTAGAATTTGCTGAAATTTTGATGAAAAAATAGAATTATAAATTATTGAAATGTAAAAAAATTATTTTAGTTGTTTAGCATTAGATTAAAAGAAATATTGACAAACAATGGTTACCTATTTTATGAGTAGAAACTTACTTTCTTTCAATATTATAATGATAAATATTTTTATTTAGTTATATTAACCTATAACATATTACACTTGTATAAGAATATATGTAATATTTCTTATAAAAAGACTTCCTAACAAAATAATCAAAACGACCATATAATAATAGAAATTTGAAATTTTTGAACGTTTGATAATTTACAAGTACTCATAAAATACATGTCACTCTAGAAAAATTGAATTGTGCACCTTATATATATATATATATATATATATATATATATATATATATATATATATATATATTAGAGTAGGTTATACATTTGAATTCTCACAAATTTATTATGCAACATAACAATTGTTGTGGATATTTAAAAAAATCAACAATTTAAGTAATAAGATACTTAAAAAATAATTTTGATACTTAAATAACGATACTCATAAAATATCGTATCTTTATTTTTAATTATTACAAATATATTTTTATAATAATTTTAAATAGAACTGTATTTACATTTGTATTATAAGCTTATTAAGAGTTAGTTAATCTCTATACATCAACCAATCTTTGAATTATCTTGAAAAGTTGGACAGTTTGAGATATGTCATGTGGTTGTTATTAACAATTTATCTGGCTTTTGTTTAATATTGTGAAAATATTTTAGTATCCTAACTATTCTCCAGGTATAAACTATACGGATGTATAGTTTACACACTTGGAGAATCATGGGGAGATGCTACCAAAATTTTTGTATGAAACAAATGACGAGTGTGGATAAATTGAAAAAAATCACAACTATAGAAATATCTCGAATGGGATAAGAACCTACCCTTCAGATTTGGAGTGATACGATGTATTTAGGGTACATTTCAAATATTAATTATAACACTTTATTCCACCTAAAGCTATTTCCTTCCTGTTCAATGATATAATGTCTATTGATAAAAGTAGGATTCATCTACCAAATTGCTTGTCGGATGAGTATTGGAATGGTGCAATGACATTTGTTCAAAGGGCTAAAAACTTTGTTAATGAAAGGGGTTTGATGAGATGCCCATGCAAAAAGTGTATAAATTTATTATTCCAAACATTACCAACATTAAAGGCACATATTATAAATAATGAATTTCATCCATTATGCATAAATTGGGTACACCATGGTGAAGCAGATGTTTTGACTTCTAGGGGAGCTTGGGGAGCATCTCCTAATAATAGAAATGAGCTTGTAGATATTATACATGATTTCATCAGCCTTCATGTACCTAAAGGAGTAGTTCACATTGATGTGGGAGGGAATGAGAATGCACCCGATGGAGACAATGGAACAAATTATAGTAGTTATGATAACTTGTTCAAGTAAGTAGAAATAGAATTGTATCCAGGATGCACATGATTTTCAGCCTTGAACTTTGTGGTAAAACTCATGTACTTGAAGGCTCTGCATAAGTGGACAAATAAATCATTTGATACTTTTTTGAAGTTATTAAAAGAGGGATTTTCGAATGATAATAAATTGCTCGAATTGTATTACAGTGCAAGGAAATGACTCAACAAATTAAGATTAGGGTATGAATCAATCCATATGTGCAAACATGACTGCGCACTTTTCTGGAAAGAACATGCTTTCGAGGATAATTGTTTAATTTGTAGGGAGAGCCGATGGGTAGATAAAAATATAAAAGGAAAGAAGGTGCCTCAAAAAGTGGTTCAATATTTTTCATTAAGTCCACAATTAAAGCGTTTGTATGGGTCGAGATATACTACGAAGAATATGATATGACATCATACTGGAAAGTCACAAGAGGAGGAGGTAATGCAACATCCTGTTGATGGAAAAGCCTGGCAGAATTTTAATAAGAAGTATCCTAATTTCTCCGCTAACCCACGAAACATTAGCTTGGGTTTAAGTGCAGATGGATTTAACCTTTTCATGATAGGAACCTGTCTTACAACATGTGGCCAGTAGTGATGACCACTTATAACTTGCCATCATAGATATGCATGAATCAATCTTTTTTCATGTTAACCTTATTAATCCCAAGTTCGCAATCATCAGGCAAGGATATCGATATCTTCTTACAATCAGTTGTAGAAGAGTTGAGGCATCTTTGGGAGAAAGGATTTGAAACTCAGGATGCGACTACAAATACAATGTTCAACATGCAGACAACTTTAATATGGGCTGTAAATGATTTTTCTGCTCAAAGTAGTCTCTCTAGAGCGGATAAGGATATAAAGCATATCCTACATGCAATCTGGATTCTCCATCAATTTGAGCTAGAGGAAAAATAGCTTATGTTGGTCATAGCTATTGGCTTCCAAGAAGTCACACGTGGAGAAATAGGAAAGAATTCAATGGGAGATCAAAGAGGAAAGTCCTTCCTCGTCCTCTTACTAATAACATTATCATGGATAAATTGGGAAAGGTAGCACAAAGACTTCTTGGAAAACATGCTTAATTTGGTGGTGTAAAGCGAAAGAGGGGTGCCAATAAACTTAATTGGAGTAAGAGAAGTATATTTTTTGATCTCCTGTATTGGCTAATAATAAACTTAAGACATAATATTAATGTGATGCATGTTAAGAAGAATGTATGTGATAGCATTCTGGGTACATTATTGGATATTGAGTACAAAATAAAAGATACGGATAATACAAGATGAGATCTAACAGACATGAAGATAAAGCCCAACTTACATCTATATGAACAGAAAGGTTAACTTTTCAAACTACATGCTGCATATATACTTAACCAGGAAAAATGAAGACAATTTTGCCAATCTATAAAGAATATGAAATTTCCAGATGGGTTTGCTAGGAGTCTCTAGAAGAATATCACAGATCGTGATATGAAGTTGAAGGGGCTGAAATCACATGAGTGTCATGTTATTATACAAAGATTGTTAGGACTAGGAATTCAAAATTTTTTACCAAAGAAATTATCATATCCACTTGTTGAGTTATGCAATTTCTTCAATCAAATATGTGCTAGAACTTTCAACATGAAGGATATTCTCCAAGCCAAACAAGACATTATCATTATTTTGTGCAAGCTCAAGAGGATATACCCTCTAACATTTTTCAACATAATGGCTCACTTGGTGATGTATTTGCTAGATGAAGTATTAGAAGGCGGACCCATTCATTTTCGATAAATGTGCCCATACGAGAGATATATAAAAAAGTTAAAGGATTATGTCTGAAATCGTGCTCGACTGAAGGGTTCAATTGCAGAAGGGTATATTATTGATGAGGTATTAATATTTTTCTTTATGTACTTGGAAGGAGTGGAAACTAAATTCAACCAACCTGATAGAAATCAAGATGTAGCACCTAGTCAAACAAGAAGGGCATTGTCAGTGTTCCAATCCCAATGTTGACTAATAGGAAAGAAGATTATTTCTCACTTTAATAGGAAGGATCGAGATATTGCAGTATGGTATATCTTGAATAATTGTATTGAGATTGAAAAGTATATCTAGTAAGTTTCTATGCTCATTTGTGTTTTTCTCCTAAATAACTATAATAGACTAAAATGCTTATATTTTATAGTAAGCACCGATTGGAACTCGAATGAAGTGGTGCTGAAAACATTGACAACTTATAGAAAACCAAATTCCCTTCATGGTTATACTTAAAGGTAAGGGTCTGTTCTTCCCAAATGCATTAAACTAATTTCCTAAATATTATTCATTACTTTTACTGATCTAGTGATTTAATTTTTGAAAAATTTGCTATTTTTGTAGATGTATCATTTACATAGGAATGATTCTCCAGAGGCCATCAAAGAGCTACTATCATTAGCCTCTGGTCCTAATTTTACTATCATGATATACTCTACGTGTATCGTGAATGGAATACATTTTGTAGTCGAAACTCGGGATGCAAAGCATAAAACACAAAATAGTGGCATTTCTATTCCAAGTATTGATGGTAATATATTCTATGGTGTACCAGAAGAAATAATATAATTAACTTATTTAAATAAGTGCAGTGTGACTTTTTTAAAATGTAAGTGGTATGACATTAATCCTATAAATAAGAAACTTTACATTGACAAGAATATCACAAGCATATCTATTAATGGGCAATGGTACAGAGATGATCCTTACATACTTGCTATCCAAGCAAAATAAGTATTTAACACTGAGGATCTCCTTAATAGACCAAATTGGAGGGTCATCCATAATTTGGTACATCGCAACATATGGGATCTACCCAGTGATGGAGATAGTGCACAGGACTTGTTATTTCTGCAAGATAGTAACTCATCCAACTTCAACCTCACAGTTGATCTTAGAGATTTTCATCTAGTAGATCTAAGTAATCAAAGAAATGGTCCTTCAATTGTTCCACCTTCCAAGAATATTGGATTTGGCACTTATGGAGAAGACGCCTTCATCGATGATGATAGTAATTTCGAAGACAAAACGATTGAGGATTATATAGAGAAGGGGCCTTTACAATCTAATAACGAAGGAGAAATCGATGACCGTGAGTATGTTAGGTTCACCGACATTGGTTCAGATTAGGAAAAAATAAGATATTTAAACTACAACTCGTAATCGTGTAAGCACAATTGTTTAAATAATTTGTATGATTACAAAAAGTTATACCCTTTAATCGTTCAATTTGACTATGGATTTTCCATTAACTACTTGTATAATGTGTATTATTTCAGTCATGGCAGATGTTGAGGCACGACATCACGGAGGTGATGCTAGAGGTGACCCATCGCAGTGACCCACCCATATTCCATCACAATGCAAGGCATCAGATATTTGTTCTTAATTGTGCATACTTGAGATTGATTAAATATCCTATTTATGATCTTAATTTTTTTTTTATCTTTTAAAGTGGCAGTTGCAAGAAAGAGGGGTTCAAATAGGTCCCTTAGGTCGCATAAGAAGATAGGCACGGGTGGGGGGAGATCGATGTCTGTATAGTTCGATACGACTGGTACATGGCATGTAGTTAATAAGAATGCTAACCATCTCCCTCATAATATTGGCAGCATGATTCAAACCCACGTGTCGCCATGTTATAAGTCATGGCGGGTTGTACCTCAGGAGATCCGAGATAAAGTTATGCAGAAGGTTTGCGTAAGTATCTATCTCCTCTATTTGCTTAATTAATCCTTTTGAGATTTAAATTTCTAAATATATTACTCATAAATTTGTTAAATGTCTTCTAATGCAGTCCCACTTCGAGTTCTAAGACATCTCTGAGGGTGATTGGGATAGAGCGATCTCCGATTTGATGCAGACTACTGCAAACCTATATAGAGCATAAGGGCGATCGAGACTAGGACTACGATTTAGATAGTTCTAGATGTTATGCGCCTCGATTTGCCTCACTGCAGATATGGCAAAGGTGCATGGACTTTTTTGACAATGACGAGTACAGTGTAAGTATGACATTTATGGGATTAGGTCATTATTTCACATATCTAAATTATAAACATAAAAATTTAATATTATTTTTTTAATTTACAGGTGTTGTCTAGAAGGAATGCAAATAATAGAGCGCAAAAGGTCATGAATGATCAACATGGGTCAAAGTCTATTGTTGCACATCATTTTGATAAGGTAAATTATCTTTTTGTTTATTTTTTAAATGTACATTTTGTTAGTTAGCTTTTTGCTCATTGTTTATTTATTTTCATCCTTTTTTTCTCTTACAAAAAATGAATAGAGAAATAGAGATACTGGTGAGCTGTAGTCAGTTCTCAAGAATTTTAGAGATCGACACACGTATAGGTCGGGGAAGTGGGTGCATCCGATCCCTCAAGAGCAATATGTAAGTTCGTTGAACTTTATATTTTAAATAGAATTTTATGAATATATCTTGTAATATTTATTATTGAATTTTTTTTAATAATTTAAGGTGAGGATGATTGAGTTAATGACTCAACACACACAGTCATAGTCTAGTGTATCATCCACTAGCTTGCTTGGAACTCCTGTATAGATAGATGAGGTTGTCATCGCCGATGAGGTGCTTAGTACTTGTCGAGGGTACAAGAGGGTTGTTAGAGGTGTGCTGGCTGGTCAGTCCTATCATTCGGCGGGTACTTCTAGTACTAGAGGGAGCTCACAGTTCGTATCTTAGGTCAGTGAGTTGCAAAAGCAATTACAACAAAGTCGAGATTAGTTTTAGCAGAGCTAGTGGTTAATTTAGGAGTAATAGCAACAACAAATTACTCAGCAACGTCAGATCTAGTAGCAGTTTGGGACTTGCCTAGCCGAGATCACCTTAATTCTTAGATAGCAAGGTATTGTCCTGCCACCACCTCCATTTGCTACTACTACACTGCTTGAGTCAAGTAAATTTGCGACTGTACCTCCCGCTTAGCCATCTGGTCCTTCTCAGCCGTCACCATCGTTTTATCGTCCTTATTGCTAGGATAATAATGATGATGATGATGACGATAATGATAGTGCTGGCACTGATGAGGATACATTGACATACTTCCACCTCCCCTCCCCGTAGTATATTATGTATGTATATATATTTTTCATATGTACACATTTACATGGATTGTATATATATAATTTATTCATATAAATACTATTTATATAATTGCTTTATGAGCACTCATTCTTTTTATGTTGGATCAAATTGTTATACATTATTATTAGTATTATTAATGTATTGTAGTTGTATAATTTATATTAAATAAAATTTTAAAAAAATAAATATAATTCAAATGAATTCAAACAAAAAATATTTTAGATTACGTTATTAAATATAATATATTATTTGAAATGCACTTAATTATAATGACAATTTCAATTCAAATTTTTTAAAAAATATTCAAAAATCCTTCAGCGACAACATTGTCATCACTATAGGTGGCCTTTCAACAACAACAATGTCGCCGCTATAGATGAAAATATCATCGTTGAATCTTGGACTTTCAACGATGACATTTTGACCTATAACAACAATTATGTCATCGCTAAAAATCAAATTTCAAATTTTTTTGAATTTTAAAAATGTTGTCATCGTAGAAGGTTTAATTTTTGGTGACGACAAATTGTCATTGATGTTGATTGTTTCACCTACGAAGGTATACTGATGATATTTTTACTGACGACTTTTACATTTACAAACGACCGAGCGCTCTATACCAATGACAATTGTTGTCGTTAAAGGTCTTTCTTGCTATAGTGGACTTACAATGGTTGGACCCCAAACTTCCAGCTCTATTTGTCACTTGTCTCTCTCATTTTATAATAAATATCATAATAAATTTTTGGACAGATGTATAAATTATTTTTTTACTTCTCCTAATATATTTTATATTAAATTTATTTTTATAATATATTAATTTATTTTATTAGTTTATAATTTTTTTATAAAATTAATTTATTCAATATTATCATTTTAAAAATAAAATCATATGAATCAATATTTTATATAGATAAATATGATATAAATTTTAGAAAAATTAGGTTTTATTGAAAGGAAAAAGATTTATCCTTTGAACAAATTGTATTTACTTCTTTTAAGATTTAGTATAATTATATTTTTATTTTTATTTTTAAATGTATACATTATTTTTTAATATGCACTTACATTTCTCTACTTTCATTTTTTTAATAAATAATAAGGGTTGGAGTTAAAAAGAAGAAAAAATTAAATAAAAATATTTTGAAGCATAGAAACTTTTAAGACATCATAAAAAACTACTTTTATTTTAAATATTTAATTTCTTGTTTATTTTTAAAAATAAATATTATTATATATTTTTAAAAATAAAAATATATACTTAAATTAAATGAAATGTAATTTATCCTTAAAATTTTTGGTTTGATTCGCTAGCATATCAAAATTTCTGTCAGTAAACGTGGGCACCTAGTGTAACATAATTTTGGGAAACGAATAAGTTAACAATTTAATTTTGATGTATTACCCAATATAAATTAATTTTGCAAAATTATTTATCTATATATTTTTATGACATTAAAAATTAATTAAACACGTTTATTATTAATATAAATTTTAAAATATTTAATTTTTATTTGTTGTGATATATATATTTACTAATAAATATAAAATATTTTATGAATATCAAATTTAAAAAAAGTGACACTAGTATAAAATTATTGATAGACACCGTGGCTAGACATCGGTTATCACTATTACTAATATTTATTTTCATGTTATTTCAAATGGTTAAATTTTCAAGGAATATGATTAATGCAATCCTAACTAATATATGAAAATATTTAGTTTGTATACACAATATGCTGGTGAAACCCAAATATAATTGACCATACAAGACTAACTAGGAGTTATACTGAATGTATACAACTTGCAAACACAAATGTTACTCAAAATTTTATACAAAAAGGAGTCATTCTAAGGAGACATTTATAACATCCCAAAGCTCAGTTTTTCTTAAGGATAGGAGCACAACAAATTGGGTTTGAAATTCTAAGATCCTACTTACTTGCTTGCAAGGGGTGACAGATGGGATCTTCTTATAGATTTGCTCAAAGTTGCAGCAAGGATGCCTGATATGATTAAAGATAGCAGAGTGCTACGGAAAAAAGGTACATAGATTGCATAAATTTGTCTAGTGTGGTCTCTTCAGAGAAAAAAGTCCCTTACCCTTGTTGCCATCCATATATTTATATACTACTAAATTAGAAGTTTAAGTTCCAAGTTAGCATGTTGCCTAGTTTCTAGGAAATAAATGGTCATTGTATGCTACAAAGGATTAGTGGAGATTAGTGGGTTATCTCCACTAATGATCATGATGAAAGATATGCCCAAGAATATAGGAATTATTAAGCATAACTCATGAACGAAACTTCATTTTGTAATTATTTCAACTTAAACTAGTTTGAATTAGTGTCTAGTCACTCCCTCTTGTCCTACTAGAAAAAAGCATGAGTCATTCTTGTAAACCTTAACTTTCCTTTATCTAATCAAACGAAAGGGGTTTCATCAAGCTATGGAAATATTTTTAAAAAAAGTTAGGTGTAACATAGGCCCTTTGATTTTAATTTTTAGTTTAACACAAGAAGGAAAATGAAACAAAAACTAACTTAATTCCTTTTGGCTTGTAAATTGATTCTTTCAACTTCAACACCTATTAAGGAAACACATAGAAAAAGGGGTGACGAGTCATTACTTTATGTCTTGGTAGGTCATAATGAGGAGTGTGTGCACTTATGCTCTTGCAAACTTTTTAATGGCACTTGATGGGATGTTTCATCATTTAAAACCTACTTTAGTGACCAGACGCCATTAAGGCCTATAAAAACCCACTCATTTGTTTTGTTTAAATAGAGCATCTTTTTTTCTTTGTCATTCTTCTCACTCTCACCAATTCCTATATCTCTTTACAATTTCCTTCTCGCTTGGTACTTTTTTTTTTTGCTCATTGTTCATCCATGACAACTAGCTCTCATTTTGCCTAGGGTTTGACCACCCAAAATTCTAGCCAACTGGGATTGATGATCTAACTTTAATGGAGTCCTCTATATTAAAATCCTAGGTATTATTTCCTTCCTCTACGTTGGAGATGCCTAAAGGTGAGTTTCCTTTATATTACCTAAGTCCTTTGTCTATTAATGTTTTAGAGGAAGATCAAAACCTCTTTTTTAGCTAAATACCTATTTTTATCTCCAATATCATTGTTGCTTACCCTTGGGTTATTAGAAGGTCTAGAGTTTTCAAAATTTTTCTTAACCTTACTAAAGAATGTTTATCCCAGTTAAACTGAGTTCAAATAACTAAAGGATATATTTGGAAATGTGTAGGATTTTTTACATTATTTAACCTTCTTACTATTCTTTCAAAGCTAATTGGCTACATTTAGGCTCTGTCTTGTCTTTTTTAATCTTTTTTTACTAATAACCTCCATCTGCCTTATGGTATGATGGGTCTTTATCTTTTTAACTTGTCAACTTTGACAAGGTTACTGGTTATTGGTGATCATGTCACTTGGCTTTTGATACGAAAAAATAAAAAATGTAAAACTCTATCTACTTATTCAGTTTTTTTTAAGAACAAATATGGGTGCGTTAAACATTCTTATTTCTAATATTGAATATATAACATTTCTTTTGTATTAGCTTTCCAAACACCATTTTTGTATTTTGGCTATGAAAAATCTTCCTCTTATCTCTTTTTAGTAGTTATTTTAAGCAAGGGCTAACAATGTGCTCTGGGGTAGTTTGTTTTAGGCTATATTTCTTGAAAGTGCTAACACTTTTGTGACTTATATGAGAACTTTCAAACTTAAGAGTTTTTTTTTTTTGTTTAGATTTTCCAAATGTGGCTGGTGGCTTCTTTTAGGACCATTTCTTACTTCTGAAGAATTATATGGTATTGACTAGAAATTTTATTTTAGGCTATAAGTTTATTCAAGATGTCTTACTTTTTTCTTATAAAAACTTTTCTCTTCTTAACTTTTTTAGTCTTTATTTTAAAACTTTTTACACTTTCTCCCTCAAATGCATTATCAAGTGATTGTCACCCTTTGTTTTTTCATTATTTGGCCTTTTCAGCTAACTTGAAACCCTAAGCGAACTAACCTTTTGAGTGTTCAAATTTGGGCTAATCTTTTATGTCTTCAGCATCTCCTTACTAACCTATCACAAGAAAAAACCGTATCAGTTGAGTGGCATCTGTTGAACACTATGGCTAGGTAATTTGGCTTGATTTAAGGTTGACCCTTAGTTACATTAGACTTGTGTTATTAGGGGTTCATTTTGATAACTCTTAATATTCCTATTATTAAAACCCTAAATTAAAGCATGTTTAACCTTTTTACTCCTTTCAACTTCTCTTTAAGCCATGGTTATACTCATAACTTCTAGGAATGGTGGTGAAATAACACTTAAGCTTACCTATCTATTGAAGAGAAGCTAACATAAATTGTTGATATGTAGATGATTGAGGCCTTTTAAAAAATAGTAGATATACACTGTGATGAAATCCTCACTTTGAAAAATATTGGAAGTGTGTTTATGATTACCAAAATATTTAAGCCATCATCTGTGATGCTAAAGAAACCTATAAAAAGAAAAGGCAAAGTTACAATGCTTATTATGGAGGGAAATGATGGAAGGAGTATTAGAGAAAACCTAAACATTAGCCATTCTCAAACCCTACCTTTTAAATTGAAACCAATTCCATTTCAGCATCATGAAGTATATACCTTTGGCACTTGAAAAAGAAGAACTAACCTTTGGTGTGACCATGACCCATTATTATCCTTATAACCATGAAAATATTCACTCAATTAACAAATTTTATCAAATAACTTGGGTTATGCATGAGAAGTTGCTTGGCTTGAAAGGTATAAATTTTATCTCCTTGGCTATGCTTTTAAATATTTTTAGTTGATTTCCATTTTTCTTGGTAAGTGAAACTATCCTAAATAGGTTCCAATGGATCTTTCTTGATCCAAAAGTTCAAATAAATAGACAAGTCAAGCTTAAATGATTCCATGACCGTGCTAAGTAGGATTTTCCTGAGGAAGAAAAGGAAGTTGATGATAGTCCTTTAGACAAAAGAAAAAAGAAATAGTCATGTCAAAGCTTGATAATAAGCAGTAATCAAACCTTTGAGTTTCTTATAATGGAGGAGATTGACCAACCTCAAGGTTACTTATATTCCTTTTTATCTTTCATCTTTTTCAATTTTGCTTATGTATAATTATTATTTTGCTTTTATGTAGCCTGACCCTACATTGACAATAAATCCTTTAGCTTCTCAAAGTTCAATTCCTAACTAAGTTTAAGATATTCAAGTTTTTGCCTCAGTCACTATTCTAAGTAGCAACATATCTAGTTGAGTTAACTCTAAAAGAATATCTTCTAACTTAAATCAACTTCAGGTTTAGATGGGTGCAATTCTTAGTTGATGCATCAATTTCACTACCAATCTTGGGGAAATGGAGCCACCATATGAAGGACATGTGCCATAGTTGGGTAATGCGAATCCTAACACCACTTCACTAGAGAACACAACTTAAATGGCTAGAAAAGAAAACTAATTAGAGCATAGTATCGAATAAAATGATGATAAAGAAAATTCTTTGCTATCTAAAGTTTTCTTATATTAGCAAAAGCTCCTATTCTGACTTCAGCACCTATGGTTGAAGAAACTTAAGCTAAGTTTAAGAAAGAATGATAGGAAGTAGTTTACAAAGCATTAGTTAGTTATGGTCTTTTTTTGTCGAAGAGCTTGATATTTTGTTTGGAGATCTTGAGTCCTACCAAAGTTTATATATAGTTGTAGAAACTTTGTAAGAGAATCTATAATGGCTAATGATTTTTTTGTCAAACTAAGGTTATTTATGGAGATCTTAATTCAAACTTATCTTGAGATTAATGAAAGTCTGAGTAAAGTAATTGCTACTAAGAATGCATTCTAAACTCTATAGCAATGTTGTAGTTAACTATCTTTTTTTTCAAGGATATTGAACAAAGAAAACTTGATTTTGTTACCAAATTCTAATCTTATCATGCAAACATGAAGAAGAATGCAGATTAAATCATAAAGCTTTAATGACAACTTGAGGAAGCTCTAAAGCTTTATCGAAGTTCAAGACTTCAATTGATGAGGAGAAGGCCCTTCTATAATAGGCAAAATTAAATTTGAGAGAATTCAAAATCACCAATTCCAAGTTAGCTAAGATAAAAAACGAACGCTGGACTATATGAAAAATAAAAGAAACGACTAAAGCTCAGTGGTTAAGTTTCAATTCTTCCTTTGTCTTAATTAAAATGTAATAAATAGTTTGTAGCTTGAGTTTTACTTTTTATTTCATCAGTTAATTTTTTAGCTTGTACAATTTTGTAGTTATTTCCATTAGCTTTTTAGAAATGAAATGCAAATTTTGCTCATTGTAATTCTTTTATGCATATGAGTAACCATAAAATGATTATATAAAGTTGGCCATATAAGCTTTAAGAAAACTTAACTCCACTACAACAAAATAGATTAACACTGATAACATTTTCAACAACAATAAATATTTAGTGGTCGATGTAGAATCTAAACACTTTTGTTGACAACACAATCGTTAGTAATAAAATAGTGCCACTATGAATTAAATGGATGGGAAATGAAATACTTTAGTGATGACATTATTCAACGCAAAAGCTTTCAAACTTTTAGCGATGACACTTATCATTGCTAAAAGTTATCATTGAAGCTTTCAGCGATGATACTAAGCCTATAGTGATGACTCATGTTATCACTAAAAAGTTAGTACAGGAAACTGTGCCAAGTTTTAGTGACAACATAAGGCCAAAACCTATAGCAATGACTTTATCGTCGCTAAAGGCCAAAATCTTTAGCTTTAGCAATGACTTTGTCATCACTGAAGGTTGTAACCTATAGCGATGACTCATGTCATTACTGAAAGGCTGGCATGTGAAACGATGCTAGCCTTTTAGCGATGACATTAGTCTTTGCTAAAGGTCTTGGCTTTCAACGATGACCCTTTAATGACGATCAAGAAATTTGTTATCATTGAAAGATAAGTCTATAAATGCCCTAACCACGCCTTCTTAGCCTCATTTTCATGCAGTGAGGAAAGAAGTTGAAGGCAAAGAGATTCGTGTATTTTTTATGTTTTAGTATGTTTTTATTTATATTTTTTCATAGTATATTTTAATTATTTATATATATTGTATGTTATTTTATTTTATTAGATATTGTTGCTATTTATTATTATTTGTATTCAATTAGAGAACATTCGATCAGTAGATTTACTTTAATGAGGTATGTGTATTAAATTTTATAAGATTGCATTTCATTATATTATTTAAGAGATGAATAATTTGATATGAATTTATTTGTTATAATAATATGTAATGAATTAATTTAATTTGATGGTATGATATTTTTAGCATGAAATTAATATTAGTTGGATTTATATGTTAAATGTGTTTGTATAATTTTACTTTGATGTATAATTGATAAATATAAATTTTATTATTATTATGTTATTGAGTACAATTATAATTTTGAAAAACCCAATATATGTATAGATTATTGAATTAGGTAGATTGTTTTGTAGATAAAATTTAGGATGTAGTTTTATAACACAAAATTTTCTAATTTTGTTGAAACATAGTAATGTACAAAATTAGAATAATTATATAAATATTTTTTAAAAAATATATCCACACAATAATAATTTTTTAAGTATTTTGATAAATTTTTTCAATATAACATACTTCAAAGAAAATGTATAATAAGGAAAGTAAATGCTAATACAATATTTGATGGAAATATTGTATTTAATGATTTTTTTTAGAATTTAACAATAATATTAAAAAATTCAAGACATATCTTTAGAATTTCTCACAATGTAATACAATTTCATATGATTATACAATTTAACAAGGATCATAATTCATAAAAAATTTATAACAATGTATACTGACTAAAATAAAAACAAATTACCATTCAATAATAATTGTTATATAATTTTTAATAAATAGTTCATATAACAATTTATACAAAAAAAATTTATATTAAAAAAAGAATGAAGATAAATTGTTACATAAAATATTTTTAATATAAAATTAAATGTAAAAAAATTGTTATATGAAATTTGTCATATGATAAATTATGAATGGAAATATTTATTGTTTTTTAATTCTTTAATGTAAAAAATTCATATGGAATAATTTTTCAATTTTTGTTTCCATAAATACTTCATAACATTGTATATTTATTAAATATAAAAAAATTATCAACATAAAAAGAAATTTCATATTATAATTTATGTACTAATATAAGAATTTCATATGAATATATACTTTAATATGGATTACAAGTCACACAAATTTCATAACACTATATAATGTTTATTCAATAATGATTAATATGTATTCAAATTCCCATATATTCAATGTTTTCATTAGAAATGTATTAAAAATAATAACCAATCAATAATAATTCACCTTGGTTTTATTGTAATTTCTAAATAATTTTTCATTTTATATATGAATTTATACAATATCTAATATTGATCATTTGTATTTATTCAATGCAAATATTTTCAAATACGATATGAATTTTTTATAAGATGAAACCTATTTGAAAATGTGAATTAAAAATTTTAAATATTTAAAAATTAAATACATAAAATGTTTCATTTGAATATAATATATTGAATATTAAATATTTGAAATTAGATTTTTTTATATTTAATAATAATATTGGATATTTTATTCACAATAAAAATAAGAAATTTATATGACAACTACACACAAAGTGATAATAGTAAGATTACATATAATTATATATTTTAAGAAAATTATAAAGTAGTAATAATAGGATTACATATGAGTACAAATTTTAAAAAGATTACAAAGATTTAAATTTCTACGTTAATGAGAATTCTTATACAAAATACCATCAAAATGAAATTGACGATTGTATACTAATAGAGATTTGAAAACTTTCAATCTTTAAAAATATATCTATACTTATAAGATATACATTTGGTCAAAAGAGTTGAATATTTATAAAATATACATCAGGGTAAAGGAGTTGAACTATACATCTTATGAATGTGGTAAAGTAAGTTATAAATTTGAATTCCTAATTCTAAATTATTAAATAGTGAAAATTTATGCAGATATTTAAAATAACTAACCATACAGATAATAATATACCAAAATAACGACATTCATAAAATGTTACAATGTAAGTTTAAAATTATTGTAAACAAATTTTTACAATAATTTTAAATATAATTATATTTGCATTATAAGCTTAGATCTATTCAAAGGTTAGTTGATCTCAATACGTTAACTAACCCTTGAATTGTCCTATAAAGTGGGATATTTAGGATATGTCCTATAGTTATTATTGAAAATTTATTTAGGTAGAGTGGACAAGGCTATAAAGCATGTCCTATGTGCAATAATGATATTCCATCAATTTAAGTTAGGGGAAAAATTACTTATGTTGGTCATTGTCGTTGGCTTCTAAAGAGTCACACATGAAGAAATCAAAAGAAATTTAATGAGAAGCCAAAGAGGAGAGCCCTTCCTTATCCTATTACTAATAAAATTAGCATGGACCAATTAGGTAGGTGGCACAGAGACTTCTTGGTAGACATGTTCAATTTGGCGGTCTAAAATGGAAAAAAGGTGTTGATGAATATAATTAGAGTAAGAGAAATGTATTTTTTGACCTTTTATATTAACTAACAATGATCTTAAGGCATAATATTGATGTGATGCACATTGAGAAGAATGTATGTGATAGTATTTTGGGTACACTATTGAATATTGAGTACAAGATAAAGGATACAGATAATGCAAGGTAGGATTTGGTGAACATGAAGATAAGGCCAGACTTGCATCTGTATGAAGAGAGGGCTCAGCTCTTCAAACCACATGCTACATACACCCTCAACAAGGAAGAACAGGGACAATTTTGTTAATTTATAAAAAATGTGAAATTTTATAATGAGTTTGCTGAAGGTTATAAGGGTTGAAATCACATGACTATCATATTATTATGTAAAAGTTATTAGGACCTCTGGTTTGAGCATTTTTACTGAAGGAATTATCATATTCGATTGTTGAGTTATGTAATTTTTTTAACCAAATATGTGCTGGAACTCTTAATAGGTGGGATGTCTTGCAAGCCAAGTAAGATATTGTCATCATTTTATGTAAACTTGAAAAAATATACCCTCTAACATTCTTTAATATAATGGTCCACCTATTAATGTATTTACCTGACAAAGCATTATAAGGTGGTCTCATTCATTTTTTATGGATGTACCCATATGAAAGATATATAGAAAGTTAAAGGATTATGTTAGGAATCATGCTTATCCTAAGGGTTCAATTGCGGAAGGATATATTGTTGATGAGGCATTGACATTTTGTTCCATGTATCTAGAAGAAGTGGAAACTAGATTCAATTGGTTTGATTGAAACTAGGACGTAGCATCCAAACATATAGAAAGGGCATTGTTAGTGTTTTGATCTCAATGTCGACCTCTAGGAAAAAAGAATATATCTCACTTTGATAGAAGGGATTGAGATGTTACTATATGGTACTTCTTGAATAATTGTGTGAAGATAAAAAAGTATCTTCAATGAGTTTCTATATTTATTTGTACATTTTTCCCAAATAATTACAATGGAATAAAATACATATATTCTATAGTGAGCATCGACAAGAAATTGAACGAAAGAGTGTTGATAATGTAGATGAGTTATAGAGAATAAAATTTCCTATATGGTTTTATTCTAAGATAAAAGTATATTCTTTCCAAACGTGTTATATCAATCATGTAAATATTGTTCCTTACTTGTAATTTTTCTCCAATTTTACTCTTTATAGAAATATTGTTTTCGTAAATGTACCATTTACAAAGAAATGGTTCCCCTAAAGCCACTAAAGAGCTACTATCATTAGCTTCCAACCTTAATTTTACCTTTATGATATACTCAACATGTATTGTTAAGGAAGTGCGCTTTGTAGTTAAAACTTGGGATGCAAAGTATAAAACACAAAACAATGACATTTTCATTTCAAGAGCTGACAGTAATATGTTTTATGGTGTACTGGAGGACATTATAGAGTTAACTTATCTAAATAACTACATTATGAGTTTATTCCAATGCAAATGGTATGATATTGATCCTACGAAGAACAAGCTTTGCATTGATAAGAACATTACAAGCATCTCTATCAGCAGCTAATGGTACAGAGATGACCCTTACATTCTTGCAACTCAAGCACAATAAGTTTTTTATATCGATGATCTTCTTAGTGGGCCAAATTGGGTAGTCATCCATACTATTATGCATCACAACATATGAGATTTACCTAATGATGATGTCAATGTACAAGACTTGTCACTTCTATAGGAAAGCAACTCCTCCAATTTTAACCTCACAGTTGATCTTAGAAATTTCCATTCAATCAACTTGAGGGATCAGAGAAATGGTCCTTCAATCATTTTACCTTCTAGGAATATTAGGTTTGCGATAGATGGAGTGGACATCTTTATCAACGATGATGACAACTTTAAAGATGAAACAATTAAAGATTACATAGAGGATGTGCTTGTACAATTTGATAATGGTGAAGAAATAGATTACCGTAGGGATGAGTCTATTAGGTTTACTAACACTCAATTAGATTAGGAAACAAAACTATTTTTTTATATGATAACTCACAATTATATAAGAGTTATTATGTTATTTAATTATATGAATATAATAATTTGTATCTTCTTATCTGATTCAATTATAGGCTTTTCTCTTAAATGCTTACCTAATTTTATTCCAATCATAGTGGACGTCGAGGCATGACACCATGGAGGTGACACTAGAAGGGACTTTCCACATCAGCCTATCACATTCCTTTGTGGTGTAAGGGATTAGGTATCTTTTTATAACTGTCCACACTTATATTAATTATCTATTAAATATGATTTTATAGTATTGATACTTTTTGTTATCCATTAAAGCTGTAGCTCTTAGAAAGAAGGGTCCGAATAAGTTTCTCAAGTTGCATTAAAAAAATGGAGAAAAGTAGGGGGAGACTGGTGCTTGTATAGTTCAATATGATTGGTAGATAGCATCCGATTAAGGAGAATTCTAGCCTTCTCAACTATGACATAGGTAGCACCATTTGAGTGTATGTGCCACCTTATTATAAAATTGGTACCCCAGTAGTTGTGGGATAGGGTTATGCAGGAAGTTTGTGTAAGTATCCATCTCCTCTTTATCTTAGTTATATTTGGTATTAAAATTTTTAGACATAGTTCTTACTAATTTGCTAAATGTCTTTTACTATTGTCCCACTTTGAGTTCCAGGACATTACTGAGGCCAAACATGATAAAGCACTCAGTGGCTTGATGTGAAGTGCTATCAACCTATACAAAGATTGGAAGCATAGGTTGAATAGGCACTTTTTAGAGCATGAAGGTGATTGGGACCATGATTTCGACCTAGACCATGCTAGGTACTTTGTGTCATGATCTACCTCGCCCCAGACATGGAAAATATGTGTGGATTTCTTCAACAGTGATGATTATAGGGTAAGCATGATATTTAATAACATTATGTTAATATTTCATATATTTAAATTGTAAATATAGCTATATTACATGATTATTTCTTAATTTGCAGAAGCTGTTTACAAGAAATGTAGATAATTAAGTAAAAAAGGTGGTAAATGATTGGCATGGATCAAAATCCATTGTTGCACATCATTATGATAAAGTAATTCAATTTATTATTTATTATTCAAATATATAATCTGTTACTAATTCAATAATTATATTTATCCTTTCTTTATCTTGTAAAATATGAATAACAAAATAGGGAGATTGGTAAGCTGTAGTCAATACTAAAGAATTTCAAGGATTAACACACGTATAGGATGGGGAAGTGGGTGCATTTGACCCCTACGAAGTAGTATGTAAGTACCCTAAACTTCATATTTTAACAATGCAAATTTTCTTATAGTTTGTATAATTAATTCTTATTTTAAAAATTCAAGATGAGGATGATTGAGATGGCAATTGAACATGTGTAGTCTAATATATCATCCACTGGATTGGTTGGCACTCCTATGTGAATCGATAAGGCTACCATTACTGATGAGGTGCTTGGCATTCATCGAGGATACAGGAAAGTGGTCAATCATATGCTAATTGGCCAGACATACTGTTCACCGAGCACCTCTAGCTCTATAGGGAGCTCTTACTACATGTCCTAGGCAGGTAAGTTGTAGGAGTAGCTGCAATAGAGTTGGCATAAGTTGGAGCAAAGTCGAGGGGAGTTTCAACAGAGTCAGTTGTAGATTCATGAGCAGCAACAATAGCTTACTCAGCAGCAGTAGCAATTCGAGACATACTTGATAAAGCTGACTTCCATACTCAAATAGTAATGTTTCATGCTACTTATGCCACTGTTTGCCATTGCACTGCCTGAGCCAAGTAGATTTGCAGTTGCACCCCCTTCTAGCCTACCAGTTCATCTCAGCCACCACCCTCTATGTATCATCCACATCGTCAGGATAATGATGATGATGATGATAATGATAGTCTTGGCATGGATGATGATACGTCAGATTATCTACATTTTCCTTCTCCTTAGATTTTGTATTTAGGATTTTTTTTCATGTACAGATTTTTATATGAGTCATGCATATAAAAATTTTTATATGTGTATAAACAATTTTACAATTATCTTATAAGTATTCAATTTTTTATATGAATTATGTGATTTTGTTATATTGATGTTGTTAACATATTTGAAATAAAAAGTATTATTATATAAAATTATAGAATTTAAATTATATAAAATTAAATTAAAAATTATCAAATTAACTCAATTTATTTGAAATTAAAAGTATTATTTATATTATTAAATATAATATATTAATTTAATTATATTTAAAAATATAAATTTTTAGCGACGATAGAATGTCATTGCTATAGCCTTAGAATTGAAAAAATAAAAAGTCATCACTAAAAGTGATTCTATATTTTTTTATTTTTTCAGTTTTAAGGCTTTTAAAAGCTTCAAAATTTCAAATTTAAAATGGCTTTTAGTGACAACTGTGTCGTCCCTAAAAAATGAAGATTTTACCAATGACAAAATGTCATCGGTATAGGTTGTTTTAGTGATAAATTTATACTGACGACATTTTTAGCAATGATTTTTTTTTCTACAATGACCGAATTATTTTTAGTGATGACAAATGTTGTCATTGATGATTTCTTTTCTTGTAATGCTTATATCTTTTTAAATACTTGCCATTGATCATTTTAACTTTATTGTGCTTATCATCATGCATTCTATAACTATTACCTTTGAAATAGTCTTCAACTATGAATAGCCCTTTCTAATAGGGTGACCATTTTGTATAACTTGATTTAACTTACATTAGCAATATTACTTTCAATGGCAATTGATCCTTAGTAAGCATCTTCAAATCCATTTGTTGTATTGTGTGGCTAACCTTTCCTTGTTAAGAAGTAGTGAGTTTAGAGCATTCCATTGGTATTTGTCCAAGTCTTCTAACTCTTTAAGCATTAAGTTACAAAAGTCATTTGGCAATAACCTATGCTATTTTTGCATTCTTAAAGTTTGTATAGTAACTTTGACCAGTTTAATTGCATCATGTTCGAAAACTAACTTATACAGGATTACTTCAATCAATTTCTTCAGTTAGTTTTAGATAGCCCATAGTATATAACATTCAATGCCAATTCTCGAGGTAGTGGACAATGTATTTGTAATGGCCCTATCGTTAATAGATAACATAAAATTGGTATACCATAAAATATAGTTAAATAGTTTTGATATGAACTTGAGATTATCTCAAATAGGCTTAAAACATTTCTTTGCCAACTTATTGAAAGAATTTAATTTTATTTATACTACTATTTAACTTAATTCCACAAATAAAGTTGAGTTTATCAGAATTCAAAATTTTTTTTTAAAGTCTAAGGTAGATCCCTTAGAGGGTTATATGAAATATGTATTATTTAAAAAACAAAAATCCAAGTATTTGTTCCCCTTGTAATTTTAAATCAAAGAGTAATTTTTAATGAATTTTTGATAACCTAAAATGACTATTTTGAGAAATTGCTATTTTTAAAATTTTTCAAAATTCAACATTTTGAACTAGAATCCAAAATTTAGATTTTTATTCTTTAGAGTTTTAATTTTTTTTTAATCCAAATGGGAGGTATTTCTTTATTTATATTTATGTCTTAAGTAAATATTATTTAAATAGTAGAAATGTAATGTTGAAATTGTGACCTGATGACCCAAAAATCCTAGTACTTAGAAAGCCTATTTTTTTTTACCCAAAATAGAATAAAAAATAGAAATAGAACCAAAATGATAGAAATGTAAATAAGGTGCTGAAATCATGATTCAATGACCTAAACTTGTGACCCAAAAACCCTAGTACCTAAAAAACCTATTTTTTTAATTTGAAATAGAATAAAAAATGAAAACAAAACTAAAACAACACAAAGCCACACTGAAACCTCTCTTCTTCTTAGCTCTCTTCTTCTTCTTCCTCATCCATTACTAATCACTTGAGATAACTCTTTTTCTTCACATTTTCGCATATTTTCTTCCACTTTCTTCTTGTTTCTCGCTACAATTTCTACCATTTTGGGATTTTCTTGTTGGTCACAATTTTTAGAGATTTTAGGTAACAAGTTCTAAAAAAACTCATTTCTTTTGCCTAATAAGGTGATCCCAAGCTTTATTATCTTATTTACGAGTTAGAGTGGCTTAAATTAACTAGTGTGTAGCAAAGATTAGTTTGTTCTTTAGTTATGCTTAGAATGTGAAATTAGGGATTTTTTATTAGGGAAACATAATGTTGCAAATTGGTGCTAATTTGTGTTTAAATTGTTGTTTGATTGCTTGCACAAGGTCAAGGAATACTTCTTAGTGGTACTGGTGGTTTGTAAAATATGAACAAGTCAAACTTGAGTATATTGGTCATTTTATGAGTAGATAATGTAAATTCTCACATTTTTTTATATTTTCCAACCTTCTCTATACTTTTAAATTATTAATTTATTAATTACTTTTATTTTTTGTGCATTTTAATTCCGTATATAAATGTTAGAGTACTAGGTACTCTTGGAACAAGCACCTTAAAAATTTTCTTTAAGGTATAGTAATAGCAAATGGTATTAGAATGACACAACAATGAGGAAATCAATTTCTATGATTTATTTTGAAATGGTATATTGCTAGAACCTTATTGTATAATGTTCTTGTAAAAGGTCATTGTGAATGAAATGATAATGAATCAGATTTTCTTGAATGCTTGTAAAGTTAATCATTTGATGAGTTTAGAATGATTTGATATGGGAAATGTTGACTATTAAAGTTAGAGACCTTGATGAACTATTTATAATTGAAAAGAGTATGGATTGAGATTGATTTAAACCACTGGTATATGGAATTGTTCATTTCCAATGAATTTCTTATATAAATGTTACTTATGTGTATGGTGTTCTATTGTTTAATAAATTTATTTTAGGAGAAGACTAGTTAAAACTATAGCTAATAGTAGTGATGATGTTAGCCTTAGTATACCTTGGTTCGACCCCTAAATAGCAAGGAAGTTGCTAACCTCGTGTGTCGGCCAATACATATAAATTAATTTATAGTAACCTGATAGATTGCCTTAGAGTTATGAGCTCTCTTGAGATTGTTATTTCATGAGCTCTCTTTAAATTTATTAACTTTGATTTTGATTAATTGTCCATCTTGAATAGATTGTATTGAGATTTTTACCATAAATCTATGTTCATGATGATTTTATATACTATATTTAAAGAGCCTACTATTTACTTTTAGGCTTGAAGCTTATGTTTTAGTATCTTACTTCTAATGAATGTTCTAGTTGGTATTTTATCAAATATGACTATATAACTCTTATGACATCATTTTGTATTGAAAAGCTTATTTATTTTCTTTCTAAGGAAAAACTCGTGCCATGGCTTGTCTCATTTTTTGTTAAAAATTCATATTATCTATTTATTGAGTCAATGACTCACTCTATTTGTTGTAATATTTTTTAGATAAAGATTTGACTTTAGGTCTATTATTTGCAGCTCCTTAAGAGGAGCATTCTTTTATGGTTAGCCTTACACTTTATATGCGTGAGCTTGATGTAAAACCTTTTATATATTTTGAAAGTTGTAAAAGTTGAATACTCTTAGATGTGTGCCATTAAATCCACAGGTAAGGCATGCTCTTGTTGATTTACGAATATGTATTTTGTTACAATTGTGAAGGTTTGTCTGGTTATGAAATGATATAGATTAGCAGGGGAGTGATGGAAAATAAGAAAGTCTACGTGAGACTACGTGCATGTGGAAAAAATAGTGAATATGTAATGGCTATATATATACTTGAGTTTTAAACAGGTTACAAGTTATCCTATTATGTTTTAGGCTAGCATAACCTATATGGATGTGTTTTTCCTTTAGGGTCATGCATGGGTCATGGTCGTTACTTTTCAGTTGTGATAATATTTCTTATCAACCTAATAATAAGTTTGATTGCAGCCTCAAACTTGGCCATTAACTTCCATATACTAGGCCGAATCTACTATAAGTTTGTTGTTGATAAACCTGATAATATCTACTTGTTTTATTTCCTTGTATATTGCTACTTTAACCCAATTCATAAATAGTCAATTGCTACTAGGATATAATGATGTCTTTTAGTGGAAAGGGTAAATCTTACCAATTATGTCCATTGCCCATCCTTTGAATGGTTGAAGTTTAATGATATATTTTAATTTGTTAGCTAGCACCTTTTAGATAGGTCTATGTGCTTGACATACTTTGCAACTTTTAGCATAATCCATAAGTTACTAATCATTTTGGGTTAATACATGACTTTATAGATTAAAGTCCACATTATCTTGACTTTTACCTAGTGACCCTTATACATGCCTTCATGTACTTTGGTCAAAACTACTATAGCTTTCTCCCTTCAAAGGCATTGGTACGGTTGACTTTCAAAACTTTTTTTATATAGTTTTTCTTCTAGGAGGTTGAATTTTGTTACCTTAACCCTAATTGCTTAGCTAGCATTTTCAGATAGGCTAGTTAAATAATTGGTAATAGGTATTCTCTAATTGACTAACATGTCTTTGACACTTAAGCATAGTATTTCTTGGGTATTAGCTATTTCAAGATATGTTTTATAAGTGACCATTTTGACTAACATTGATTGTTTCACCTTATATCTAAAGGCCAATTGAGTTAGTACATTGACTTTTTCATTGTTTATATTAGAAACATGTTTGATAAGCACACCATTAAACTTGAATATTAATCTAGCAACGATTGCTAAGTATCCAAGCATGCTAGGGCTTACACATCTATATTCCTTAGTGATCTACTTAATAACTAACTAGGACTTAATCACAAATTTTTTTTATGCTCCATGTTCCAATAATGATTATGAGCTAATTATCAATACTTCATATTCAACTTCATTATTAGAAGATCTTGAGTTGAATGTGAATGAAAATTTAGTTGGCCGGCTTCCCTTATGGTGTTATAATTGACAAACTAATGCTTACATTACCTTGATGATGAGACTTGCCAAAGTAAAGCTTTTAATAATTAACATTAACAAATTCTATTGATTATGTTCTATGTTCGACCATGAAATTAGCCACCACTAGTTCTTTTGTAGCCTTCAAAGGACAATATTACAAAGTAAACTTAAATAATCAAAGGATATTATTTCAAAATATTGATTTTTGCTAGTACTTGTATAATAGTAAATAGTAAATAATGTTTAAGCTTTATGCAAGAGAAATACAAAGAAAAGCATAGTTTTTCTATTATTGAATTTTTTTAGTTACATTAATATGCATGACAAATAATAAATAGATTTTTTTTACCTTCATCATTCTCTTGGGCTAAAAAACACCCCATTACATCATTTGAGGCTGAACGTATAATTTAAGAGATCAGTCAGGAATTAAGGAGTATATTATTAGCAAATTAGTTAAGTACCTTTTGATATCTTCAAATGTTATCAGATGAACATCTTTCCATTTGAAATGTTTAGTGTCTTTCAATTTTAATAGAGGTGAGAACACCTTGATTTGACTAGATAAATTTAAAATGAATTTCCTTAAAAAGTTCACCTTCCTTAGAAAGCCTTATAATTCTTTCTTACTAGTTTACACCAATGTTTCCATTATGGCTTTAGTCATATTTTTATTAATTTTAAATCTTTTTTAATTTATTAAAAGTTCCAAGAAATTTCTAGTTGATATGTCGAATGGATATCTTAATGGGTTCATCTTTAGCTTGCCTTAGTGTATTCAGTTGAAAGCTTTTTTTTTTTTAATTTATTTTGTGCATAAGAGTTACCTTTTACTACTATGTCATTAATGTTGACCTCCATTAACTTATCAATCATATCATAAAAGATGGTGTTCATGGCACATAAGTAAGTGGCACTTGGATTTTTCAAACGAAATGGCATAACCATCTAATTGTACATAATAATTACTGCAAGGCATCAGAAAGTTAGTTTTGGTGTATCTTCTTTGGCTATGTATACTTAATTGTATCTAGCATTACCATCCTTCAAGCTTACAATCATATGGGTTAAGGTAGAATTTATAAATATATTAGTAATTAGGATATGGTAATCATCTTAAATCTCAAAAGTCTATGCATACCCTTAGTTTGCCATTTTTTTAATAACAAGTACTATATTGGAGATCCATCTGGCATACTTGGTAGTTTTTATGAATTTAGCTTTCAAAAGCTTTTTTATCTCTTTTTTCTTATCTTTGGCATAACTTTTAATGTGAAATGCCAAAGTGGTTGTTTATGTGGCTAGAATCTTTCTTTTATTGGCAGCTTATGTTCCTCCAAATTTTAGCTTAATCCTAACATCTTATTGTAATTCCAAGAAAAATATTCTTTGTACTTCCTTAAGATGCCGACTATTTGCCTCTTAATATTATTCAACAAAGTTGCACTTATGAATATTGACCTTGGTTCTTTTTTTTTTTTTGACATTAAATTCTTGTAGCTAGTCTTAGACATTAACTTTTTTAGTGTCCTCTTCAATAAAGAATTCATGGAATCTAAAAAAGTTGTCATTATATATATGATTAAGGACATTTATTTGTTCTTGCTTAGCAACATAGGCTAACAACCAAGCAAGTTGTTTATAATATTCATTAATTGGAATTGCATGCTAATCCTACAATTTCAACTTTTGGGATTATCTTAAAATTAAATGCATCTAAAATGCGCATTTATACATTTAATGGGTTAACACCTTGACTCATGTGCAATGATTGGCCACTAGGGTTGTATATTTAAACTTGGCATGACATTATTACATGTAGCATAGGTTATTATTAACTTCTATGCATTTAGTCATTTTGTCATTTTTCCATATTAGCATTTTTTAATGTAATGTAAATAGCACTACTCCCATGGCATAGGTCAAATCCCTACTAAGTAGTAAGTTTTAATTTGCCTTTAAAGCTACCACCATAAATAAGGTGGGTTTGGTGATTGATCCCACTTTAAGCTTAACTAGCACCATTCTTTCTAAATTTGATATTCTTCTGTTGAAGTCTATTATAGTGATATTGGATGGTATTAAATCTTTCAACTATTTTGCTAGCTGAATAAAGGTGGACCTTGACATTAAGTTAACACTAGCCTTACCATCTATGAAGACTCTATTTAAAGGTTATCCATCTATATAAGCCTTAATATCCAAAAGCCTTAAGTGATTTTTCATCTATATACTCAACTTTTTAAACTCTTTGACTATATCTTTATTGAACTTAACTAATGCTATGTGTAAATCATTATCAAAATCCTTCACGACTTCTTCTATCTTAATCATAACAAAGAAGGGTGGCAAAATGATTACCACATTAGTGTTAAGATCCATCCTCCTTATGTTTTCAATTATTAGAAGATATGTTTTTTTTCCTTTATTCCACTTGACTTTTTTAAGTTAAATAATGTTTTGTGTAAACGATCTTTTTTTTTTGCTTTCCTTTTAAATGTAGCAAGTCATTGTATCTTCCTCTTTTGAGTCCTGGTTAGTACAGCTTTATCATACTAAGGATCATATCTCTAATTTCTTCTTTCATATAGATTGGTTCTCAAATTTGTCTACTTCTATGTGACTCGTTCTTTATCTATTCTCCTTCTAGGTGGTATCTTTTCAATTTTCTCATGTTGATATGGATTCTTGACTTGCTTTTAGGTTAATGATAATCTTGCTTATTGAATATCAATTTCCTTTTTCCATTCTCTTTTTCAAATTCTTTGACTCATTTATTCATTTCTTTTCTCTCATTTACCAATCTTTAGAACTCTTGATCAATTTGATCTTTCAACCATTAGCTAAACATTGTAACCTTTAACTCATCATTGTATTTCTCACAATAGAGGTACATTTTAGGGATTCCACCTTTACATTGAATTCTTTTTATAAATTTCATATTGTATTTTCCTTTTTATGGATATGCTTTCTAGGAAAAAGTATGCATCCAAAGGGTTATCATACTTATAGTAGGTCATCATATTTATATCCATGTCAAATAAGCTAAAGTCATCCATTAGGTCAACATAATTTGACAAAGTTGGAAAAGGTTCTTTGTCAATTAGCATTTCTTTTTCCTTTCCTCTATCACTAAACTTTAGACATCCTTGTTTAACAGCTTTCTCAATCATCTCCCTAAAATGAACACTGTTATTAGTATCAAGGTTGAATATGTTATGGTACTTTTTACCTTTTATTTTATCTTCCGATAACATTCTATAATCCTTGAACAACTTGATTTTCTTATCCTTTAAGAGTAGATCAAATATTTAATTAGCTATATTAATGTCAAAGGAGCATATTATTTTGATGATATGATTTATTTTATCTTTTTAATCTACATGTTTTAGCAATGAACATGTGTAAGGAGGGCCAAGTTAAAGTTTAGCCAAGATAATTTGTTTTTCACTTTCCTCGTCAATTTCTTCCCTAATATAAGTTACCTTTTCTTTTTTAAATTGTGTTTGATGTAGCTTTTTAGTTTTTTTCTTGCTGTTATTGCTCGATCTGCCAAATTTTCTAGGTTAATTGAGCTATATCGATGATATTTTGATTGAAACATAACTTGAAGATGGCATAATCAAATCCTGTTAATGCTATATTCATAATTTTGACTCTAGCCACTTGCATGAAGCATTTACTTCTTGCTTGCCAAAATTGGAAAGGGTATTCTTTGGTAGATTCTATTGGCTTTTTCCTTCACATTGAATAGATTAGCCAATCCCACTTTTATCTCTCTTGGGTAAAACTAATCTTGGGATTCAGATTTGACATGTGGGATAAAATTGACCCTAAATGGAAAAAGTTAGGATACATGTGGGATAAGGTTAGCTCGAAATAATAAGGAGGAACCTCTATACCTTTATGCTATTCAATAGATATTTTAAATGTTATATTATATATAATTGGTGAAAAAATATATCTATACTTTTGATAAGAAAGTATTTGGATATATGTCTTGTATATAAATGCTTTTTGAATTAAAATTAATTAGAAAAATTGTGTAGTAGCTACCTTATTGAGTAATTATATCAGTCACTTTTCTTGTGGACATGTTTTTCAAATATTATTACAAATGGTGCCCCACTAGGTCACTAATGTGTGGTAGAATGTCTATCGTACCCCGAATGGCATATACAAGCAGGAGTTTCATTTCACCTTGCTAATTTATAAGGATGATATTGTCTCTCAGCAGGATAGGATTAGGGTCATGCTAATCCAGTTTTAGGAGCCAAATTCAGTATAGATTTATTCAAAGTAGCATTCTATGAAGGGAGGCTACTAAATATCATTATCAGACCCATTCTTTAATGAGCCTATCCTTATTAAAGGAATTATTAATATCCTTTTATGACATCACATCTCTCGACCTTACTATTTTACCTCCTGATTTGCTGGTTACACCATCTATTTTATTTGCCTTCCTAGCCTTTTTAGTCTCTTTGCCTATACTAGTTATGGTACAAACTCCACCGTATACCAGTTATGGTATAGACTCCACCATATATTCCATCGAATTCCCCTAACTATGCTTGACCTATTGATGACCATGATGAGTCTAATATGCACATTTATTTTGATGTTTTAGTTAACTGCCAATTTGGTTGATAGTCGTTAACTAGTTTTGACTTTGTTTAAAGTTTGTAGTCTAATATGCACATTTATTTTGATGTTTTACTTAACTACCAATTTGGTTGATAGTCGTTAACTAGTTTTGACTTTGTTTAAAGTTTGTATAAATTTTTACTAATTTTGTGACATTAGTATAAATAGTTTGACAAATTAAGGTATGGTAAGATTGAGTTGAAGAAATATATTCTTGACTATGATAATGTAAGTATGATGTATATTATTGTATATTTGTCTACTTATCATGAATGCTATAATTAGAGGGTTATTTGGAAAAGAAAAATAGCAAAAGAATTTTTTTTGGTTTCCAAAGGAAAAGAGTAATGGTTTTCTTTAGCAACAAAGGTGACTAGTTTCCAAAAAAAAATATGTTGTATATTTTAGGAAATATTTTTGTCTAGATTTCCAAAAAGAAATCCAATCTCTAACTTTGATATTATTTTCAAAGTATTTCAAATTAGAGTAAAATTAATTGATTCATTAAGTTTTATTGCCTGGTCTTTTTCTATTGTATTGGTTTCATGGTTTGAACTTAATTCTTCTTAAAAAGAACCATAGATCATTTTTTTGGTTTGTGAAGGAATTTTTGATAAAACCAATTCAAGTCTATTTTTCAAAAAAGATTTTAGATTTAATAAAAATAAAATAATTTATTACAAATACTATCCATTTGAGATCTTACTAGAAAAAGGTAATTATTTTCTAATAAAAGGATATGTTTTGAAAATCACTTGATTATTATTTTATAAATTAGTTATGTTTCAACTATTTCCTAATTAGAATAATTAAACTCATCCTATTTTAACTTGGATTGGACTCTATAGAAACTACTATATTTTTTTATTTTAAACTTTCCTTTAGAAAAGAAGAAACAAATTTAGTGAATTTTTCAACTTTATGTTTTTGCATCATGTAAGTTTTTACAAAATAGTTGATTAAATAATTAATTTAGTTTAGAAAGGCTTGTAAAGATGTTTGGTTAATACTTTTATGATGATAAAATTGTCTGAAAGTGGTTTATGATATGGGACCACCTCTATAAGAGGTTATGGATGGATGGATTTTGGTAGGCCATCTAATATCATGAACCATTTCTTGATAATCAAGTCAAGTTGATGGTTGACAAGCCCTTGGTTCATAAGGTTGAGATATTGATGCCAAACAATATGGTCCAAATAATGGATGAAGCCTATGGGACCTTCATTGTATGGTCAACAATCTTTATTCAATACGTAGTGGAGGTATCATTATATATTCCCTTTTAATGAAGAAATTTATTTATTTATTTTTTAAAGATATTCTATTATTACTATGCGAGATTGCTAATTATTGTGTTTTGTATTTTAGTAACCTCCTAATTGTGCTAGGAGGGAGTTATAACAATGCTTAGATAGCTCTTAAGATAAGGATTCCTAAGCTATGCTCTCAATTGGGGTGGAAAATCTAATTTTCATTAAAAAAATTTTCATTGAGTAACTGTTGAAGTTCAAAAAGCTTGATATGATTTGCATCCAACTTTTGAATCATGTAAGTTTATGCTACCTTTTTTTTATTGAACATATATTAGTTGAACTACTATTTAAATATAAGTTTAACTTATATCATTCTTTTTACAAGCATTGCTATGACATCATGCTATTGACAAATTTTGCATATAAATTTCTAAATCTATATTAACTTGATGTACAATCCATGATTAAAGAGGATAAAAGGTAGGAGTATATTGTCAAGACTTTATTGTATAAGCCCAAGAAAAATGGTACTTTGTGTTGTACCATGAGGAGTAAGTCTCACTTATGTATTAGTTATGATATTTTTTTCTTAAATAGATTTTGATGGCCTAGTTATTACATTATATTCTAGTCACCATTAGATGCTTGCCCTGGTATTACCAAGGAGCAAGATTATCTATTAGATGGATCCTTTGTTAGGAGAAGTGTGATTCAACATGAAGAATTCCTTGGAAGGAGCTGTAACCATAGCTTATGAGTGGGCTTTAAAAGTGGGGCTAAGTAAAACTTTTAACTAGGTAGAAGTTAAGGTATATTGTTAATAGTAAGATTGTATCATGTTTGACCTAAAAGATTATGTATCAATGGGATTAAACTAGCCTTTTGTTTTATTATAATGCCGAAATAATATGAAAAATATGAAATATGGCTACTATGTCATCTGTTACATGTTTACTTTGTTGCTTGCTTATAAACTCCCTATTAAGGTAATACTTGATTATTTATAGTTCATTGTAAGCTAGATTAATTAATTGAATTGGTCTTGATGATAACATGTTACTTGTGTCCAAATTGCAATACTTCAAGAAGAAGCCTCGAGCATATGCTAGAGAATAACTTGATAAGGTTATAGAGCTTTAGACAAGATATTTCCTTTTGAATGATAATATCTATTGCAATAAATATCTTTAGGTGTTTACTAATAGTTGTAATTAATTAAGCTGTTATAAATTAGTTATTGATAGTTAGCTTGATTGAAAGTAACTTATTGTAACTTATATTTTTATGTGTAAACAAGCATTCATAAACTCTGTATAAAAGCTCCTACAATTAGTTATGTTGTTGCCAATTTTTATCTCATTTTAGTTATCGTGTAGTGTTTCTATATATGTCAAATGATTATCTCTTATGTGTCAATTGGTTCCCTATCTTTTAAAAAAAAATTTGTGCATAAAAGACATTAGTTTTTCTACTTAAAATTGACATCTTTTATTATACAAAGTTAGTTATCTATACAATAACTAACGTCAATTGTTTGTTAATAGGATAACATTATTGCACTTTATATGTTGGTTTTTTTACAAATAAGTATCATCTAGACCTAAGATATTAGTGCAAGTTAAAAATAAAAGAAATGAATAAATGGTACTATTTGCAAGTTTTATCTCAGGCCTTTTCAAACCCTAGATTGATTCTTTCTTTAATTAAGTATGCTCTCCTTTTAACCTGAAAATGATTCTTTTTGATGTTATGTTTTCTCTCATTAAATTTATTTTGTAGGATTGAATCTCTATTATCCTTTTGCTAAATCTATAAGGTTGTGCATTTATTGAAAAACATAAGATTTAAAGGTAAGGATTTGTTTTGTCTTTGTTTTTTTTCCTTGTAATAGTTTCTAGCTTCATAATCTATCATATTTTGTTACTTTTTATTTTGATACAATTTTTATAGGTTTGTATAGGTAAAAAATTTGATTTTATTCATCTTCTTTAGCTTTCAATCATATTATCTACTATTTATCGATAAGATATGTACCATCATTTTCTTAAAATTTAATGAATGGTCATTGCATTTATAGAGATTGGATTTAACTGTACTTTTCTAAGGATCACTAACCTCACATGTTAAGCAATAAATATCAAGATAGTAGTTAATGCATCACTTATCTATGATTGGGGTATTTGTATAGCCTCTCACATTTTTCAAACTTTTGTTATAAGATTTATTATTCAAACTTGTTGTCATTAGTATTTTGTAGTTTCATATTATTGCTACTACAATTGTCATTCTATGTCAGACGTCAATCATAGGATACACCAACATTTATTTAAACATTGTGACATTTTTAAAATTATTAGGAGAGATAGAATGATGGTTTAAAATAAATTGATATACATTAGTGACATTTTTAAAATTTACATGGAAACTTAAGACAAGGGTTAATTTAGGAAACAATTATCCAAAGGGTACTTAAATGATCACATGGGAAGAAGATAATATTACACATCAGTTTTATTATTAATTGATATATAAAAGCATTTAAAAAGTCTTTTTAGGCAATGAATTAACACTTAACTATAATGGAGTAAGCTTAAGATGTCAATTTTGATTTAATAACTGACATCTATTGTTTAATTTATTAAAAACATATTTCATGTTCATTTTCCATTTAAAAACAATTCACTGATGCATTAGTCCTCATTATCTAACTCTAGCCTGTGTTAAGAAAGTGGAATATAGCTACCCCTTTATCTTATCTAACACCTTTAGAGATGTTATAGAATTTGATTATTACTGCTTTATCCATTATTATCTCTAAATGTGGTAGATAGGATGGAGTGGAAGCTATGTTTCTCCTCTTCAAACACAAGTTAGCATTAGTAATGGAGGTGAATGTATTATCTTGATTCGTGATTTACCAATACTAAAATTTGATATATCACTACAAGAACTAGCATTAAGTTTTGTAATAACAATAGAAGAATAAGGTCCTCTTTTTCTTTCCTTTTGTAATAAAGTTGTAAATTTGTATTTGTTAATATAATGATATATAAAATGAATAAAAATTGTAGAATAAATTTTCTTATATAGATGTTTTCTTTCTTATATTTTTGAAGTATCTTTGTAAGAAAAAAAATGCAAAAAGAACATATAACTTATCCCTAATTTTTAATAATTAATAAAATTGTTTAAACATTCTTTATTAATCTTGAAATTAACCTTCTTTTTTCTTCAAACTTATAAAAGTAATGTCTTTTAAAACAAAGTAAGCCTTCCATCTAGTTGATGCAACTTTCAGGCATTTTCACATTTAATCTATCTATTAGGCAATTTGTAGAATGGTTGCTTTATTTTCTAATAGTTAAAGTAATTTTCTAAAACTCAATGTGGTATGCAAGTTAATTAAAAATATATGGGAGAAAAGATGTAGGTTATTTAACACAATCGATGTTATTTATGGAAATTAGACTTCTATACAATGGCTTTTTTAATCATAATGGATGTTTAACATGTAATAAATATCTATCAATATAATAAACGACATTTAAAATTCTATAGTTGAATGATGCCATTTATTTAAAACTTTAATTTTTTAAATTAAAAACTAATGTAGAATGTCATGTATTACCTATAAATTGCATCTATATATTATTTTCTTTTCCAATTCTTTTTTCATTTTGGGTTTCACTCCATAGTTTCTTTTTCATTTCATTTTATTTGTAAGATTAATGTTATAAGTTGTAACTCCTAGACACAATTATTTCCAAGTGTTATATTACTCATGAAGGTATTAGTATTAGGAAAAAAACATGTATACCAGTGTTTGCTAATATTAATATTTAATTTACAAGTTTTGCATCATTCATATGAGGGTATACTTGTTAAAATTTCTTATGGAGATGAAAGTTAGGGAAAGGAATTGCTTTATGGATACAATGTAGACATTCATTATTACTTTTCTTCAATGTCATGAGATCAAATAATTAATTGTAATAATACTATGTGATGTCTAATAATTAATCTTAATAATGTTGTTAGAACAATTATTTGTTATTATGTCTCTTTTTTTTACAAATGCAAGGATTTAGACGTTGAAAAAAAAGAATAAATAATCAAACTACATCAATTATTTACTATAAAATTGACTTGGTTATAATTGGATGATAACATATTATTTATTTGATTAAATTGATGTATAAAGGTATAGTACTCACCACCTAACTTAAATAAATAAAGGTAGTAACCATTTACTAAGGTTATAAATGGTGGTAGTGAGCATTTACCAATGTTAACATCTTATAATGTTAAATTTTTATTAAAAATAGATGCCTAAAGCTTGGCAATCCATTTTAATCATCATGATCATTTATCAACAATTTACACATTGTGATAGTTCATTTGCAATTTACACCTCATGATGGTTCATCATTAATTTGCTTTTAACCTATAACTACAATGCTCCTTGCCTATTTAAAGCAATTATCAAGATAGCTTTTCTTGTAGTGCTTGATTATTTTATTTACTATAAGCATCTAATTGTTACTACGTTTTAGTTTGAGAATTGACATGCTAATTGCTCTATATGGTGTGTTAACCTTTGATATATATATATATATAAAGCAAATAGCACCATTCTCACACTAAAAAATAGAAACACTTAGGTGGTCAAAGCAAACAATCAATCAAGCACCTTAAGATTAATAGATACAAAATTACAATATCAAACTTTGATGGATTGCAAAGTAATGATAAATTATTGTAAGAAAAAGCAACATCTCAATTCTTACACTAGTACGCTTAAGTACAATGTAATATTCTTGATATTATTTTTTTTACTATAATTTATTTTTCACTTTGCAACCACTTGCATAATCCAACTTAGAAGCCTTTAAGTGATATCTTACTCTAAGCAAACATAAATATGATAAAATTGATGAGAAATTTTAATTTTCTACTTAAAACATAACTTAAAAGCCTGCCTCAACCAATTCCTGCTTTTTCTTTTTTATTTAAGTTTATTATTCATTGTAAATTATAGTTTCTTATAATTTATTGTATTGTTCAATCTGTTACTATTTGTATCTGTATAATTGTTTAAGGAACACATTTTGGTTCATGAAGTTTTTGCATGATATGTAGTTATTGTATCAGTTATTTTTTTGTTAAATTATTCATTTAAAATCTTTTTGTATTTATTACCATTGCTATTTATATTTATATAATTGTATAAAAAATGTGATTATTCATTGCAAAAAAATAATTTTAATACTATTGACCTATAAAATTATAAAGTTTTCACTTAAAACATATATTTATACAAAATATCTTGGTTTACAACATTAGTTGTTATTAAAAATTAATGTTTAAACCTTTATAGTTGAATGATGTCATTTTAATATACACGTATGTTTTTTTTTCTTAAGAGCCGATGTTTAATATTAAAATAGTTCAAATTACAAGGTGTGAGATGATAATAAAAAAGGTGAAGCCATAGTATCATTTGCAAATTTCATCATGAAACTCTTCCAAATCTAAAATAATTATCTTTTTGCTTAGATATGTTTACATTCCTACTTTAAGATATTTTTGTTTAGTTTTTATTTTATGCCCACTAATTGTTTTGCATTAGTAAAGATTTGTTAGCCTATTAGTAAATCTATGAGGTTGTGCATTCATTGGAAAAGAGTAGAATATAAATGTAAAAACTTTGTTAACTTTTGTGTTTCGTTCTTACATTTTAATCTCTTTTGTTGAAGTTAAGCTTACATACATAATTGTTTAATTCTTAATTTATATAGTATATTGAAATAATTGAATAATTTAGGTCCCATTTGAGAGATGCTCATGAACAATGAATAAACATACTTAGATTGAATGGCATCCATGACAAATTAGAAGGTAATTTTCCTTTCACCATGATAAACCTTTCCTTTATAGTTATTGCAATAGTCAAATTTTCATTTGCTTATTTTGTTCCCTTGTGGTTTGAATATGTTTTAAACGTATGACATTCAACAGTGCAAATTAATAAGTATCCCTTAATCCGATATCCAAATTGTATGGAAATAATGTAGAGAAAAAAAGAGTTATTGAGTCTATTATAAATTGCATATGCTAAATTTGGGATTATGTATTATAATTAAGATGAAATCTATATTATTTTCTATTCAATATACCATCTATATTTATTATAAAATTGTAGTATTATTGTTTTAGAGGTTTTGGATGTATTTCAGGTTAGAACTAGTAGAAAATTTCATGAGATGTTATACAAAATAAAGAGTGTAGGGAATTGATTTTTCTTTTTTGGTATAGGGAACGTAATACAACATTGGTTATATGAACAATTAAAGTAGTAAATTAAACATTCCATGTTAATTAATAAAATAACCCGATGTTCAATTATAATTTTCAATGATGGTTATAGATATAAAATTGATGTCTTTAAATGTGACCAATTACCAAGTGATCTGACTAAAAAGAAATGACTATGGTTTATTTGTTAGGAAACTAATACATTATTTCTTTTCTACAACAATTTTTTAACTTGCATTTTAAAATATTTAATATGTTGCTTGATAAAATGATGGTTCATAATCAACATCTAATCCTTTAAACAGTTAACATAGAATCACTATTTTGTAGTAATACGTTTTCTATTTCTTCATATAGTGTTTTGAAAGGCTAAATATAGGGGACATGGAGAGGATTTAGGAAGAGGAACTAGTGGTGGAGGTTAAGGTTAAGAAAAAGGAATTGGGGTTAGTTTGGTGGGAGGTATAATATACCATATTGGACATTAATATAAACTGAAATGAATCCAAATTAGACGTTAATTATTTATAAATAATTGATGTTGAATGTTACTTGCCATGTCTCTAGCATACGATACAACATTAGGTTTCTTGCATTATAATCAACGTTGTTGTGATATTTTATGATTGTTTTGAAACTAATGTGAATATTATTTACAATGATACTCAATCAAACATTGGCTATAAACTAACTCTAAATACTTGACATCAATCAATTATTCTATAGTAATGATTTTTGTAGAAAGTATGATTGTGTAACAAAATAGAGTCATAATTAACTATATAATTGACTATTAGTCTAGAGGCAAACTTTGGCACTTATAATCGACCATATAATCTTGAGGCACTGTGGACAATTATAATTGACTATGTAGTTAGCTATTATTGTCTAGAGAGAAATCTTAATTTGATAGCCAATTATATAGTTGATTATAAAGTCCCATGATATAACTCAATCATACATAATCGACTATAGACTAGTGTTTTATATATTTTCTTGCACGAATACTGTTCATCCACTATAAATAACCCCTAAACATCATTTGATGCATACCAAATTTCTACCAAGCCATCAAATACATTAAATACTATCTTTAATTATCTTAACCTATCATAAAATCCATTAATTTAATGCATCCAACACCTTTTTATGTTTGAAGGAGAAATTGATGAGCACAAGGGAGATTGATTAATTAGGAATCAAAATAGATGAGTTACTTTTCTTAAGGAAGTAATATTGATGGAGAATTAAAGGTTTCCTTCCTGAAAGCCTTGGGATTTCCTTGGAGGAATGTTGAAGTTGATGATGAGAAGTGAAATAAGGGTAAAGGGAATGTGTTTAAGGTAATTTAGGGACAATTGATTTGAGATGCATTTTTATTTTTTAAGAAAAAGGTAAATTATAACTTTTCAACTCATTACCTGATCTCACCTAGGCTATAGTTACTATGTCAATCTAGAATACAATTTGAAGGGTGATAGTCAACTATATAGCTGACTACTACCTCACTTTTCTTGCATTATTTGCTTTACAATTATCTCCATCTCTTTTGCAAGCTCAACCTCATATATTTCATCAGGCTTTTCATCACTCGCATTCTTCCCATACATCACATTTAAACTACTCATGGTTCAAGACATATCATTCAAGTAAATAAATTATATTTAATTTATATGAAATTAATTATGTATATACATGAAATTTTAAATTCTTAAAGGTGTAACAAATAAGCATGGTGAAGAGACAAGGACTGAAGATACTCTAACAAAAAAATATTATGACAATTTGAAGGTAATTGTGCTTTCATCATTAAAATTATGTGTAGAAAATTGCTTATTTACATGTTTTAGTTTCATAATTTTTTAGGTGTTGAAAATAAACTAATACTTTTTGTGATTGATGCATTTATGCCTTTTTCTTCTAGTGGGTTTAAATGTGTTCTATCTACTCATATGCCTATATTCAACATGTTCCTTGGCCTTTCGAGGTATAATCTAATGTTTATTAGGACCAATGTATCTATATTTTTGCTTATTCAATTCATTGTATAAAATTGTTGAAATTGAGATTATGTAGGGCTATAGGAGATTTTAATTTTTGTTTCATTTGGGATATTTTGTAAGGTTATACAAGGAATATAAGGGTGTATATAAAATAGTTGGGAAAAGAAGGTCTGGGTTAGGGGCATTTCATACCATTTCATTTATTTATTGAACTTGATGTGATATACATATATATATGGCATTACACATCGATTTTTTAAAAAATCATTGTGTAGTGTTTATTTCATCACAAACTACATTAGTCTTTATTGCAATATAAACTGACATTGTTTAACATTTTAACATTGGTTTTCTAGTTATAACTGATGTGTTATCTTTCAAGGTAAATATTTTCCCAATAAAGTGATGTTGGTTTTTTTAATTTAATAGTTGATATTATTGTTGATTTTACACATTGATTATAAAACTAGCATGGAAATTTTAATTTATAATGTTACTTTTATACATGTTGATTGCTAAGAGATGTGATTTTACTTAATCATTTGAGGTTTATTTGCATTTTTATAGTAATGAGTGTAAGGATCCATAATAATAGTACTGCATGCAATATTGTAATTGCAAACAATAATTAAAACAACTTTGCTACCTAGCTTATTTCTCATCAAGGATGAAGTTAGATGCTAGCGTAAAAAAATGGATAGAATAAGCAAGGATGTTTCATCCAAACCGCATATTTGTTATGTAGGCTTAAGATTGTGGGAAAAAGTCACCTTGATTTTACACACGCATGCGCGCACGCGCACACATATATATTACTTTAGGTACATGGGGACTAGGACTTGTTGGGTGCTTAATTAATATTATGAAATGAAAGGCCAATAATTTCTCAAATTTATACCTCAACAAAATATCAAATAAAAAAAATAAAAATGGCAATATAGCCTAGATCTAGAGCATGGAGATTTAAAGGACAAAAAACAAATGCAAAAATATGTCATCCTTGTTGTTTTATTATGTTGGGAAAAAATTGGGAAAACTAACTAGTAACTCATTAGATGTGATTTAGTTACAACAGGCTTAATTAATATCTTGAAAGTCATATATTTGAACATCTTCACTATTATTATTATAAAAAAAAAACTTGATTAATGTAATTAAATATGAATGGATTATAGTAAGGATGAATAAAAATAACAAACACGTCTCTCTTAAATATTAAAAATCACTATTTTTTAAGTCAAGGGCTATGTGATTCAAACCAAAGGTTCTAGCAATGCAACTGTCAAAGCCCCTTATTACCAAATAAAACCTAGTGACTTAGCAGGAAAATAAATATTTGCAGACATGCAACAAATGAAACATACTTGCAGATATTCTGTGGTTCACTTAAAAAACATAAAAAATCCAATCAACAATTTGTAGACCAATTCCAGAGTTCGCTGAACAAACATAAAGAAAAGAAAAATCAATACAACTCATCAATTTGTCATAAAATGGTACAGTTTATCACCTTGATATGATCTGTCATTCTCTCATTAGTACTCACCTGCACACCAAGGAATGATTTTAGTAAGTGTATCTGAATTCATAGGAAATGGATCACATCCAGGCCAATTTGTGCATTTAGGGCTTATCCAATAATTTACCTTCTTTATTTTTGTCCCTCAATATATTTCTGAATCTGGTTAGCTTACGTTAGATGTTATCTCCAAATAACGTAAGGAAGGGGATGGCAGAACAATGTCTAAAACACTCAGACGCTGCAAACGGCCTACTTCAGGAAGACTGATATTATGATCAGTTTCAAACTCGGCCCATTCATTGAAATCTGTGATATAAAGTTCTTGTAATTGATTCAATTTGGACAAGACATTTGGTGGAATCTTCTGCACCTTGCATCTCAATTCCAACACGCATAAACTTGTCAAATTCCCAATTTCATTTGGCAGCTGATGTATAACTGTGTTACCTGTAAAGCTCAGAATCTTTAAACTCTTGAGATTCGCTACTTTAACGATTTCTTCGGCTTCCAATTCCTCAGAGTCATTCAAACACAAGGTTTGAATATATTTTAGGTCATAAATTATTGAATCAAATATTGGCTTTCCTACATGATCCAAAACTCTGAGTTTTTCAAGATTCTTTTTCAAAATAGAACTTTTCCCACTAGCGTTAGCACCAACATACAAGAACTTCAGTTTGCGAAAATCACCAAATTGTGTTTCATCAATGGCACCACTAAGAAGGGAAATATGGGTCATGTTTCTTTGTTCATCTTTGTTAAGGTGGTGTAGCAATTGTTCTGATCCATTTTTTTCATTGCTGCTGCTGCTGACAAACATATGATTCATAGATGCGACTATCTTTGCAAAGTGGAAAATAATTGGATGCATTACAGCAGATGGGTTGGCTTTTCTATCTTGCAATAATGATGACTTCTGGAGAATCTCCATATTCCTGAGTACTCTGCTCCTTTCATCCTTCATATTTAGGTTAACAAGATCATCTGGATCCCTTTCACCAACTGCATATTTCACTATTTGCTTATAAGATATTTCATTATTCCCAAACAAACTACAGAGCAAAAAAGTGTGCATTAGCTCATCATTATCCAAATATAGAAAGCTTGGATTCAAGCGCAAATATACAGAGTCTGGCAGTTCATTCAAGCGCAAATGTACAGAGTCTTTCGGTTCACCAGTCTTATTAATTTGAACAATTCGACTTGCAACCTCAACTAGCGCCAGAGGCAGACCTTCACACTTCCTTAGAATCTGAGTATATGATTCGTTATCATCATAAATCCCAATGTGCCTAAGCAAAGCCGATGCCTTGTCTTCAGGTAACGGTCCGATCAAGAAACTTTCTCTTGTATCCTTCGCTGGTAACACACCATGATTTCTTGTTGCCACAACAACGGTCAAACAACCTCCATGTTCTTTATCAAAAGGATATGGAATTCCAATATCCTTTAGGGAAGTTATTGGTTTCCAGATACTATCTAATACCACGAGAACCTTTTTTCCCTCCTTTAACCAACCATTAATTTCCTCCTCTTGCTTTTTTGAAAGACTCGGGTTTGATGAAGGCGTTCCGGCCGCCATAACTACTTCGAAAGAAAGTTCTTCCTTAACCTTCTTTGCAAGTTGGTGAATGAGTATTGTCTTTCCGACGCCCGCCATCCCGTAAACCCCAATTATCATTCTGGTTTCATTTTCAACAATTAGTTGTTTCATGATATCATCACAAGTCTCCTTTTGCAATTCCAATTTCTCCTCGATTTCTTTGACCCATCCTCCTCCTTCAGCTGTTGTTTCATGCAATCTATCCAACGAAAGTTCCCCGTCGCCGTCTTTCGAACTTCCAGCAATTGAGTTGACTAAATTTTTTGCTTTTCTGCTAATATATTTGTGTTGAACCCAATTAACACAGCTTTTCCAAGAAGGTGGGAGCTTGTTCATTTTCTCATTTAGTCCGGCAGAACTTTGAGTCATTTCTCCAAACGCTTCAACCAGTTCTCACAATCACGCGATGATATTGGAGTTTCCTTAATACGACTTTGCAGCATATTTTCTCAACTTCATCTTTAGGCACTGCAAATTCCTTTCACGTTGCTTTTGAGATTGAACGAAGAGATTCTTTGAACCTTTTTTGTTACCCATCACACTATTATCTCCTTTTCTTTTCTCTCTTCTTTTTGTTTGTTCCCTAATAAGCAGTTCAAGCATTAGTTTACAAAATGAGAAGACTATGAAACATGGATCGTGGATCACATCAAATGAAAAAAATCTTACCTTACGCAAATTTAACAAGTTTGTGACAATTGGCTCGATGGAAATAATGCGATTTCTTTTGGTTGTACCGGCAAGGGAAGCAAGGGAGTTAAAAGAACTAAACTGATCAACAACAGTGAAACAACACGATTGAAAATAAGATAAACCAATGAAATTAACAAAAGAAGGCCAATCATATTAATTCAAAAAAAGCATTTCTAAATTGCTTGAATGAGGGACAATTTGTTTGATTAAAGGAAGAGAGAAAACAATTAATATAATCTATTTTTTTGGGTAAATGAAGGAGTAATTAATCCATTGGATGTATAGACCCAAATAAATACTAGGGATCAAACCCTAGAAGCAATGAAAGATATAAAGTCTTCAAGATATATTAAGTTCCACTTGAATTAAAGGTTTTTAGCTAATAATATCTATTCTTGAAAATGAGAGAGAATGATAAAAAATGTGATAATAAATTGCAACTTGATAAAAAATAAAGAGTTTAAATTTAATCGTTTGATTGTGTAAAATGTTTTAAAATATTAATAAAAAAGAAGAAGCCATGATATTAAAATAATAATAGTAATTAAGAAGTTTTTAACATTAATAAAAGATTTTTAATAATATTTTGTTGATATGACAATATATGAATATATGATAGTGTAAATATAATTATTGAGATGGAAATTAAATTTAAATCCCAAAATAACTTATGTAAATAAATATATGTATATGGAAGGAAATTAATTGACACTAGTGTAAAGACTTATAACAAATCTACGCTATTGGTTTTAACTTGATTTAATGGTTACAATATATGCACATTAACTATTAAGACTGGTTTTAATGATAAAAAAGGATTAATATCTATCTCACCTACTTTTTGTCTCTCTCTTATTATTTTCAATTTTTTCTAATTTTGAAATTCTAATTTATTTTAGAATACAAAATTATTGTAAACTTTATTTTTTTTTTACAAATTACAATCCTTTTAGTTTTTTAATTTATTTTTAGTTAATTTTCTATCTTTCTTGTCCCACAAAATTAGTTGAGTTATATATATCTACAACTGGAATGAATGTAACTCATTACTAGTTAATAAATATTTATAATTTACGACAAATGTAGATATAATATATTAATTTAACTATCATTTTAAGAAGAGAAGAGTTTTAATTATGTGTTGTTATAATGGAACAATAACTACAATTCTAATAAAATTATTGCTGCAAGAGGAAATGAAATGTGAGTAAGATTTCATTTGTTTTATATTAATATTAGGAAAAAATTGTTAAGATTTTTTTTTCAGTTTTAGATTACTAAAATCATAATGATTATCTGTTGCATGTTAATAATTTAATTTATCCCTTAAAATTGAGAAATTGATGTGCGGATACGCTCCTAAAATATAGTTCACATTAAAATTTAAAGCTTATAGTGTGAGAGATATCTCTCTGATCATGCAGTTCACATTATATTGTATATAAACAAAACAAAAATGAAGTTAAAAAGTAATTGTAAATTATATGGTTTGAAAATGAGTTAGGTCTAAATGACCTAATTTCATTTCATTTGGGCGTTGCTAACATGGGTCATGGATGTTACACAACCCATCTCTTTTTCACTTTCTATACATGTATCTCAATTCTAGATTGAGTAAAGATAAAACTTCTTTTTGGTGGAAGGCTTTTAATTTCTGTAAAAAAAAAATTAAATGTTTCCTTGATAATTACTCTATTCATTTTTTTTAAAGTATTGTTAAAGGTTAATGCAAAAAGATAAAAGAAGGAAAGAAATAATTTTAATTTTAAGAGAAATGAGTTATAATTTATTAATATATCTCTATTAAAATTAAGCAATAAGTAAAATTGTTGTATATTTATTTAGATAGTAGCAATAATATTTGAAAAAATATAATAAATATACTGCTAGTTTCTTAAAATGACAAATAAATAGGAATAATTTTTTTTTCCTAAAAACAAGACTTAAAGGGAATGAAGGGATCACTTTTTAAGAATTTAATTTTTTAAAAAAATTTCAAGCAATGAATTTTAAAATTTTGAGAATAAATATCATTTTAAAATAACTTCATTTAAGATGCGATGGAATTAGAAAGAGATTGTTACAAAAGACCCTGAAAATTATATAAAAAATTAAGAATAAACACCTCAAATTCGTTCAACTTAAAAAACTACTGAAATGTACATTTGGATAATGTAAAGAAATTGGTTTTGTCAAAGACAAAATGAAGCAGTTAAATAATATAAGAAATGAATTATGGAAATAATATTGTTTTTGTCAAAGCAAAATGGTAAAATTAAAGAATAATCAAATTATATAATTATGGAAATAATATTCAAAAAATTACATATCATAAATTTTATATACAATCAATGATTAAGGCACGTAATATAATGAATAAAAATTTTATATATAATCGATTAGTCAATTTTCCAGTATATATGAATTAATGATTTAAAATATAACAATTATCACTAGTTTTACGTTTTTTTCTGTTTCTTTTTTGGAAAAAAAATATCATTGAGTTTAAAGCTTTTCGTAACTTTTTTTATGGATGAATGCAAAGAAGCATGCATAAACGAGTAAAAAAATTGCGAAAGAGTTTTAAGGGACTAATGATACGTAAAATATTTACATATTTATTTTCCCTTGTATGATGCATTTTTGGATGTTATCTTGTTAAATTAAATAAATTTAGTTGCATTTGGTGAATGGATCTTGAATTTGAAATGAAATCAAATATTTTAAATAATGCTGTAATCTGACACTGTTTCAGGTTTTAGGCCATATCTGGAGTTCTGGATGTCCGATTGGGCTGTTCTTTATATGGATGGAAAGCTAAGAAGAAGCCCTAAAACTTTCATGTTTAAAGAAAAGCCCAGTTCGGGATCTAAGGATCTCAAATTCTGCTTGGAAGATAAAACAGTGGTTCTGGCGGAATCTGACCTTTGACTACCAATCTGATCATAACTTGAGCTAGAAATTTCAAAGTTAGGAGCTCCTGCCGCCATTTGAAAGCTTAGATCCACGGCTACAACTTTGATGAATACTAAAATGCGTGAATCCACCGATTTAAGTGTCAAAAGTTAGCAAAAACGCTGAAATATGGTTGCTCCGAGGTCAAAGATTATGGCTAGTAGTCAAGATTAGTGGCTTGGCAAGTTGAAATTCTTGCACCCATTCATCTATAAATAGCAAGGGGATCAGCTGAGAAAAGGCATCTTGGAGAGAGCATTTGAAGCATTGAATCATTCATTCATGCACCTTAGATAGTAGTTTAGTTCATGCAATTTTTAGTTCTTGTATGCCTCCTACAAGGATGGTTCTACCTCCTAATGGATGGATAATTATTTTCATTTTCATGCATTTGTAATTGTATCCTTATGTTCTCCTCCTACAAGGACGGTTCTACCTCCTAATGGATGGATAGCTTTTCTATTTTCATGCATTTGTAATTATATTTTATGAATGTGATGTTGTTTTTATTTTATTTTATGTTTGTTTTTAATTTCATTATGTTCTAATTTTTTATCTTCCTAGGGTGATGGCGTAACTTGATAATAACGGATTGAATTCTAGTCTATTGAAACTAATTTTGATTTTATTTCCTAGATTGAGTTTTAATTATTGCTCTTAATGCTTTCGATTGATTAGCTACCTTTTGAATGAACTCAATATGCATGTTGAGACCGGAAGGAGATACATGTGTGTGGATCCTATAATTAAAACCGTAAATTGCATATGAAATAGGAATATATTCATATGGTTTATGTAGTCTTAATGAGTTCCATAAATCCTAATGCATGATTAGTTGTTGCAGTTCTCATAGGAATATAGTGAATTCCAATTAATTATAGAATTACTTGACCTTGGAAGAGGCTAGTAATTAATTTAGGGAAACTCGACTATCAATTAAGGGAGTTAAAATTGGATTAGTGTAGATAGATGATTCAATCCGAAATTGTCAAGTGAAGTCTGATCCCTAGGTCTTTTATTCATCTTCATCCTTACTCGAATTGCATTCATATTTATTTTAAGTATTTTCTGCATCAATCTTATTTACTCGCTTCATTTTCCAACTTATCGATTTGCCAAATAGTGTTAGGATTATGAATTTTGGTACTTAGTGAAACAATCCTCGTGGGAACGATACTTTCTCATCACTTTATTACTTGTTTACGATAGTGTGCACTTGCGCTAATTGATAACCATTTCACACGTAACAAGTTTTTGGCGCCGTTGCCGGGGATTGTTATCATTAATATCAATACCAAGTAATCTTAATCCTAATTTGGTTTTTATTTTACATTTTCTTCTTTCTTTGGTGTTTCTTTTCTCTTTTCAGGTTTGTTCTAGTGTATGACCAAATCAAAAGTTGCTGAGCCACTGCTATTTGATTTTGAGATCGAGAGAACTTGTCGAAGGAATCGAAAGATACAGAAGCAGTCAATTGTAGATCAAGGTGAAGCAATGGCAGATATGAGAGAAGAACAAGACACCAAAGCACTCCGTGACTATGCCACACCAACAGTCATGGATACCATTTCTGGAATTAGGAGACCACCTGTACCAGCCAACAACTTTGAGATCAAGCCAGCCATAATTCAAATGATGCAAGCAAACCAGTTTGGAGGTTCTCCAATAGAAGATCCAAATGCACATATAGCCAGCTTTCTGGAAATCTGTGATACATTCAAGCATAATGGCGTTTCTGATGATGCCATAAGGTTGCGACTCTTTCCTTTCTCACTTAGGGATAAGGCTAAAAGCTGGTTACACTCTTTACCAGTGGGGAGCATCACTACATGGAACATATTGGCACAAAAATTCCTAGCAAAATTCTTTCCTCCAGCTAAAACTGCAAAAATGAGGAATGAAATTGCTTCATTCACCCAACATGACATGGAAAGCCTTTATGAAGCATGGGAAAGATACAAGGAGCTGTTAAGAAGATGTCCTCATCATGGGCTACCAGATTGGCTACAGTTGCAGACTTTCTATAATGGATTGTCTAATGCTACCAGAACACTTGTAGATGCTGCAGCTGGTGGATCATTAATGGGAAAAAGCATCGAAGCTGCTATGGAGCTGTTGGAAGAAATGGCAGCAAATGCTTACCAATGGCCTTCTGAACGCAGCACTTCAAAGAAAGCACTTGGAGTCCATGAGCTAGACATTCTAACCACTTTGTCTTCTCAAGTTACCTCTTTATCCAAGCAAGTGAGTTCATTAACAGCTCAAACAAATGCAATTAGAACTCCTGCAGATGCTTGTGATTTATGTGGAGGCCCTCACATGAGCACACAATGCCAAGAAGGAAATCCATTCATTCCTTCTCAACTTGAACAAGCCAACTATGTGGGGAATCATGATCCCTTCTCAAACATATACAATCCAGGATGGAGAAACCACCCTAATCTAGGGTGGAGAAGTAATCAGAATGTGTTCAAACCTCAAGGGAATTATCAACAGCAAATTCAGCAATCACCACCACAACCAAAGGCAAATTTAGAAGAAGCATTGGCTCAACTAACCATGAATACTTCCCAATTCATGGCCAGAACAGAAGCTACACTCAAGAATCATGAAACAATCATGCAAACTCAAGCAACCTCAATAAAAAATCTGGAGGTGCAAATGGGCCAAATTGCAAGTATGCTGAATTCCAGACAACCAGGCACTTTACCCAGTGACACTGAAAGAAATCCTAGAGAGCAAGTAATGGCTGTTTCATTAAGGAGTAGGAAGCAGTTAAATGAGCCAGAACCAAGGAAGAAAAATGAAGAAGCTCAGAAAGAAGATGAGGTGATTCCAGGAAGAATGACTTTTCCAGATAATCCTCCACCATATGTTCCACCAGTTCCATTTCCTCAAAGATTGGTGAAAGCTAAGCTAGAAGAATTTCTGGAGGTGTTTAAGAAGTTGCATATCAACATCCCATTTGCTGAAGCTTTAGCCCAAATGCCCAGTTATGCGAAATTTATGAAGGAGATTTTATCAAAGAAACGCAAACTGGAAGATTTTGAAACTGTAGCCTTAACTGAAGAGTGCAGTGCAATTCTCCAAAAGAAACTACCGCCAAAGCTTAAAGATCCTGGGAGTTTCTGCATACCCTGTACCATTGGAGAGTGTGAATTTGAAAAAGCCTTATGTGACCTTGGTGCAAGTGTGAATTTGATGCCATTATCCGTCTACAAGAAGTTGGGATTGGGAGAAGTAAAACTAACTACCGTGTCACTGCAGCTAGCAGATCGTTCAATAAAGCATCCACGTGGAATCCTTGAGGATGTGCTAGTAAAAGTTGATAAATTCATCTTCCCAGTGGATTTCATAGTGCTTGACATGGAAGAAGACCAAGAAATTCCTATTATTCTTGGGAGACCATTTCTTGCAACTGGACGAGCTCTAATTGATGTGCAGAAGGGAAAGCTAACTTTACAGGTTCAAAATGATCAAGTATCTTTCAATATTTTTAAAGCTTTTCCATATGAAGATAATATCTGTTATAGAGTAGACACATTGACCAATTGCATGAAAGATGTAATGCATAAAACCTGCATAGAAGAGCCATTAGTGGTAGGAATGGTTGATGCATCAAAGTCTACTGATTCTAAAATTCTGAAGCAGATTAATTGCCTTGAGGTAAACCACAGGCAAAGATTGAAAGAATACAATGACAGTGCATTCAAGACCATCAAAACTGTCATCACGCTCGAGGAGCCAGCTGGTAAGTATAAAAGAAAAAGAAAAAGAAAAAGAAAAAGGAAAAAGAAAAAGAGAATAAAGCAATAGGTTAGGACTTTGTCTAGCTAAAGACGTTAAAGAAGGGCGGCTGCTTGGGAGGCAACCCAAGATTTCTTTCTCTTCTCATTTCTTTTCTTATTTAAGCACACATCGCACAGCATTTTTCACTCACAATTTCAGCTTTCATCATTTTCATCATGGAGGAATGCCTTGTAAAGCTTAAGAGTAGATTCCCTACTCTTCCCAAAGATGTGCTCAGGAAAATCTACAACTGTCGACTTGAAAGAATGAGGGCATTTAAGCGTTTGGGTCTTCCCGAGGACATACGTTGGATTATTGAAGCTAAGGTACGTTTAGCAGGTGAGTTTCATGAATCATTTGTTAAACGTATGCCAGGTATGGGAAGAAGTTCTTACTCTAAAAAGAGAAGAGCTAAAAGAATGAGAGTCTGTCATAAGTGTGCAAGGTGGAACTGTAATAGGCTCTGTAGGAGTAAAGGAATGATTTCAGTAAATCGAGAGGACAAAATCCGATTCATAAAGGATGGACTGAGTAAAGAGTCATTGGATAATATTATTCAAACTCTTGAGACGCATCCTAGCGGAGATGTTCATGTTGTTCTTCTTGATTTAATGAACTTATTCCATACAGAAAAGGAGCGCTACAGTCTTGGGGATCTGACTGTAAAAGACCCTGTTTGCCAGTTTATAAGAAAATTGGATGGGAAGCAAATCCTCGGCTCATAGAAGCCGTTTAAGCCGTTACTGAACGAAAAATCAGAGGAAGATGTGAGCCACAATCACAACTACTGTACATATTTGTCTACTTTACTTTTCCTTTATCTTTTTATCTTTACAGCTGCTTTTTGACTTTATGTACATTTCTCTTCTTTTTAAGTTTACCTTTTCAGCAACTTTTTGACTTTCCTTACATTCCGTATTCTACTTTATTCACGCCATTATTACACTTGTCAGTTTTGCACAGCACTTTTCTGATATTGTCTGATTTGCGTGATTTCCTTGTTTCTGCTTTGTATTATAAAGATGCATTTCAGCAGTCACACTTTGCAAAATGTCTAAAGGTAAGAGTAAAGAAGAGGAAAAGGTTGAGAAACCATCAAAATGTAGATTTAAATCTATCTGTGTTTTTGGTGAATCTTTTGCTGGAAAGAATGTAGAATTTCTTGTAGCAGCAACTGAACTTGGTCATGCATTAGCTGCTAGAAAGATTGCCTGTGTGTATGGAGGAGGGCTTCATAGCTTAAAAGGAAGTGCAGCAATTTCTGCCAACACTGGAGGAAGCAAAATACTGAGTATCCTTGTGAATGGTTTAGATGATAAGAAAAACGCCATCGGTAAAACAGTAAAGGTTTCAAACTTGCCTCAACGTATGGGATGCATGCTTTACACTGCTCAAGCCTTTATTGCTTTACCTGGTGGTTTAGAAGCATTAGATGGAATTTCTAGCATTGCATATTGGATTAACTTGAACTTTCATCAGAAGCCAGTAGGTTTATTGAATGTTAATGGTTTTTATGATAGTTTGCTGTCTTTTTTAGATCAAGCTATGGAACAGGGATTCATACCCCAAGCGACTCGCCGTGCAATAATGTCTGCCTCAACTGCTGATCAGCTGATTGACCAACTACAAAGCTATACACATCAACCAGATCCATTAGTAAAAAAGATAGATTGGCAATCTCTAACCAACAGTCAGACGCATGAGCCAGACACCACTCTCCGGTTGTAACTTTCTTTACTCTTATGGTTTTACTCCCAAAATTTCTGTTATATGTGTGTTGCTTATGCATTTCCTTTTAATAAACCCTTTTTGCTAACCTACTGAAAACATTGGGGACAATGTCTACATTAAGTGTGGGGGGAATAAAAAAAAAAAAATTTTTTTTTTTACTTTGTAGGATATTTTGGCAGTAGAACCATGAGATTCATTATAAAAAAAAGGGGGGATGGCCGAGTAAAGAGCTTTTTACTCTTGATACGCATCCTAAAAAAAAAAAATTTATTAAAAAAAATATATATATATTTTCCTGCTTATTAGGTTCTTTTCAATAATTTTTAAAGATGTTATAGCATAATTGAACAACTTTCTTACTTCTTAGAATTGATAGGTTTTGTAATGAATTTTGAGTTGGATTGAGTTGGAAACCTCTAACCGTGAGATTTTGAGCCTATTTGTTGAATTAATATTATATTTCTTGCGTGTGATGTTCACCTGTTAAGTTGTCACTCTAGAACTTGCATGAAATCTGGTTGAGATTACAATTTACATGCATACTCAGATATGATAAAGGCATTTTTTTTTTCCTCAGTTTAAACTAAATAGCCAACCCTGCAGTTTTACCATTGATAAACCCCTTTGAGCCTGATTAACTGTTTCTTTGCTTTAACCTATTAATATGTCATTTAATGAAATATCAATTGTCTTTACTTAACCCTAGGGATTAGTAGAGCATTTGAATTTTTGAAAAATGGGTTTTTGACAAAGTGTGGGGGAATATGTATTATTAACTTCAAAGTTGCGAGGGTTTTTATTCAAAAAAAAAAAAAAAGAGAAAAAAGAAAAAAAAAAAGAAAAAAGAAAAAAAAAAGAAAAACTAAATAAAAATAAAAATAAAAATAAAAATAAAAAAAAAGAAAAAGAGAGAAATTGATGAGAATCGTGGGCTGCTATGTTAAGATAAAATTATTTAGAGATTACCCATGTTGTAATTGCTCTATTAATTTCTCTCCTTACTTCAGCCTTTCATATCCCTGTTTTATCTTTCCTTTACCTTGGCCTCATTACAACCCTTAATAAGACCTTTTGATTTGAAGTGTGCATGTAAATCAGGTAGTGGAGATTGAGAATTTATGCAAGCCTATGGTAGTGCAATCTTTAATAGGATGAATTTGAGTGAAACACTTGCCAATAAACATTTGAGAGAGGAAGAGTTCCAGTGATTATATCAATCTGATTCAATCCTTCTCAAATGAAGTTGCAATTTCTTTTTGATTTTATATGTCAAGATTTGTTGATTCATGAATGCTATGATATCTTTGTACTTTAATTATCTTTCTTATGTTTTTCTAACTATCTCATGGGTAGATTAGTACTAACATTAGCATTAGTATTAGTTTTCTTTTATTTTGTGTTTGTCCGAGGACGTCCAAAAGCTAAGTGTGGGGGAATTTGATACGTAAAATATTTACATATTTATTTTCCCTTGTATGATGCATTTTTGGATGTTATCTTGTTAAATTAAATAAATTTAGTTGCATTTGGTGAATGGATCTTGAATTTGAAATGAAATCAAATATTTTAAATAATGCTGTAATCTGACACTGTTTCAGGTTTTAGGCCATATCTGGAGTTCTGGATGTCCGATTGGGCTGTTCTTTATATGGATGGAAATCTAAGAAGAAGCCCTAAAACTTTCATGTTTAAAGAAAAGCCCAGTTCGGGATCTAAGGATCTCAAATTCTGCTTGGAAGATAAAACAGTGGTTCTGGCGGAATCTGACCTTTGACTACCAATCTGATCATAACTTGAGCTAGAAATTTCAAAGTTAGGAGCTCCTGCCGCCATTTGAAAGCTTAGATCCACGGCTACAACTTTGATGAATACTAAAATGCGTGAATCCACCGATTTAAGTGTCAAAAGTTAGCAAAAACGCTGAAATATGGTTGCTCCGAGGTCAAAGATTATGGCTAGTAGTCAAGATTAGTGGCTTGGCAAGTTGAAATTCTTGCACCCATTCATCTATAAATAGCAAGGGGATCAGCTGAGAAAAGGCATCTTGGAGAGAGCATTTGAAGCATTGAATCATTCATTCATGCACCTTAGATAGTAGTTTAGTTCATGCAATTTTTAGTTCTTGTATGCCTCCTACAAGGATGGTTCTACCTCCTAATGGATGGATAATTATTTTCATTTTCATGCATTTGTAATTGTATCCTTATGTTCTCCTCCTACAAGGACGGTTCTACCTCCTAATGGATGGATAGCTTTTCTATTTTCATGCATTTGTAATTATATTTTATGAATGTGATGTTGTTTTTATTTTATTTTATGTTTGTTTTTAATTTCATTATGTTCTAATTTTTTATCTTCCTAGGGTGATGGCGTAACTTGATAATAACGGATTGAATTCTAGTCTATTGAAACTAATTTTGATTTTATTTCCTAGATTGAGTTTTAATTATTGCTCTTAATGCTTTCGATTGATTAGCTACCTTTTGAATGAACTCAATATGCATGTTGAGACCGGAAGGAGATACATGTGTGTGGATCCTATAATTAAAACCGTAAATTGCATATGAAATAGGAATATATTCATATGGTTTATGTAGTCTTAATGAGTTCCATAAATCCTAATGCATGATTAGTTGTTGCAGTTCTCATAGGAATATAGTGAATTCCAATTAATTATAGAATTACTTGACCTTGGAAGAGGCTAGTAATTAATTTAGGGAAACTCGACTATCAATTAAGGGAGTTAAAATTGGATTAGTGTAGATAGATGATTCAATCCGAAATTGTCAAGTGAAGTCTGATCCCTAGGTCTTTTATTCATCTTCATCCTTACTCGAATTGCATTCATATTTATTTTAAGTATTTTCTGCATCAATCTTATTTACTCGCTTCATTTTCCAACTTATCGATTTGCCAAATAGTGTTAGGATTATGAATTTTGGTACTTAGTGAAACAATCCTCGTGGGAACGATACTTTCTCATCACTTTATTACTTGTTTACGATAGTGTGCACTTGCGCTAATTGATAACCATTTCACACGTAACAACTAATAATGTTAGTTATAAAATTTAAGAGGTATAATAATTATTGCATTTATATTATAGACAACCAATTGTTATGTTTACTCTTTAATGTAATATAACGTTAAGTGTTCATAAAAATATAATGTTCAGCAAAAAAAAGGTTCTAGGTTTTTTTAATAAATTGCTCAAACCCGTTACTACTAAAAACATTCTCCTTATTTTCGGAAAAATTCTTAGTGCTACATTATCACGAAAAATTCAAAGTTACTTCCAATTAAATTTTAATCAGTTGATTTTTTTTTTTATAAATATCAACTGCAAGATACATCTCAACATATTTTTAAGAATAGAAATCAAATTTGATTTTGAAAATAAAAAGATAATACATTTATCAAAAAGTATATAGAAGTAGCGTTGAATTTTCTATACTAATATAGCACTAGAAAATTTTCCCTTGTTTCCTCATAGAAGGAAAAAGGAAATAGACGTCTTTGTTAAGTTACACACTAAATAATATTACAAAAAGTAGTAATGTTAAAACTTACTGATTAAAAAATTAAAATTTAATTTTATATTATTCTTAAATGAAACTTTAAATATTTAATTAAGGTGTTTAGAAAATCAACCACATTAAGGACTAAAAAGAAAATAAGAATGATATTCTTCTACAAAGGAAAAAAAAAGAAAAGAGGAAGATATATGCTATTTATGGTAACTTCCACAACAAAAATATAACAAATTTAACCAATTTAAAAATAATTATACACGTAAAATTCAAAAAGTCGATCTTTTTATCCGTGCTTTATATCCTTCAATTTTCAACTATTTTTTAATTTTCTAAACTTTGCATTTCATTTAAAAATTTTTATTCTTCTAAAAATTTTCTATTAAATATAAATATAATTTATCAAAAAAATCTAAGAGAAGTACAGCTGTAAGCTTTTAGAAATATTAGTGGTGTATTTTAACATTAAAGTGGAGAATAATACTTGATTTTTATCTCCGATATATAATGGAAGTTTTTACAGTTGTTGTAGAAAACTTAAATTTATATTGACTTATATGATATCTTGATTTTTTTTTAAAGTTTGATTTTCTACAGATTTTATTAATGACAAGTTGGTAGAGGATTCTGACTTTCGATTAAATTTAAAGAAAAACATTTTCATTGTTTTAATGAAAAATTTTCTTAAAATTTAAAGTTTCATAATTTAAAAGTAAGGGTGCTTGTGTAATAGTCAAATATTTTGATTTATTAAATAAATAAAATTATTAGATAAAAATATGAAAATAATTATAAATGTGTTGAAATGTAAATTTTTCAAAGAAATTAAATAAATAATTTTTAGAAAATATTTGGACACATTCAAAATTTTTCATAAAGGAAGAAGAGCAAACTTGGAAAAATATTATAAGGGAAAATGTATAAATTTGTATAAAGTGGAAAAGCAAAATTGAAAAATAATTTATAAGGATAAATATATAAATTTTTAAAAAGATGAGAGGTAAAATTGAAAAATAAAAATAAGTTTAAAATATATTAAAATAATGGTGAACAGCCATTCACGCATTACATACAAGGGGAGGTGGGATGGCCATTACAGCCAGGAGAAAGAGGAAGCAGGGAAGAAGAAAGAGGAAGAAGGAAAGAAGAAAGTGAAGGAAGAAAGAAGAAAGAGGAAGAAGGAAAGAAGAAAGAGAAAAATAGTTATAAATTTAGAGGTATTTTTGGGAGAGTTAAGGTGATTCCTATTTTTATTTTTATTTTTATTTAATTTTATTTAATTTTATGCAATAATTTATAATAATTATATTTAAATTTAAATAATTTTAATTAGGCTTAAATTTTGCTTAAAAAAATTCAAAAATTATGAATTGTGGATTGTAATTTTAGAATTTTCATTTAATATTATTAGTAGTGTTATAAATAAAAGAATTAGTAATATAATTGCTAATTTAATTATTGAATGTGATAAATAAATGATTTATGATTGAGATTGTGTATCTAATTATTTTATAAAATATGCTCATGCGTAGGAAATTATGATTTTTTTTCAAAATCATAGGTTATTGTTATAGTTAAATTATAAGAAAATTTTGCTGGGTGGTAGATTAACCATAGCTTAACCTCTTAAAGGGGCGACCCTATAAAAGGGTAGATTTTATTTGTGTGGGGGAGTTTTAACCTAGTGCCATTATGTTAGAGAGTGGGATAAGGCTAAAATGGAGGGATAAGATTAGAGCATGAAGGATAAGGCTAGATGGGAGATACAAGGTGAAACTTGTACCTTCCCACCATTTCCACTTGCATAATAAACATTAGAAGTATGCTAGGTTTAAATTCAGTTAAATTGATAAAGTTAAATTATATTAATAGACAATTATTGTTAGTTAAATATTCTTGATAAAAATGGTAAATTCTTTATAGAATTATTATACAAATTGAAATATAAATAGACTCATTGAGTATTTAAAATACTCATTCTGTTGTTGTTTTAAGTCTTTACAGGTGGATCTCTAGATCATATATGATCACTAGTATATCATGTATTTTGGATTATTAGATATTTAGAGTACAGTATTTTAATAGTGAGATACTACTTGATGTTTGTATAAGTTATGAAATAGTACTTTTATTTTAATTTATTAATATAACTAATCATTATATATATATATGCCAGTTTATTAATATTATTGTCTCTGCTTAGAAAAAAGATAAAATTTGAAAAATACTTGTGGATATATTATATTATAGGATTATGATATATTCACACCAGTTATGATTTCCAACTTGAAAATTTGAGTTGTGACAGTTTGATGAAACAAAAAATCGTAGTACTGAAATTAAGGTTTTCGTTTTATGTAATGTTATGTTTAATGACACTAAAACTTTTACCGTTGAATTGGTTTTTACTTTAAGTGTTTGATGGACTTCGATTTTTCCACAGAAACTCTTACTGCTTCCACGGCTTTTTATCGACTGAGACAAAAATGTCCCTCACTTTTCCAAAGGAATTGAAACATTCAATAGAAATAATTTATTTAAATGTATTATTGATTTGCATTTGTTATTAGAAATAATTGCTTTCTTTTTTACTTTTTTTTAATTTAAGATCATTAATTTAGATTGAATTCAAATTTCAATCTTGAAATACATTTTATTTAAAATATTAAACTAAAGCATATATATATTTAATAATAAAAACATCACTTCAATGAATGAATATAAAATCTGATTTAAAATAAAAAAAACTAAATGTAATAAATATATATACTCCTGCTTATAGAACATTAAAATAAAAAACATACACAGGGGTGTATGTTCATTCTTTCAAAACAAGTTATTCCTTTTCCTTTTTTTGAAGTCATTTGAAGAATTATATATTGTACATTATGAAACAAAGAAAATGCAATTTTCAATTAGAATATATTTTTCATAACAACAATCATAGTTCAATTTGTCACTCTACTAACACTTGATTCAAATGAATAAAAATACTGCAAGTATTTGTCACAGTGGAAATACATAAACTTGGTAAAAATTGATTCGGAAGAAAGAAAATTAAAAATAAAAAAACGTAACAGTTAGAGTAATAAAAATATATGATCATTGCGCATCACTTGAACAAATGTCTTTTTTGCGACTTCCAACTGCTGTTTTAGTTGTCTCAGAAACTACATTTAATTTGCATTTAGTTTAATTTTTATTATGAAATATATATTCTAATTAAAAGTAACTTTAAATTTGTTACATATTTTCATATTGAACAATATATAATTCTTCAAATTTATGATTATACAGATAAACAATTTGTATCTTGAAAAAATGATCATATTTTACTATGTATATTTTTTCTTTTAATAATTTAAAAGCAAGAATATGTATATTTTTATATTTAATATTTTTATTTTACTCAATTACATATTATTTAAATATAAATTAATGCTTTTATATTCATTTGTTTTAAAAATCATTCTTTATTATTATTTTTATATATTGATTGATAATAATTTCAATAAATTTATTTTACGGATGAATTCAAATTAAAACAGGAAAAGAAACCAAGAAAAACGATGTTTTCTCAACCGGTGAATGAAAACTATAGCCAAAAGGAGGGAGGTTTTTGCCTTTACAACCAAATTTCCGTGGAAGCGTCAAAATGCTTCCTTGGAAAAAATCACCAACCTTCCTCTCTCTGCACCCTATTTTACAGAATTTATTTTCTTTTTTCCTCATTTATTTTTCTTCTTTTCTCACATAAAAAATAATTTAAAAGTTACAATTTTATTCCACAAAGTTAAATTTAATTTTTATTTTGTATTTTTTAGTTGATTTTCATTTAGGATCTCATACCCAGTTTTGCAACAAAGTCGTTTAATTTAATGTTTTATAATGCCAATGTTATTTTCATTCATGTAAATTTCTTATTTCACTATAATTTCTTCTCATTTTTTAAATCTTAAATTTCTTCTTCCTTCTATTTAGTTTTAGTTTCTATGACAGATGAAATCTTTTGTTCTTAACTAAACTTTCATTATAGATTTATTCAATTTGTAAGTATAATTATCTGTACATTTAGATGAATTTAGATAAATAATCTATGCAACTTAAAAGAGTAAATTAAACATTAAATTTTAAGAAATTTTATATAAAGTTCAAAATAAAAAATTTCATGATCTTTTCTTGTATATTTATTCTTCATTGCATTGAGAAAATTTTGATTTATTTTTTATAATTTTAATTTACTTTTATGTAAACTCATATTTCAATATATTTTGTATTTGATGTTTCTCTTATACGTCATCTTGTAATAAAGAAGTGGCTTCAACAAGAACATTTACATAATTCTGAATCTAATAGATGGAGTTAATCTAATTGTAAAGCTTTCTTTTTTCTTTTATTCAAAACAAATATTTACCACCTTTATATATTTTAGATATGACAAATATTTTTAGTATTTTATTCATTTTACTCGACTGTTAGTGGAGTGAAGAATTATACGGTGATTATTGTGATGATATATATATATAATTCTTTAAAATTATAAATATAGAAATGAATAATTTATCTCCTTTGTGTATAATTTTCATTTTAATATTCTACAAGTTAGACTTATTTAATATTTTAATTTTAATTCAGTGAGGATTCTTTAAATGCAAATTAGTACTTTCATAATTATTTAAAATATATATTATTGTCATCGTCAAATATCTGTGTTTTAAAGATTTGAATTCATAAATTTTATTTTATTATTGAATTGAATTCAATCTGAATTAAAGAATTAAAACTGTAAGGAAACGAAGAAAAATGATTGCAAGAAGTTTTAAGCTTGAGAGTTATAAGCCGGTGGAGTGGAGTAATAAAAAAAAATTAAAGGGCAAAATCTGCAAAAAAACTGAAATCTCGAAGGGATATTCTTGTCCATTTAACTACTGAAGTTCCGTATATGTAGTAGCGACCTTCCTCGGAAGAATCGCCTCCCCTACGAAAGTACAGTTAAAAAAATATAAAACTATAAAAATAAGAAATTTTTATTTTTACGATTTAAATTAAAAAAAATGATTACTGGTTGTTTTTCTTATTTCCCCTATCTCATTGAAATTAAAACGTAAGCTGAGGATTTTGGATTACTCTCAGGACTTTTCATGTCTAATTAACCATTTCTAGCTTATAACTTTCAAGAGAATTATGGCCTTTCCATTAATGTAAGACCAAACTATCCGGGTGTCCGCAAGTATTACTGAGGATATGTGAAATCTGTTCTGCGTTGTTGCAGGTTATATAAATCCTAAAAAGGCAAAGGTTACTTGTTTTTATAATTTTATAATTTATTTTTAAACTCCAACTTGACAACTCCAAATGGAAAATACTAGGTGGATTGTTTGAAAAATGAAAAAAAGATTCCGATTGTCAAGGGTGAGTTTAATAATTCAGTTCAATATCTTCCATCCGTCAATGTTCTATCTTAATCGAATGATCAATGATTATATCAAATATAAACCAAATTATTAATGACCACCACACCTATAAATGAGAAAGTAACTATTGCGTTTACTTTTTACAATAAAATATTAAGATTTTGTATAATTTCAAATTTATTTTATTAAAATTTTAAAAAAATATTTGCAATCACATTCTTGAATATTAATAATGTAATATCTAATAAGTCTCCCAAAAAATAGAACTAGTTGTTGACTGCGTTCAATTAGGCAGTTGTCACTAAACAAATTGTATAAATTTTCACTTAAATTGATATCTAGCCTCAATCAATCAAACATATAAAATCTAAATAAAATATTGTAAATTCTGTCAAAGCAATGTTTTCTTGCACATTACAAGTATCAGAACAATAACCAAGTTGGATTGACATACCTCTTTTTGTTATGAAGGGGTATTGGAAATGAATAATATTAGAACCACGCTTCAGTGAACTTTATTCATTGGATGTTTGATCCAATCTGTTTTGAACACGTCTATTTGCTCAAATTCTGCCAGGTGTATGTAAAAAGTTATCAGAGTAGGTATAACTAATATTACATGTCTCACCCGTTTGGAGAGTTCTGTGAAGGAATTTGGGTTTAAACAGAATAATTTATTGAGTTATCCTCTCCTATACTTCCAAAAAATCAGTTCATATCATAGTTTAAATTACAGTTGTGATTGTAATTATAATTTTATTATAATTAGTAAAATTATGAACAAATGTGAAAAAATATAATTATTAAAAAATTATAGATGTGATATTATCTATAATATTAATACTGCAATTATGGACTCTAATATAAATCTTTGATTCGTATATATTTCCGAAAAGGTCCAATTTTAAAAAGAATGGATTTTAGTTTCTGATAATATGTATACAAAGTAAAAAGAAAAATGATCTGAATTTGTGAAAAAATAGCCAAACATCATAGGAAATTACCTAATGAAACTCGGCTGAGGAGAAACGAAACCAAAGAATCCGCAATGAGAGAGCCGCTCACACTGGAAAAGAACAACATCAATATCGACAAAATGATTTTGGAGTGGAAAAGACATATGATTTATTTATTAATTAATTATCGCTTAAAGAGAGGAAAGTATTATTCGGAGAATCATAAGAAGTTAGGAAAGGAATCGGCTTTAGTTAAAGAATGAATTGAGTAAAGAACCGCTTCACCCCAAAAGACAGTAAGGAATAACTTTAACTGCCCGTTACATATGTTTCCAGAAAGAATGAAAAAACAAAAAACAAAAAAAAAAAAAAAGACAAATTGATTAATATGATTCTTCCAAGCTTCTAACTTAATTCTTGTTCCTAGACAAAACTTGTAAGGGTAGAATTTAGGTAAAGTTCCTTAGGTACTTATTATAAAGTTTTCCATTCAAATTATGATAGGTGTATTAATTACTCTGTTAAGTATTAATATCTTCAATTTAATAATTACAATATTAGCAATGTTGTAATTATTGTATGGCAATTAATAAATAGATCATAATCTAAATGGATAACTTTATAACAAATAATTAAGGAACTTTACCTAAAATTTGTCCAATTTTTAATTGTGGATGCAATTGGAGTAGCTGATATATTTAAAAATTATAGATAAATGTTAAAAAAAACCTCATGGAACAAAATTACAAAATAATTAAATTATTCTACTTAATTGCCAAATTTTAGAATTATTTCATGACATATGATGCATTCACATGGACATACTACATGACAATATTTATCATTCATTAATTATTAAATTAATGAGACAAATATGAAAGTTAAATCTTAAGTAAATTTATGATGGTGGTTATTTTTTATTTTATTTTATGGCCACTTTATCTTTAGATTTATTTTGAAGATAATTATTTCATATAAAATAACATGAGTAGATTGTCTCTTGACTTTTTTATTTTTAAGGAGAGTAAAAATAAATTAAAGATAATAATTTTTTCTTTTAAGATAGAATCATCGTACTTATAACTATCCACCAAAATAAAGGTCATTGAAAGCTCTCACTAGGTTAATCTTTTGAGGTTACCATGAAACATTCCTTAGATTTGAATTGTAAAATTCTCGTGAAGGACTCTTATAGCCGCTTTACAACCACCGGAAACATTTGTTTGTGATTTGATTACTTGAGTCTAACCTAAAAATATAAAGATTTGAAGAAGATCTATATATTGTGAGTAGAAAGGAGTGAAAATATACATGAGTTGTGATCTAAGTAAAAGTAATGTTAAAACTTTTAATGTAGACCTCATATTAATTTAATAAATGGTCAATTAATATTAAATTATATCATCTGGGCTCAAAATAAAATGACAATCAAAATTTATCCTTGTATAGTATTACAATCTAAATGTGGGTTAGTTAGACATAGATCTTGTGATGGGTAGGATTCATGACTCAACCCAGTTTATTTAAGAGGTCCATTACCTTTAGTAACCATCCAAGTCTGTGTTGTTACACTAATACTAAAATAATTTTGTTCTTTTCTTGGAGAGAAAAGATAAATGGTTATGATAGAGGGAGAACTAATCTCTAATAATGTTCTTCTAATATAGATTTTAAAATATGCAAAAGGTGAAATTATAGGGAATTAGAGGTATTAAATGAAAATAATAAATCTCATATTCAAAGTATTTAGTTGCCTAATTTCTCTTTGATAAGACATTTAAATTATTTGATTTCATTTGTCTCATGCTATAATTCATAGCTAAGGTTTGGCAATTATTATAAATTAAAAATTATTCTTGTAATTCATGTTAGAGATAGATTTTGGTTTTGAGTTATGGTTGACCATTCTAGGGATTTTGTGTGAAATTTTGATTTTCCCTTTTTTCCTCAATATTGTGCTAATTCACATGTAAAATTCTTTGTCATATATAGTATTTTTGCTTCTAGTTCTTGCATGCTTTACCTATGGATGTACATATATTCCATCAATCACTATAGATGCATACTTATTATGCAATGGACTCTGGATGCATATGATCCAAGATATTACATTGCATTTTGTGTGTAATGGTGGTATGAATGCATTTTAATTCTACCATTCATATGGTTGTTAGCCTCTATTTGCTATACATAAATTTATTTTGTTGGGGCTAGCATGTATTTATGTTTCATTGAATTTCTTTTTTAGAATTATAAGTTTTACTACACTGAAATATTTTTCTCCATGACTTAGTTAAATGAGTTTTTTGTGGTTTTGTGCTTAGATACATGAAGTAGTTTGTATTGGCCACATAATGTATGTGTGTTTTTAGAGAGAAGCTCAATATGGATGCATGATTTTTGCTCTTAAAATTACTTAATTTATTTATTGAATATCTTTCCTAGTGTTTGATGGGAAGAAAGCACAGAGAAAGAATACAATGTTAGGTTGCATTTGTGCTTTGTTAGGTAAAACGACTTTTAATAGTTAAGAAAAATAAGAAATCATAAGGTATTCTAGGAATACCAAATGAACAATGCCAGAGTTGAATTTAAAATTTCGAACTCATTTTTGATTTCATTTTATTGATAAAATAAGGATCGTGACAATCTAAAACATGATTTTGGAACACATTGGGTAATTCTAAAGCCATTTAAAGCAAAAAATGAAGGCATGAACATCTAAAAAATCACAATGTTTCAAAATCATTTTTGGAGATTTTTAGAAAAATGGAAAACATGTTTTTAGTGCATTTTTTTACAAGAAAAATGGATTAGGTTGGTTAGAAAACATGTTCAAGAAGGATCTGGCGTAAAAATCCTATAAAATAAGGCTTGAAATGCATAAACATATGATTGCGTCTGCTTTCAAGTCACAAAATGAGTTGGACGACTTGTTGCAAACCTTGTGAGAGGAAGAAGATGGTTGCTGGCTACACACACACGATACCCAGTTGCACTAAAGGCGTGTAAGTGCCACGTGTTACCATTTGGGCAGTTGGCAGTGACACTAAACATATATGAGTGCTCCACTCTCCAAGCATGGTTTTTTAGGCATTTTTCTAGAATAAAAACTTTTTATGCTAATTACTACATAATTTATTTCAATGAAATTTTCCTACATAATTCCTAAATTTTCAGCTACATACAGTAAATTTGTAGCAATTTTTAGATATTGTTTGTGTGATGTAATAATTTTTAGACAATTATTACATTAATTAAGAATTATTGCGTACTCATATTATGTCATGAAAATTTTGTGTAATTGTTCACCCACCTTCATGGGACTAATTGTATAAAATTTTGTTCAAAATTTTGAAAAAGAAAAGTTTATTATAAAATTGTACAATGAAAAGACTATATTGATAATATTAAATATTCTTCAATATTATATTATTGATATGGTTAGTTGGCTGTAATATGAATATAAAGTTAAATTTTGTATTCCTAGGATTTTAAAGATCCTTTGGTGTTGAATTTTAGGAGTATGATGTTTAATTATTACATTATACTATAAGGACTTAAATGACATTCGGCATTAGTTCTTATGATATAATACTGATGATATTATAGTGTAATTTTGTGAAGAAAATATTTTACATTATTGAGCTTTTGACATGCCTCAAATGTTTATGATATTTTCTTAGATGTCATGCCTATGTAATAGAATTTATTAAGATGCTATGTGGAACAAGTTGTGATTGATATGGCGTAGCCTTAAAAAGTGTGCAAGTGTATTTGGTGATTTTAAGTGTAGAACCTACTATGACTTTGAATTCAAGTATAGTGCAAAATTGGAACACAAAAAGTGTTTTTACCTGAATTGAGTTAGTTTGGTGGTTGTTTTGGAGTGAACGATCAATTCATAAATGTTTGACCTATTTAATTTGGAAAATGAAAAAACTGTGAAATTTAAATTGAATGAGAAAGGGTCATTAATTGAGAGAATGGTTAGTAATGAGGTTGGAGGATTGTTGAAGTCCATTATGGACTTTATTTTGGTTTAATTTGATAAAAATATAAAATTTTAGTTGCTTTGACTTGGTATGCATAAAACATTTTCCACTAGATTTTTTGTTGACTTCATGAAAAGTGTTTTAAAAATTAGAGATAGAGTTTTATTTGTGTGTTATGTTATACAAGAAAAACACAATATTTTATAGAATTTTAGTAATGAAGATTTGCTTTGATTGGTTGTCAAGTTTCATTAAGTAAAACTTAATTTTGAGGTGTTTTTAAGGTGCATGTTTCTTATAGCATTTTTTTAGGGATTTTACACAATCTAAATTTCAAAGTTTAACCTTAAAATAATCTTCAGGGCTTAATAGGATTGATTCATTTAAGGATGTCCTAAGTTAGTGGGAGATTATCAAATTTTGTAAAAGAAGGGAATAAAAAAAACAAATGTGATTTTGAGTTTAATGGGAATGCTCATATAAGTTTATGGGTTCAAGGTTAAGTTGATTAGTAGTTATTAATTGCTTTTAGGAGGGTGGTGTAATTTATAAAAGACTTTCTTTTCCTAACATTTTAAAACTTGCTTATGGTTTAAAGCAACTCATTTTAGTGAGAGCCACTTTGTTAGAAAAAAGAATAGCTTTTTTAATTAGTGACTTGATAGCCAGATAAGTTCTCAATAGTAAGAATAAAGAAATGTTTAGTTATATAATTGTATCTCATTTTGATGGGATTGCAATTTTTCTCATATATTAGGAGAATAATGCAAATCAATGTATAATGAATTTAGGTATTTTGGTAATTTTGGATTTATATAAGGATAACATTTTTCTAAGTTAGTCATTGTATGGATGTGTTAGTTAAGACAAAGCAATTAAATCAAACCTAGTTAAAGGCTTGGGAGTAAAGTGTAGCAAGCCTAAAATCATTTGTGTGGTGGGCCCATAATGCGCATGTCCAAGGAGTATTTAGCTTGTCTCATTTTGATACTAAAAGAGTCCAATATATCAATGTGCTCTCATGTCTATTAATAGAAAATGACTAAATTATTAGGCCCAAATGTTTTCTAAGTAATAATGATTATCACATATACATTGGTCATAGGTAACCTGTTATTAATATAGGTCAAGTGGTTTTGGATTGCAAATAATGTTGCATCTGGGTGATACAAGCAATTACATATTGTCCTGTTGAAGATTAGGAGATGTCATATGTATAGCTTACTCAAACTTATTCTATCAGTTTTTTAAGTAATTGTAAAATTGTGACTAGACTTTTGTCAAGAGGCATTGTATTGTGAAATTATTTTGTAGTTAATTATAGCAACTTCCATTAAAGGGTAGGATAGGTTGCAAGTTGCAAATTCTTTATCAAGTTGTCAAGTTTAGGGTTTTCTAGCCTTAACCAAAACTACCTAAATTTTCTAAAATGAACAATTGAGATCAAAATATAGTGGAATGTCTACATTGGGCTTTGGGTCCTAACCTCGTGGTTCAAGATGAGTTGAACCCAATAAAGTTTATGGACATCTGCCTTTGGGTAATTTTGCTATAATTAGATAGTTGTAAGAAGCTAATCTTAATCTCAAAAATGGTTTCAGCCTTTCATAACTAGCTCATTTGTAATCCAATGAAATTAGTTTTCACCCGTAACTTAGTATTACCATGATGACACATGTTGCATAAGATAGAGGATATAGATCTCAATGTTGGAGATAGCATAGAGCTTTGAGAAGGACAGACATCCAAAGATCATAAGGGAGAATTGTGTCCTAATGATTTTATCAAAGATGAAGTGTTTTGATTATCGGACAAAGGGTCATTGTGCATAGGATTTTCCTAAAGCATATTGAAATGTTTGTCCTTCATCACACTTAAAATTTTATAATTTTAACATATTCACATGTGTTTGTGGTTCATTCTCTCCTAGGTTGGATTGTAGAAACATGAACAACAAAACATGTGACAAACATGTGGCCTACAATGATATATATTAGCATTGAGTGCCATAGGCCAAACACTTTTTGATGATGGAAAAGATCACTAATAAAGGTTACATATGTTGGAAACTAAAGTTTTGATATGTGTGGTGATCATGCATTGATCTTGCAGATATGCTTTATGCACCCATTGTTTGGTGTAATAAATTTTGCATCTTCGATAGAACATAGATGTTTCAAGCATAAATAATCTGCATGTTTATCTTGGAAATAATCTATGGTCATGGTGTTTGCTAATATGATATATATGAATTTGAGTTTAGACAATGTTTTATATGATACATTTTTCTTTTTCTATTATTAAGATATAATGGGAGAAGATAGGTATCCATATTAGTTAGAGAAGGACAAATGGGACCTCTCACTTGAATTTAAGCTACCAACATGGGAATCATAACTTGTTGAAGAAGTAAGTTGAAGGCCTTATGGAAAGGCTTAGGGAGCCTCACATTCTTTAGAATTAATTCATTTGATCATATGTTGACCGGTGAATATAAAGGCATATCATGGTGTATCATATTTCATCTCCTTCATAGATGATTTCTCTATGATGTCATCTTTTTATTATTACATTGTTATGAACCTTTGGATTGTTTCAAATGTTTTATAGCGGAGGTTGAGAATTAGAGAGAAATGAAGGAAAGTAAGTTAAAACCCTTCTGCTACTGTTCACGGCACCAAACAGCGGCACAATTGGGATGATAATGCTACAAATCAGCTCCTTCGAGTTTGCTCAAGCATATGGCAAGGAAAGTAAGTGAAACGAGAGAAGAGATGGCTTTGGTCTTCTTGTTAAGTGGCTTGAAAATGCAAGACGAACAGAAAAAATTCTGAACGAGTTTTGCTTTTCTTCAAGTAATGGACCTTTGGTACATCTAAAAGAAAGGAGTGGGAAGTGTTGTCTTTTCTTTTGTTTTACCTATGTTTTGGCAAGTTGAGATAAAAGAGAATGGGAAATGAATAAAATAAGAATAAAGGAAAAGTAAGTGGACTTTGATGGAGTACTCTCAACTACATAAAAAATATATATATATATATATTCCCAAAAGTAATTTAATGGATGAGAGTAGATATCAACATTCTTTCACTTAGAAATTTTATACTTTAATTTCCACTACAGGAAAAAAGGTTTTTTTTCGACATTGAATTTGTGACAGCCAGAAAGAAACTTAGCTAAAGGACATGTTTATATTTTTTTAATATTGGCCGTAGATAAATGTTGTTTTGAATTCTCTGAAGAGGTTAATTACTTTTCTAATTCAAATTCTAACTTTTGCATTTTTTTATTTTTTTAAAAGAGATATTTATATAATGTAATTTATGACATCATCACACAAATATAGTTGATCACACAATATAATTCTGACACTTATAAACAGACAAATAAGTATAGATAATTCTTTTTTGACAGCCAAATATAATTTTATTATGGTCGTATTCATCAATAATAACGCATTTTCTTATAGTGATATTTCACTTGGTTTTCCATCCAACGGTATGCAATATATTTTCTGAAGACAATGTTGGAAGTATTCCAAAGGAAAGGCATAATTTTCATCTACTGAATTTAAATATGAAATATAAGTTGAGTCTAGTTGAAACTTGAAGGGATTTCATTATTTCCAATATGAAGCAATGTTAACAATTATTGGTATAAAAATCCTTAAGAAAATTAGTCGTTTGTAATCATCTATGTACAATAAGTGAGAAATGCAAATTAAGTATCGCTCTCAAGGATAAAGGGTCTATTAATTAATTGAAATGTTATTATTGAATGTTCGTAAAGCATCTTGTAAGCACCGGCATTTTCATTATGAGAAAATGAAAATGGAGTTTGCATTCACAAAAAATTTGTAGGCTTTTTTTAAAAAATTGAATGTTTCTTCAGAAGTTTACATAATTTTTGTACTTTGTCAATAGCTGATGAAAATTTAATAGGAATTTTGGTGAAAAAATTTTCAAAAATTTTAATATTGTCAACGGAGTTTGGAAAATACAAAAAAAAATAAAAATTACTGTACTCTTCTTATATATTATTTAAATTATGTGACATGCCTTTTTAGGCTAGAAACATACACATATGATGGGAAACTTACAGCTGCTTACTAGGGAAAAAAAAACTAAAGGAAAAAAATACGAGCGTTGCTAGTTTAATATCTAGAATTTAATTCAAAATAGTGTAGGCTTTTGATATTTTGGTAAAGAAAAAATTACTTCAAAAGAAATAGAGTTAATATAAATCCAAACTTCTCTTAAAATAAAATAAAATTCTGAAATTAAGTATTTTTATATTTTAGTTAGGTGAGTTAAATTCAATTTTGAGTGACAACGTTAAATAATTTAGGAGTGCTCATAGGTCAATTAAAACTGGCTATAAGAGTTAATCTTAACCGACAGAAACAAATATATTGATCTAAATTAAATTGAATGGAAATCAAGCGAACTTATGAGTGAAATCATTCTTAACTGTGATTTTCGGTTTCAAATGATTATAATCAATTCTTTACAGTTATGTATTTTGTCATCCTCATTATCAGGCAAATCTTCAAAGCAACTCACACAAAGCACTCATAAGATTTTACAAGGAAACTCACAAGTTCATATTCACTTTCTTTGGAACTCTAACTGCTCTGAGAGTTAAGATCCGATGATTAATGATGACAATCGCTTCTTTTAAAAACACAAGTTTGATTGCTAGAACCAAGTGCTGACTGGGGATCCGTTTGAGATCACATTGTGAAAGAAGAAAAGAAACACAATAAAGGGGTGAGAATCAACTAGTAGGCACAACCTCAAACGATTGCTGCTAACTGTTTATGTTCAAATCCCAACCAAAACCAACCGCCATAAACTCTCAATCCAACATTAACTGACCAAGTCGATTTGGAGCGATTTCAAGAGGATTTGGTCAGTTTAAATTAATGTTCCATCAAATGATCTATGGTTCATAATTTTCCAACATAAAACTAAATCTTACTTTTTTTTTTCCACAGCATATTAGCTTTCCGTCAAATTGCATTAATGCTTTTTGCGTAATGAGAGCAAAAATATATAACGCCATTTTGAAAAAAAGAAACAAAATTTTGTATTGCATATCAGAATGCTCATGAAAGCATAGAATAACCAGAAAGCAGTAACTAATGTACCAGATCAAATAAAACAAAAATTCAAAATAATTACATCACTGTTCCTTCATATCTACCACTGTACACTTAATATAGTCAGAGAGAGGAAGGAAACCTTCTCTATTGTTTCCCAATTAGCAAGGCGAGAATTGCGAAGCTGGTGCCTACAGTGGTATTTGAAAATTTGTCAATGTCAATATATCATGATAGATAAACTGTTTTCATTTTCATTAGAGTACATGTCCTGATTAAATCACTAAGACTAGCACATGTAAGTTGGTACATGTATCTGCAAATACAGTAATCTGACCAAACACAAAAGGTGGCACAGACACTTACAATTCTGCATAGCCTTGAAGTCCACTAACAAGAGCTTTATCATAGAACTTCTGCACAAGCCTGCAGCTTATAAATCTGCCAGCTATCATCAAACAAATGTATAAATGATACGACTTCCAGTTAAAATATAAAAAAAAGGGAAGTAAAACTAATATATTATAAGCAAGTTTAACTTCCAACTACAAATCATTCACCAATAGATTGTCTCCATAAACCAACAACTAAACTTATTTCTCCTTTATTTGAAGTGAAGTTTAGGACAGATATAGTTAACACTTTATTCCGAGGCAACATGTATAGTCAGCCAGCCAATAACCCACAAATGTTACACTTTAAAAGTCAGAACCCAAATATGAGAATGGAGTATAACTCAATATGTTTAATTCATGATATAAATTAGTTTTTATTGAGGATATTATGGATAGCTGTAATGGATTATCAAACCTTTAAAGAGAGCATGTGGACATCCAAAAAGTTAGAATCATGTTATATCAGTTGGATTTTGGAAATTGGAAATCACTTGCCACAGGAATTTAAATTGAAGTCAGTCAATTTTAAAATTAAACACTAATTAGAAGATCCCAAGGATAGCAAAAAGCTACAGCACCGGCAAAAAGAATATTATCAGTGATCACCATCCTCGCCGAGAAATTTTACCTGTAAACAATTGTATAGATGAGAACAAACAGCGCAGTACCAATATCAAGTTCTTTGCATAAATTATAAATGAGAGCATAGGCTAACAGATTTATACCTCTTAGATTGACTTTTGTTCAGAAAGTAGTTGGACCATACATTAATGGAGATGGATAACTACTTAGTGTAATTGAATTTTAAGCATAAACAATAACAACTAGAACTTGTTAATATAGAACATAAAGCAATAGGGATTGACAAAATCCCGAATGCTTAACTACAAGCAATCATTACGGAACAAGAAACAGGAGAACATTTATTCAGTTGTATGAACTTGTATGAGGAATTTTAAAGATCCAATCAAAGTTCCGCAAGACAATAAGAACTAGAAAGTAACAAATATTTCACCCAGCGCTTCACTGTAAAACTTACATCTTCACACAAATGTGTGGGTCTCAGAAAATTGATTGACAATAACATGAAAAGATATTGATTATTGATATAAGGAAGACAATAGCAAGACAATAGACCTGGAAGTCGAGTAACCATTTGGGGGATCAATCCGTGCTTTTCCCCAATCCCCATTAGGTTGGCAAAAGAAAACCAGGAGGGGGCTAAGACAATCACACAGGCAAAGAAACAGACACATAATATAACTTAAGCGGATGAGGGATCACTAGTGAGACCAGAGATCACCAAAGGAAGGGGAGTAGCATCATCCATATCCGTATAGAAAGCCCCATCAAGATTGACTTCTCTTTAATTAAATAAACATGTTCCGACAGAAAAGGTTGCTGGGTTCATTGCAGAGAAAACTGATTCACTTGATATTGTATAGCATCTCAGCATGTAATGACCAATAAGCAGCGGACTTGATACCATTTACTAGAATTTCTGGATGACAACTGAATTTGCCAGTCCAGCCTGTTCTATGGTTTGAGTCTCATTAGTAAGATGCTTTGGGGGAAAAAGCAGCAAACTCACATGTGGAAATGGCACTTGTCAAGTTCCTACAAGTGTGACAAAACACAATCTTGTTAAAATAATGGACAGACAAGATTCCAAAGATAAGTATAATGCATAACCAATTGGTGAGTTTGCAGAACGAAAAAATGTACTTTTGCTTTCCAAAATTTGGTGAAATTTTTTGTAGAAACTCCAAAAAAAGTAGCAAACTCATAGGATGTTTCTCACCAGGGATTTAAATTGCGGTTGCAGTCGTATTGTGATGTGGACGAATGCAAAAAAATGGGGCTATAATAGTTAAAAATTGCAAAAAATTGCGGATGTAGTTTGCCTTGAAAATGCAATATTGTGGTCGTGGACCATTTTTTAAATCCTAACTTCTCACTTCTTCATATGAAGTTAACTTTGATAGATGAACTCCCACCTATAGGTTCAAGTTGTTCTGGACACTTAAATTTTTTGATACTCTACTTCTAAGCATTTTTAGTAAGTAGAAGCCAAATTCTATTGCTTTATTTGACTCAAGAGAGGCCAAATTCAAGTAGGAAACACTGCTTAAAACTTGTTCCTATAACAAATTTGCTCCACATACATTGCATCTCACATTCATGTCAACAAAAATAAAATTTAGGCTACTTTAACAATACCAAAAATACACAGAATTAATTAATTAATTTCATCAAAGGGCTAATATATGAGAGAACTTTGGAAGAGTTTTACATGAGTACTAATTCAAGTCACCTAAAAGGAGCACCAACTTGGCCATTACACCTACCAACAAGTATTCCACCAAAAATCCATCTTTGTGTGCATTATATACCACCAAGAATAGGCCACTTCTATTGTACAAGTAGCAGTGTGTGTTATTATATACCATGATTTTCTAGTTAGGCTAGCAAGAGAAACACTTCAAAAAATAGTGTTATTCCCAAGCACTAATATTCATAGAAGTATAAGCAACCATCTATTAAAAAATAAGAAAAAGCTAGCACCTTAAATTATCAGCAAATGCAAAAGAAGGCACCATTGGTTTCAACAAACTAGCATGGTATAAAAAAAAGGTAAGTAATGATTAAAAAAATATTTAGCTTCAAAAGTGAAGGAGAACTAAAAGAACCTTCCATATTTCTAGTGGCTATGGATCTTGCATGATTTCTTTGCCTCCTCTTACATTACTTCTTTTAAAGTTGCTACTACCATCTTTAAAGGAAGTTAGCAATTCTAAAACAACTATGGAAAACAATAATTAGTGATTGTTAAAACATTCAAGAAAAATGTTAAAAATTAGTATATAACATATTGAAATATTCATTACCTTTCTCTATATCTTCATATGTATCATCACCAAACTTAAAGTCTTGGAGTTGGAATTTGGAGTGTTTCAAATAGTTTTGGGTGCAAATAAGAATTTTTGTTGTCTTTAGGGGGAGGGAACTCCTGAACATATCAAGTACATGCCTACCTATGCCAAATGCAAATTTTAAAGCAACTGTTGAAATAAGGACAATCAAAACATCTCTTGCCATCTTGGAAAGCACTTTAAACCTTCATCCATTCAATTTCCACTATGCCAATACATCATAATTTTCATATTTTTCATCAATACATAGCTCATAGAGATAATTTTCCAATTTATTCTTCATTTGAATGGTGTCTTTCTTCCTCAGATATGATTTGAAGGTAGTAGTTTTCTAAGCATGACTTTGAACTAATGGCTCCATTTTGTTTGAAGAACTCCTTTTGATGTCCCTTTCTTATTGCCACTTGGCTTCTCATATTCACTTGCATACCATTCATGCATCCTAGTCAAGGATACTTTAACTTTCTTCACCATAGTTTTAGCAAGTGTTTCTCCATAGACTTCTTCAAATGACCATGCAATGTAGGCCGATTTAAACCTTGGATCAAGTATATTTTCAATAAAGCATTGGTTGCATTCATTCTTTGAGTAGTATTTTTGTGTCTTGTTGCCATCAAATTTATCATTAATTAAATATATTTATAAAGTTAGGGTATGATGGGTTATTACAAGTCAATTAGCTATAATACCAATTAATTGATTGTTTTAAGAATCTAAAGTGCTTGAGTATGATATTTCTTTTATATTTAAAGGTAGTGTCACGACCCAACATATTGTAATCGTGACCGGCATAAAGATACCCAATCAGCATTCCACACTGATAAGATACCCTTACTAGCCTCCAAAGATGACACAATATCGCATATACTTGTAAAAATAATATTAGGGCGCACCGAAAGAAAGTAGGTAATAAAGAGTTGAAATACCAAATAATATACATATAACAATACAAAAATATTTACAGGGATAAGTTTATCATAACTTTACATACAGAAAACCTAGTCATTTGACTTACTAACCCTATTTGCAACTCTAAACCATACGTTCCAAAGGGTGTTGTGGCATGTCCTTTGTAAGTGTTACCGCGCGTCCACGGATCCACGGTCAATATCTGAAAAGACAAATTAAAGAAAATACAGAATGAGTATAAACATACTCAGTGAGTAGTAACCTATTATTGCCCCTTTTTGATTTTCCCATTTAGGGTTGCTTTTCTAATTAAAAGCCCAAATTTAGATATTATGTTATCTGAGGAATGGCATTAGTTGGTATGCAATGTCACCTTATATCTTCGGTCCAACCTTATCCCCTGCCACCCTAGGCCCGAGGCCACCAACCTTTTCCCTCCACTACTTACCTCTCCTCTCCTTCTCTGCGAAGGATGTTTTCTCCCTCCCACATTTTTGTAAGTAAAATGAACAATTGCAGGACGCCACATGCATCAACCACAATTTTTCCTCGAGGAATGTGTCAAAATACCAACAATGCCATAAGTGTTTTATGCTTCATTTATCCTTTTATGCTCATTCTCATATCAAACTCTAAAGGATATTCATGTATACAAATTAAATCATTCATATGTCATACACAAAATATGTTGTATATAGACCCTATCTAGGCAGCATAAGGGTAGGAATTATTTGAGACCAAATTGTTCACTGGGCAAAGAACACGGGGGTGAACATGGGCTGTGTTCTACCCCGTGTTCAGAACATGGGGTACAACATGGGCCGTGTTCTACCCTGTGTACATTACTGATTAGCTTCCAGCAAAGAACACGGGGTACAACATTCTACCTCGTGTACATTACTGATCAGCTTCCAGCAAAGAACACGGGGTACAACATGGGCCATGTTCTACCCCGTGTACATTGCTGATCACCCAAAAACACAATTTACATGGCTAAACCTCCTTCTCCCCTTAACTTCTCAAAAGGGGAGTTTCATACACACTTTCATAACTCAAAATTTCATCTTCCTTAGGCTTCATAACTCATAAGAATCATCCTAATTTCATCAAATTAGCCAAATTCCAAACAAAATCATGTCAACCCACACATGCACCATTATGCCTCTAAAGTCCTAGTGCATACATCATGGTTTCTTGTTGCTTTTACACCAAACCAAGGCCATAGATCAACCTAACAACATCTAAAACACCATTTGACATGTTCAAATCATCCAAAACTAATTATCTCAACAACTATCACAAATCATGTCCTAAAAATCATATTCCTCATGACCATCCAGCATTAGGAATTCATAAAGTGCATAACAAGCTATTACTCACCTTAAATCCTTATTTGTTTCTTCCTCCTTTCAAATTTAACTTCTAAGGGAGAGGGAGATGAAATCAAGAAAATAAAAATCAGATTTTAGAGTTAAGAGGAAGAAGAATTTCACAAGAGTATTAGGGGTATCAAAATCTACCTATTTAACTTGCCAATTTCCCTTGGATTCACTTTGTCTAGCTTCCCTTGTTACTTCTCTATGGGGTCACATTTTTTTTTTGCTGGAGAGGAGCAGCAAATGTGCTGCAGCCAAGCCTCTTTTGCTTATATAAAAATGCTTAAAGGATTTCTAAGAAAAAAATCTCACAATTTCAATCATTTCCAACATTAAATGTGCCTTGGATTTTGGGAGGATCTTGGGGACACTTGGTGGGCTGTATAGCACGTCCAAGTCGCTGAGATTTAGGCCAGCACATCATGCTTTATCCAATAAAAATGAGACACAAATTAAAAAATTTCAAATATTACACTTTTGCCCCAAATTTTGCCATTTTCTTTCATTTTGGTCCTTGGCTTCCCTTGGAAGTTTGGGCTGGTGTTGGATCACGAATTTGGGCCTCATTTTTTTCACATTTGGGTCTGAAAATAACATGGGCCAACCCATCCTGAACAAAAAAAATAAAAAGGCCAAAAAGATAAAAGGGTTTATTACAATTTGGCCCCAACTTACTTGATTTCTTTACATTTTCACCCTTAGGCTTTTAAATATCTTAAAAATTTTATTTTTACCTCCCATAACCATTTTTGAGCTTTTAAAATTATTTTTTTAATCATCCATTAATTTTTGAATTAATTTACTATAATTTTGACTCATTTTCTCACTTTTTCACTTTACCGGGTACATAAATTCAATGAATTCCTAAATGAAACTTTCTAAAATCTATTCTTAGGTTTCTAAGAAATTTTCACTCATTACAATCTCAATAAATTTTATTTATTATTATTATTATATATATATTACTATTGTACTAATTTAGAGTCGTTACAGGTAGGGAAGTAGATATTTAGGATCTATGAAAAAAAATAAAAAGGCAAAATGTGGTTGAAGCGTGCTATAGAACAATACAATTAAAACCACATAGAACCCATCTTGTGCATTTTACTATAAACTAGGGACATTATAACTTAGATTGATCTTATTAGTCCAAATAATAACAATATATATGCATATATTAGTGTCATCATCATGTAAAGTAATATTGAGTTATCCATTTCACTTAGAAAACTAACTTTATAGAGTTATCTATAGTACATGTACATGTCAACTTCAAATTGTTCAATGCTTTTCTTTGTGAGCTATCCATTTCACTTAAGAAACCAACTTTAAAAAGTAATCAATTTTCCATTTCATAAAATATTGCCTTAGATGAGAGACCTTAAGTTAATAATGTCATTACATTTACAAGTTAGAATTGAAGATTGTATCCATAATACATGTACATTCCAACTTTAAATTGTTCAATGCTTTTTTTATTAGTATCTATACCTAAAATAACACAATCATGACATGTTTAATGAAGTACTTTTAAAAGTAGTTAATTTTTGTTGAAGTAGGATGGATGAATCATCACGTGTGTGGATATACACTAGGCGATTATTGAGAGAAAAATGTTTGAGTGATGCTTTCATTACTGGCATAGAGCAATTTGTGCAATTTACACAATCATAACCAAACTTCATATCTTATGGGAAGATTAGGTGTCCTTGTCTTAAGTGTGAAAATAGAATATTTCTAAAGGTGGATGATGTGAAGGAGCACCTTTATAGGCATAGTTTTATTGTGAACTATCACTAATGGATGTCACATTGAATGTCTTTGATCAATGATGTAAGCCCTTCTAGTAATATTGCTTGTTGTATCTTATCAACCAATAGCATATTAGTGTCAACATTAAAGGCACCTCCGAATCTTTATCATATTATGGTAATTGAAGTAGCTGGACCCAGTTTCAACTGTAACATTCATTGGAATGATGATGTAAGTGAACATAACAATTTAGATTCTACAAACCCTTGTGATAACAAACCTCTTAATAAAGATCCTCAAAGATTCTATAAGTTATGGAGGACCACAAAAGAACCACTATATAATGGTTGTGAAAGTTAGACTTCTTGTTCATGGTTTCAAGATTGTTGACCATTGAATTTGAGTGTGAGTTATTTTAATTAAATTCTTGGAGCAATCAAGGAGATATCACTAGAAGATGCTAATCTACCCAGGGATTTCTACAAGACTAAGCAAATGGTTAAGAAGCTTGGTTTAGGGTATGAGAAGATAGATGTATATGTCAATGAATGCATACTACATTAAAAAAAATCATAAAGACAAGACTTAAAGCCTTACTCGTCACCATTCCTAATACAAGATGAGAGAGAACATTGATTATAAATGGAAGGGCATCTTGATACAAAGAAGGAAAGACATGGTTAATTGTTATGCTCATTCTAACCTAGAGTTGAAGGTTTTAGATAATGTGAGAGTTGTCAAACCCTAAGCACCATTTATCTTGACAAAGAAGCGAAAGAAAGCAACATATGAATGGGTTAAAAAATTAAGATTTCTTGATTGGTGTTGCTCAAACTTATCCAAATGTGTGAATTTAGAAGAATGTAAGTTATCAAGAATGAAAAGTCATGTATGTCATATGCTTATGGAAAGATTTCTTCCAATTGCATTCAAAGAAATGTTGCTTGAGCAAATCTATAATGCCTTGAAAAAAATGATTCTATTCTTTAAGGATTTATGTTTTTCTATATTGAAAGCTAATGGAGTAGAAAAAATTGAATTAAATATTGTTATGACATTATATAAATTAGAGAAAGTATTTCCCCTTGATTTTTTTGATTTGATGGAACCTTGATACTACATTTACCTTATGAGGATAGAATTGGCGAGTTGGTGCAATACAAATGGATGTATCCATTTAAGAGGTTAAATGAATAATAATTCTCTTCTATCTTTGCTAATTTGATATTTTTATGAATTACTAATTTGACTATTGCATGATAGGTTCCTACATTATTTAGAAAAAAAAAGTGAGCAACAAAACTCATGTGGAAGGTTCTATATGTGACATATTTTGTGCTTTTTACTTTGAGTCTTATAAAAAAACAAAGTTAAATAAGGTGAATCAAAATGATGATAGTGGTAAGGCTAATTGTTCAAAGGATGCTTTCCATCTTCATGCACTTAAAATGAGGTGCTAGCAAGAAAAGAGTTTGGTAATTAATAGATGCAGAGTTGAAGGTAGCCACCATTTATGTATTGTTAAACTATGAAGATATTTCACCATTTGTCAAATAAGTGATTGTTTAATGTTACTATTGTGACATGGTGCTATGTTATATCCTATTCCTAAAAGGTTTAACCATTTTTCATAATACAATATATTTAAGGATAAGCTACATGTTAAATTTCCTAACATTCAATCAAAGAAGATCGAATTAAAGATCACCATTGAATTTGTATGTTGGTTGTAAGGCCATGTAAAAATATGTTGTGTTTGATTGCAATAATCAAGTTATTCCCCAAATTCATGTTTATTATGACTAAAAATTTTCCTTCAATGGGGACAAGTTTATGATCTTGCAAATGGTATCATTGATCCAAGATTGAAAGAATTCATCCTTAATTCATGTCATGAGGTTTGCACATGGCTTTAATACTTTCTAAATAGAGATAGTTTCCACGTGACTACACTTGGTTTAAACAAAGTTGTAATGAATAATGGCCACTATTATAGAATTGCAATTCTATGTCAATTGGTAAACATCGATTATAGGATAAAATGACATCTATTTAGACACGATGACATTTTTTAAATTATTGGTATAAATGAGATGAGGACTTTAGGATAAATTGGCATCCATAGTTAGGCAATGACATTTTTGAAATTTAAATGGAAATTTATGATGATGGTTAGGGAAACCATTGTTTAAAAGGCATTTAAAAGCTCATGTGGGAAGGGAAAACATTTACACATATATTTTTTATTAACTAACATATAAAGCATCTATATTGTCTCCTTAGCCAAAGTAATTGGCACTATTTATAATAAAGAAATCCTAAGATGTCAATTTTTATTTAATAAACAACATTTATAGCTTAAAGATGCATTAGCTTCCATTATCTAATTGTAACATATGTTTAAGGAAGAGAAGAATAAATCCCTTTCCTTCTTGTTTTAGCACATTTAGAAATGTTATAGAATCTGATTATTATTGCTTTATGCATTATTATTTTTGAATGTTCCAAATGAGAAGGAAAGGGAACTATAGTACTCCTCCTTAAACACATGCTGGCATTGGTGATAAAGACAAATGTATATTATCTAGATAATGATTTACCAATGATGAAATTTGATGGATGGCTATGAAAATTAGCATTAAGTTTGGTAACACTAGTGGAATATCAAAGTGTTCTTTTTTTCCTTTTATAACATTGTTGTAAATTTGTATTTGTTGATGTAATAATATATATAATGAATAAAATTATAGAATAAATTTTTTTATATCGATGTTTTCTTTCTCATATCTTTGTATATTCACATTCAATGTGTTAATGATTGTATTATTATAAGAAGAATATGCAAATATAACATATAGAATTAATAAAATTGTAGAATAAATTTTCTTATGTCAATGTCATCTTTCTCATATCTTTATATATTCATGTTCAATGTGTTGATGATTGTGTCATTGTAAGAAAATATGCAAATACAACATATAACTTATCATAGATTTATGATATTTAATAAAATTAAAAAAAATCTTCATTAGTTTCAAAACTATATTTGTTTTTCTTGTGGATCTTAAGAAAATTAATGTTCTTTTAAAATAAACTTAAACTTTAATCTTGTTAATGGAACATTTTGGCTTTCTCATAGTTAATCCATCACCTTGATAGTTTGTAGAACAATCATTTTGTTCTCTAATAGTTGAAATAATTATCAAAAACTTGATATGAAATTTGATTTAGCAAAAATTTAATGAAAAAAATAATGTTAGCTTTTCATAAATAAATGATGTTGTTATATCTGTTTCGGTTTCACATAACCTTCACCTAAAATGCATCAAAATTGAGATATTAAATGTTTAAATGTTACTTATATTTAAATAACCAACATTTATTATTGTTTTCTACCTATAAATTTTTACCTTCACACCATTTGTTCCTCATCTACCAATATACATTATTTTTCACTCAATTTTTTATTTGCCTTTTCTTTCACATCATGTTTTATTTATAATTTCAATCCATTTCTTTATAATAAGATGAACATTGCTACTTCTATGCTATCATCCTTTTTTATCCACAAATAGAGATAAAATTATGACTTATTTTCTTTTTTGTATTTCTAAGAAGGTTTGTTGATATTGGCCATAAGCTAGTTATCATACATATGAAGATTGAAAGAGTTGACTGATATTAGTCATCAAGTAGTTTCCTTTTTACATCAACAACTGCTTCATGGATTCATGTACAATCACCATTACTTTCTTTGATGTAAATGCAATAGGTGTTGCATCACAAAATGAAACTAATGTTATTAAATGTTCCATATGATCATAACCTGATCTAATAATGAACAAAACCTCCTCAATCATTACTTTTCTTTGAAGATGTTGTTAGAAAAATGTTGATTGAAAATGATGTAAAAAATATCTGGCAATGGTTTAAAAATGAAAATATAAGTGCCGATTTTTTCTTAAAAGCAACATTGTTAATGAAAATTAGATAAGGATAATATGATAGTTTCACATAACTAATAGACTACTTAACATGTAATAAATATTTACTAAACTATAATAAATATTTACCAATAAAAATGATGACATTTATGAGGTGTGTTGTATTAGAAGATGAAAATGTGGATATTTATAAATACTAAGTTTCATAATGAGTAACATGTATTTGGAAATTAGCAAAAATTTTAATGTTTTAAGGTATATCAATAATTAAACTTTAAAGTATTTAAAACATATATATTAAATGTCCATAATACATCAACTTATTATTAAAAATTAATGTCTAATGTTTAGTGATGCTTCTTAAAAAATTTGTATGTCATGATGATTCATCAATAATTTACACATTATGACAATTTAACATTGATATGTTTTGACTTATAAATAGGGCCCTTCTTGCCTATTTAAAATAATAATCAAAATAACTGTCCTTGAAGTGCTTAGATATATATTGTTCATTTACTTTGAGCATGTAATTATTTTTGTATTTCAATGTGAGAATCATATTGATTATTCTAAGTGCTTTGTGAGACTTTGATACATATAGAGCAAGTAGCATTGTTTTGACATTAAAAAATTGGAAAACTTAATCATTCAAAGCAAATGATAAATCAAGATTGACCTTAAGGCTAATTGATACAAATTCATGGTGTCAAACTTCGATAGGTTGCAAAGTGATGATAAATTGTTGTGAGAAGAAGCAGCATCTCTAGTCTTGCATTGTTAAGTTTAAAAACAATGCAAGATTCTTGATGTTATTTCTTTTTATTATAATTTCTTATTAATTTTCAACTATTTACATCATACAACTTAGAAGCTCTAAACAAAGGAATGTCTGGAAAAGGTATCTCACTTTTTCTTTTCATTAATTGAAGTTTGTTGTTCATTGTAAGTTATAGTTTCTTAGATTCATCAATTTGTTGTTATTTGTAATTGGATAAATATATAAGAAGGACATAATTATTTAATACAAGAAAATAAATCTAATGCTATTGACTTAAAAAATTATAAAAATTTTGCTTGAAACATATTTTTTTAAGAAAATATTTTAGTTTAATGTGTTATTTTTTTATTAATAACTAACATTTAAACATATATAGTTGAATAACATCATTTGTAGTTTATATGTTAGTTGTTTCATTGGAATTAACATTTAATATTATATCAGTTTAAATTGTAGGATGTAAGATAAAAGTAAAAAGAGTGAAATCATGATATCATTTGAAAATTTTATTATGAAGCCAAAAGTGATTCTCTTTCTCTAATAACGTACACTCTTCTTCTAACCTTAAAATGATTCATTTTAGTTTTCTATTTATTTTCACTAATTATTTTATAGGATAGAAGTTTGTTATTTTGTAACTAAATATGTCATGTTTAATACTCACTAGAAAAGAACAAAATATAAATGTAAGGATTTGTTTTAAATTTGTGTTTGTTCTTGCAATTTAGTTTTTTGATTTCATAATCAACTATATTTTGTTACCTTTCACTTTGATATAGCTTTTATGGGTTTATACAGTTAATAAACTTGATTCTTGACATGAAATTTTAATGAATATTGCTAACATTTAAAGGTATTGGATTCAAGAGTTCTTTACTAGTGAGTGCCAATTTTATATATTGAGCAATGAGTGCTAGCCATGAAATAATTATCTCTAATTAAGATAACCCTCCATCATTCTCAAACTTTTTTTTTTACTTTAAACACATTTTGAGTGGAATGGAGATGTTAGTCTAATAAAGAGTGGGAAATACAAAGAATAGTGATATCCATGACAAAAAATAGGTAATTTTTGTTTTACCATGATAAACTTTTTGTTTACAATTGTTGTGTATTTAAATTTTTCTATACTTACTTTTATTCCTTTGTAGTTTGAAATACTCTAGATGTATGTCATTTAGTAGTGCAAATCATTAGGTATTCCCTAATTTCATGTATCAAAATTGTATTATAATGTTAGAGTATTGTGTTTTTGATGGTTCTAGATATATTTCATATTAAAAATGGTGTAGTAGAAATTGATCTTAGAATGGAAGAAGTGTAAAGAAAGGTTTTCTTTTTCACTTATTTTTGTGAGCAAGAGTAATGCTACATCAGTTATGTAAATCATTGATGTGGTATATAATAAATTCCATGTTAGTTATTAAAATAAACTAATGTTGAATTTTAATTTTTTGCAATGGTTACATAAAAAAATTGATGTAGTTAAATACGATTGGCTATTAAATTATGTATCCTCATAGAAACCATAGCAATTTACTTGTTATAAAAATTAATATAATATTTGTTTTCATGATGGGTTTTTAACTAGTGACTTAAAATATTTAGAACAATGCTTAATAAAATGACAATATCAAACCAATATCAAATTTGTTAAATGACCATTATCTAATGGATTTTTGCTAGTATTAGGGGGGAACTAACTATTATTAATTAGAGAGGAATTTGTAGTGACATATCCTCAATCAAGTTAGGCAGTCACTATATATAATATAATATAGAATACATATTATAAGATAAAAGTGATAAAGGACATAGACATAACATTACTTATCTACTAACACACCCCCTCAAGCTGTGCTATAGATTTAATCATGCTCAGCTTGATACAAATTTCATCAACCTATTTTTCTAGAAGAGTTTTAGTAAGTAGATTACCTAATTATTCCCTAGTTCTAATATGTTTAAGACTAATAACCTTTTCTTATAACTTTTACTTAACAAAATGATAGTTCACCTCTATATGTTTAGTTCATTCATGAAAATTTGAGTTTGAAGCAATATGAGTAGTAGCTTGATTGTCACACCATAATTACATGATCCCATAAGTCTTGATACTAAGTTGTTGAAAAAGGTAAGTAACCTATACAAGTTCAAATGTAGCATGAGCCATAACTCAATTTTTAGACTCTGCCCTAAAGCGAGATATAACTACTAGTTTCTTGCTTTTCCATTACATAAAGTTTCCTCCAACAAACACACAATACCTTGAAGTAATCTTCAATCTATGGGATATCCTACTTAGTTTACATAAAAAAAAAACTTTACTCAATAATGATCATAATTTTTATATAAGATCCTTTAACTTGGTGCCCTTTTCAAATACTTTAAAATGTATGTGAAAGAATCACAGTGAGAGGTCCTTGGTGAGTTCATGAACTGACTAACCATATATACTAGAAAGGTAATGTCAGGTTTACTTATAGTAAGGTAATTCAATTTTTCCATCAATATTTTGTACCATTTAGGATCTTCAAGTAACTATCCTTCTTCTAGGTTAAGTTTAATATTTGTAATCATAGGAGTTTCACATCATTTAGCACTGATCATCCCTATTTCATTCAAGAGATCAAACATGTAAAGACAAGAAAAATCCCTTTTCTTCCTCAAGCAATATCAATGCCTAAGAAATACTAAAGTGCTCATAGGTCTTTAGTCTAGAATTTAACCTGTAGAAAAGATTTTAGCAATGAAATGCCTAGTTTGTCACTCCTTATAATCATAATATCATTAACATACACTACTAGAAGAATACATCTCGAATCAAACTATCTGTAGAACCAAAATGATCATGATCATTTTTTTTCATTTCGAATTCTATCACCATTTCACTAAATCTTCCAAACTAAGTTCAAGGAGATTGTTTCAACCTATATAGTGATTTCTTTAAATGTAGTATCTTTTTATAATCCTTCTAAGCAACAAACTCAGGTGGTTGCTTCATATATACCTTTTCATGCGAATCTCCATGTCAGAAAGTACTTTTTACATCCAATTAGTCAAAGAGACTAGTTCTTGGTAGCAACACAAGAAATAAGTAATTAAATGGAAGTGATTTTTGTCACAAGGAAGAAAGTCTCTAAGTAGTCAATGCTATAAGTTTGAATATACCATTTAGCTACTAAACATGCTTTTAGGCAAGCAATAGAATCATTCAAATTCACTTTCACAATAAACATCTTTTTGCAATTAATGGATTATTTACCATCAAGTAAAGGCACAACATCCTATGTTTAATTTTCTTCGAGAAATCTTATTTCTTCCTCCATTGCATCATGCTACCCATATGAGAAAGAGTTTTGGAATATGACTTGGCAATAGTAATTGTATCAAAGGAAGCAATAAATGATTAAGAAGAAACAAGTAAAAAGAATAGGACACGTAGGTGGAAATAGAATAAGGATAGGTAGAGTTACCTTTTTTAGTACAAGTATGAGCACTTTTCCAACAAGCAACAGGTAGATCTAAATTCGAAGACATAAAAGGAGGATCTAATAAGGAAGGAGCCAGTAGAGGAGATAAAGCTAGTGGGTCATTTAAAATGAAGTGTAGATTGGAAGTTTGTGTCTTGTCAAGTGAAGGAGCGGCTAGTAGTACTTGCACTTGACGAGAATAAATATATTTAATGAGAGGTCAAGCCTAATTCTATTTTGGAGGAATTTATGAATCCTATGAAGAAGAAAGCACAAAGAAGTATTCATCAATATTTTCTAAACCCAAAAAGACAAAGAAAGATGAAGAAGGCCTAAAAAATGGGGTAAATTCAAAAAATGTAACATTAGAGGATACAAGATAATGATTCAAGTCATAAGAAAAACACCTATACCATTTTTAAGTATGAGTATCTAAGAAAAATACACTTCAAAAATTGAGAATCCAATTTGGATACTTAAGGACAATTATCATAAATAAAACATATGTAACAAAAAAATGCATGGGGGAATAAGAAATAAGGATTTACAAGGAAAAAAAAATAGAAAAGGGTACTTGACTATTAAGAATTTAAGAGAGCATGCGATTTATCTAGAAATAGGCTGGAGAAATTGCATTTGCCCAAAAAACTTTAGCAACCTTCATTTTAAACAAAAGGGCATGAGAAACTTCCATTAAATGTTTATTTTTTCATTCAACTACTCTATTTTGTTGTGGAGTAATGGCATAAGGAGATTGATAAATTATACCATATTGTGACAAGTAAGCTAAAAATTGTACAGAGAAATACCCCTTAGCATTATTACTTTAAAAATTACAAATCATTATGTGAAACTGATTTGTAAGTTTAGTATGAAAAATACAAAAAAAATAGTAAATAACTCCTAACAATTTTTCATTAAATAGAGTCAAGCCATTCTTGAATAATCATTTACAAAAGAAATAAGATAACAAAAACCAAAATTTGAAACAACTAAGCAAGACCCTTAAATATTCGAATGTATTAATTTAAATGGGGATGAAACTCACTTATTAACTCTAGAGACATAAGATTGATGATATTATTTTGTAAATTGATAGGACTCATAATCTAAATGAGAAACAAATTCTAAGCTAGGACATAACTTTTACAAAGATGTCAATGAGGGGTAACTAAGGCAACAATGCAACTAATATGGAGTAAGGGTAGTAGCAATAACAATTGGTTAAGTAACTTTGTCATCCAGTACGTATAAGCCCCTAAATTTATATTCCTTACTAAAAATCTTCCTCATCAATATATCCTAAAACACATAATAACCAAGAAAGAAGAAAATACCATAATTATGAGTATGTGTAATTTGGCTTACTAGAAGTAAATTAAATGGGAAGTTTAGGAGACACAAAACATTAGATAGAGAAATATTAAAAATCACATTAACCATACCACTTCTAATAGTAGAGGCACTAGACTTATTAGTTAAAATAACATGAGAAGGATGAGAAATATTAAAGGAAAACATGATACTTGTTTAACCCATCATATGTTTAGTGGCCTTAGAAACAATAACCCATCTAGAATTGAAATTGGAGAGACATATAATGGGATTACCTATTTAAACTATTATGACAGTGGGTTGGGCAGGTGGCGATCATAAAGAGGCCTTCAATTATAAATACTTAACATATTTGCTATCAAATAGTAATTTAACATTATTTTTTATTCTTATGCCATATATGAAAACTTGGATTGTTGTGTATTCTTTCCCACTAATTTCAGACAAAAATCTTGATGTGTCATTATTTTTTACAACAATAAATCAAAATTGAATTTTCTCCTCTTCCTCTTTCATTATAGTTACCTTTCCCTCTTCCTCTTCTCCTACCACCTCTAGTATTACCACGACCATCTCGAGTAGTTAAGCTAACTAATGTGCCTAACTTATTCACATTTGAAGATGGTGAAAAGGAAGAGAAACCTTTAGATGCCCTCTAAACTCAATAATAAGTTATTTTTCAAGTAAGTGGCTTAGAACTAGATAAAATCTGCTAACATGTTATGCTAAACTTAAAAGATAAACACATTACATAACATAAAATTACTAGTTGTTCTTGCTAAGAATGCATTTTGTTAATGTCACTAATAGTGGGTAGAAAAGAATTTCACTATTCATAAATGTGATTGAACTTAGTATAAATTTAAACATTAGTCTTATCTCTTTCATCTGACTAAAACAAAGACATAGTCAAATCATATATCTAGTTCAAATCATCCTTTTTTGAATATAAAGATTCAATGGACTTCTAAAACTCTTTAATAGTATGATAATGAGCAATATTATCCTCAACCTTAGTAGCTAGAGTGTTACACACCAACATGAATAACTGACGATCTTATATAATTCATTGTTAGTTTAAATCATTTATGGGAGGCTCTTGAATGAAAAGATATGACATATGAACTTCATCAAAATAATATTTAATTGCCCTTTTTCTAAGTAACATATTGTCGCCCTTCAATATCTAACTTTTGCTCTATTATTTTCCCACTAACTAGAAGTAATATGAAAAAATTAGACTTGAGTTCCTTTTAAAATTTTCTTGGATTATTAGAACCCTTAAACTTGCTCATTAAACAAAAACCATCATCCATGATGAATAAATTTATCCAATCAGCAAATTAGAAACTAGAAAATCACTTGAAACATAGAAAACACTACTTGAAGTTATTGAATTACAAAACTAACCTTACAGATAGACTTAAAATGCTTCAAAATATATTCATTAGAGCTCACCATCGGCTAGACTTTCATATGCCATAATCTCTTTTATGTGTGGGCTTCATGCATCATCATAAGCACATATGTGTGATATCATGTGTCACCTCTTCTAGATCGCCTCATTGCAATATGTCGTTTGGTGTACCTAGACCCCCTTTTTGATGGCTAGATCTGCTCCTACAATGCTAAAAAACATTGTTGCTTACCTTCACTGCCATACATCACCACCAATCAGTGCCTTTAAGGTTTAGGCTTACACCAATATATAGTTTAGATTGGCATTGTCCCCACTATGACCTTAGTCATGTATAAAAAAATTTTTAAAAAAAAGAAAAGGAGAAGAAAAAAAGGAGAGAGCTAGGTTATTTTTATCTTTTTATTGATTAGATGGGAGAAATATACCTAGAAGACTCTAGATACCATGTTAATTAGAAGAGAATTTGTAATGTCATATCCTTAATCGAGTTAGATAGTAATTATATATAATATAATATAGGATATATATTGTAAGATATAAGTGATGTGGAAATAGACATAATATTACTTGTCTACTAATAACTACAATTAGTCAGAAAGTAATCAGAGAGTGACTACTACAATATGTTATAAGAAATAATTAAGTTAGTGTGCCATAATCCAAGCCAAAAATGATGGTGTTGTTCAAGTGTGATTAGTTTAATCCTCAAGTGGGTCATGGTTATAGGGTTCACCTACAATATGGTTTAATTGAGGTATATAGCAAAAAAAGGTTCTCCAAGTATAAGCCATTCATTCTAGTGCAACAATCATAGCAAGTGTATTATGCCAATTACCTAAGGAAAAAGGGTAAAGGTGAAAACATGAGAGCTAATTGGTGGATTATTTGCAAGATTAAAGTTAAAAGCACCATAGATGCCTATACATATACCTTACAAAGAGGAAGGAAGTTACTTATACACCTTTTATTAACACAAAAGAAACCTTTGACAATTTGGCATCTAATATTGATGAAATTTATCAGATAATCATAGATGAATAGGTTGAAATGGATGAACAATTAGATTATGATAATGGCTGAGAATATGAGTTTATGTCCTCATTTAAAGATGATGCCATAGAAGAAAATGATTAATTCCTAGCTTAAGCAACACTATCGAGGATCATAATGACAACATTGATAATGAAAGCCAATTATAGTGAAATAATGTTTTTACATTTAATGATTATATATGTGTTTTAATTTTTACCAAGATGTTATTTATGTACTTTTTAAGTTAACTACATTTATCTTAATTAATTATGCTTTCCTTTTTTAAGAGTTAATCATATTAAAGTTTTCTTTATTAATGTGTTAGTGTATATGCCCTAAAACCAATCATATTGGTGATTGTAATTTTGAATCATGTTATTTTAATGGCAATTCCAATTATTATATTTATATATATTGTCTGTGTAATATATTTAATTATAATAATAACCTTAGAATAATTGTATTCTTAAATGTCCCTAGTCATATATCATTGTGGATCAGGTTGCTTTGATATGTTAAGACTAGCATGTGTGAAAACTTATATGGGATATTAAGTTTACACATGAGTACAAGTTAGAGAACTTGTATACTGGACCGACCCATATTAAGAACACTACATGGATCGTTATATGAGTGTCATAAGTGGTTCTTAGTGATCATTATTAATATGGTCCTTTGACCTGAGATCACCAAGGTTCCCTACATGTGAGTTTCATATTTTGATACTATTCTATGTCACTAATGGTTAAGTGAATGCAAGGGTAGATATTGGATATGTCACATATCATGCGGAAGGGTTTGTGTGATCAAGATGGGATTTGTCCCTCCTATATAACAGGAGTAACATCTATGGGCCCCTTGACTAAGTAAAGCTGAGAAAATGCATGGCCATGCTCAGATGAATTGACATGAGATGTCGATTACATTTGTTTCAGTCAGCTTACTTAGGAGTTAAGAAACCTTAAGATTGGGCTATACGGGAATGACACGGTCCATGTCTCGTGCTCAATCTAGATGTATAGGACAAAAGGACATAAGTGATGATCACGTGTAAAGGTTTAGTCAAATCACCGACTTTCTCATTACTTGGGTAACAATGATGTGTTGCTAGACACCGATCTTTGTTTATGATCATTAATATGATTAATGGTCATTGCCAACATAATGAGAGCCTGTAGGGTCGCACACTTAAAGCTTAATGAATTTGGAATTAATGGATCAAATTGTTTAGGCTTAATATTTGGGAATTAATGTTATAATTATAAGGCCCAATAGTAAGCCTATAATTATACATGGAATAAGGCCCAAATAGGTTAGGTTTTTCTATGCACCTATTTAAATAGACTTATTGGGTAATAATAGGATTACTATTATTCTTCACGCACCCCAAGTAAAAGCATAGAAAAACCCTAGCCACTCTCCTTGACCAAAATCTCTGAAGAGGCGTAGCTAGCACTACGAGGTCTAAGGAGATCAATTCCAACCGGTGTGTGTAGCGGACATTCATCGGTGATTCACGGGTTCGTGTGGATACCACAGAGGTGCAGCCACATAAACGTTGTACTGGTGATCTGATTTTCTGGTTTCCATTCCGGTTCGTGATTTGGAAGCAGATCAGACTTGGTGTAGCGGTCAGAAGAATTTTGTCGAAAGGTATAAACCCTAATCCCTAATCCCTAATCTATGGCGTTCTAATTTCGCATGGATCCTTGGTGGAAATCGTGCAAAAAGTTTTATTCCGCTGTGCATGTATGATGCGCGATTTCCAGCATAATGATCATATATGCATTTTAGTTTTATAGTACACATTATATAATTTTTTGTTTAAAGGTGTTAGATAATGTTGTTAAACCTTTATGCAATGCCTTGTAGGAATCATAGTGTGCGAATGAGGTAAAGGTGCGAAAGGGAGATTAAGGGGTAGTGGGGGCTAAGGAACAGACAAGAGAGGGGATGTTTCCTAAAATGCCAAAACTAGCATTCAGGTGCACATGCAAGAGAATGTTAATACAAGTGTAGCCTTCAAAACTAAGCCTAATAAGCCATCTCAGCTTGGAGTCACCCTAGAGACAATAAGAGTAAAGGGCAATATGTAAGTGAAGCATGACATTATTCAATTGAAATATAAACCTTAAACCCTATGTTGATCCACTTCCTGTATTTTTAGCAGATTCTTGATTGTGAATGTTGTAAGGAAACTAATGAAAATATTAATGGTGTCTTTCCATGGCCTTTGGATTAACTAGACTAATGTGCTTAATGAAACCAAAATGACTTAGTTTGCAACATTCAAGGTTGAATTTAATTCATACTATGTGTTACATTACTAGTTAAGTTATTTTCATCATGATTGTATTATGCATTAAATCTATTATTTTGTTTATGCTTAATTACAACCTTAAAGGGAGAGTGCCTATTGAACCCTACTTATGAATCCTAAATCTAGAGGGTTTAGAAGCATCAATCTATTAAAAGGCTTTTTGATCTCTTATATAAGGCTAGGGGTGCACACAAATGAAAAGGAATGGTGCCTAGATGGATAGATTATCCTAATTAGGTAAAGGTGCAAAGGTTTTGATGCAGGCTTCAAGGAGCCTTTAGAATAAAATACTAAAAATAGGAACTCAAATTGTAGAAGCCCAAGACCTTTCCTACATGTAAGAGACTCAATCCACATATCGAAGCATAAGAGAAAGCATGTCAGACTCTTATAATAATTGCAAGTATCTTTTTATCATGCTAGTTAATTTCAAGCCTATGTAATCACTAGGAAATTATATTACATATGTGATGTAGGAAATGCACACCAGGATCAAGCCAACTTTATCATAATTTTTTTTAAACCTATAAAGATGGTAAGTAATTTACTTGCAAAAAGTCTCAATAGATATAGGTAAATGGATAGCAACCTTGCTCTCAAATGATATGACTTCAAAAGTATGGCTTTAAGCATGATATTATTAAAAGATTTTATGGTTTGAGAGTAATTCCCTATGTGTTGTATTATGGTTCCCTATGATATGAATTAATTGTAAATATATATATATATATATATATATATATATATATATATATATATATATATATATTAGATTTGACCTATCATGTGTTATCATCTAATTAAAAACTTGTTTAAGTTATATATTATAAATTTAACCTATTATGGTTTCCTTTGATATGATTCAATTATAATTATATATGTGTATATTAGTGTGTAAGGCTAGGTTGACTTGTATATATTATTATTTTTAGACTTTGAAGTTTATTTCATCCATACCATGAGTTTTACATTATTTCATGATTTGATATTTTTACATATAGTATACTTATTTCAAACCTTGGCAATCTATTATTGTTTGGATTGTACATTCTATAGGAAAGGTATATTAAGTTGGTCATGTAGGAACTAAGGGAGAGATCAATTGCTAGGGTGAATAGTGAAGAGAGAGTTAATAAAGATGAGCATGGGACAAGAATACTATCTAAAGATGATAATGTAAACTTTTTTCACAAGGCTATTAAGGGTACAAAGAAGATTAGGTTATATGGTACTAGGTTAGAAGGGCATGTATTGGTAACTAAAAACTTTATATCTTTGTTGCACTACAACCCACTAGGCCACATGTTAGAGTTGGGAACATCATTAATGCCTTTACCTTTTGCCTTGCATTAGAGGAAATATTGGATGAGCATAACTGCTAAGTAGTTGTGTATCAATAGTAAATATTGGATCAACAAATGGCCCAAATTTAAAATCAATTAGCTACAATGTTAACATCATTAACAGATCATGGCACACAAACTTCAACTAACCTCTCAACTACTTCACCAAACGGTCAGCACCTTAGAACAAACTAAAAGACATGATGATGATAATATGTAATTAATGTATAAAATTATTGATGATATTGGATGAAAAACTTGAATCATGACTATGTTAATTCCATATGTTAGATAATAATTGCAACCTTAAAGGATACTTGTTTAACTTATTTTTACTTATACTAATTATTTGTTAAAATGAAGTTTCAAATTTAGTTCATTTTTGTTGTAAACATGGTTGTTTAAAAAGAATTGAATGGTGTAAATGTTGTTATAGTTGAAACGAGGGAATGCTTTAGATGATAGGTTTTGGTTCAAAATAAGGAGTGCTATAATTTCAATTATTGCATTGTAAATTATTTCAAAAATTGTGAAAAACAAGCAAGAGATAGCAAAAGTCAAGGCTATCACAAAGTAAGGCAAATACAAAATAGAACAGGGGTCTAGATGCCTAATTTGAAACTTTTAGTAAGACAAATTGCGATGGACAAATTTCCCTCTTAAATTTTAGTGATGATCACATTCATTGCTAATCTATCCCCTCCTTTTGATGAAAATTGATTTTTACAATAAAACCAATGATGGGCCTTATTATATTAGTGAAAGACTTTATCACTTGTTATACTTAAGCAATGATATGCTCTTCCTATTGCAAAATTTAGTAAGGCAAGCTTTAGTGATGTTTATGTGAGGATCATTGTTCAATTCCAACACAAAATTAGTGAGGGACATTGTCATTTTAACAAGGGTTTTGGCCATTGCTAAACATCTAAATTCTTGTAATGTTTACAAAAATACGATCTTACCATAATATATATGTTAATTTTTGCTTTAATCAATATAAATGTGGTGATATTAAAGGGAATCTATAGTAGTGTTGCTTTACTCATTGAGTCAATAGATTCATTCTTCTTTAGTTTAAACTTGACAAATATTGACCTCAATCTAGTGAGCCATCTAACTACTTCAGTGCTACCCTCTTAAATTAGGATAGGCTCATTGTAGAAAAACTTGCAATGATAGTGATTTTAATGATGTGGACAAGTTAAAAAGTAAGAGTCTACATGTATTTTAGAGCAAAATTTCATGTACATGATCACTTTTCAACTATATGTGTAACATCCCAAAATTTTAATTTTATAATTTTTTTTATTTATGAATATATATTTAATTGATTAGTGATTGAATTGAAATTTCTTTCCTTTAGAGGATTTTGAAATCTTAAAATAATAATATTAAAAATATTTGAAAGGCAATTATTTTTATATGACTATTTTTATAATTAATTTCTGAAGTAATTATTTTAGAAGTTATAGAAAATGATTGAAAGTAATTATTTTTGAGATAATAAATGAAATTAGTTCACGAAAGAAAATGACATAAGTGAAGTAATTTTTCTTTTTGTTTCATAATTCTATCTGTTTTGGCCAGCAGCAGCTACTTGGTTTCAAACTTTTTGTTTCTTTCTTATTAGAGTCGGTTCTCTTTGTTACTTACTTTTTCTCTCATCTCGCGTGTCTCTTTTTCTTTATTTTAATGTTATTTTATTTTACCTCTCCAGCTTTTCTTTTCTCTCAACACGTGGATCCTTTCCTTTTTTTTTTCCTGCAGCTTCTAAAACATTCTGCCATCAATACTGCTGCTGTTTCTAGAAAAAAAAATATATACATATCTCTTCTGCCGCCTCTGCTTAACTTTTTCATTTTTTTTACTCTCTTCCGTGTTCGGCTTTCTCAATCCGGAACAGAGTCTCCCTTGGGTTCCTATCTTCTCTCTCATTCCGATTTCTTTTCTTCTCTTCTTTCTAACCGAAACAGCTTCTGTTTATAGCTACTGCATGTCCGCTTAAAGTCGTTCTCCACCACTGGTCTTCTCTACTTCTCTGCTTGTTGTCTCTATTTAGTTGCTGATTGCGGGGGCGTGAAGAGAGCTGTGTTTTACGGCTAAACGCAGCAGCAAGGAGAGGTTAAACGATAGGAAACAAAGGCACCACATAGAACTATTGTTTGTTTTGGAAGTATCGAAATTGAGCTGCACCACTGCCATATTCAGGAGCTGCTATTTTTTTCTGGCCTAGCACCGTTCACGCTCAGTTTGGTGGCACCGGTACAGCAACTAGTTTCTACCGTCGTGTGGCAGCTCTTTTGTGCATAAGGTTAGCCTATCGGATAAAAAGACACTAGTGAAATGCCTCTGCACCTGAGCTCATTTTCCCTTCCGTCGCACCGCCTCACGTTTCTCTTCAGTTGGCCATGCTCTGTCATTCGTTTTCCTTGTTCACGTGTCAAAGCTGTTGTCAGCTGAAGCTGCAAGCTACTATAGTCGAATGTTAACTCTCAGGCATGAAGAAGCAGCAGCCAGACGGTAAATGGAGTAGCTCCGTTAGCTGCCTCCTCCGCGTCACCATGAATAATTTGGCCGGAGATGGTGTCCTCCAACCTATAGGAGCTTGAAGCTAAGCAAGGGGGAGCTAGAACAGGGCTATTATTATTAGCTGTGTAGCTCATCTCTACCGCCTCTCTCCCCTCTTACCCGGCTCCATTTCTCTTCGTCTCGCTTCCTCTTAAAACCGACGGTCACCCGAGCTCTTTTGTGCGTGCTTTGAGGTTTCAATGTTTCCTTCTTTGTTGTTGCTGCCACCCTGTATTATACAGTTCTGTTGGCGGCTGGAACTAGCAAAAAGAGCCTCAAATAGCAGCTATTTGACTACTGTGCAGTGGTTGGAGTTAACTTCTGTCATCTTCCAGCTATTAATGGCATTTGGAAATCGCTTTAGTGATGGAAATAGCAGCAAGGAGCTGCACCTCTCCTTCATGTCCATGGGCATCCGATACATGCTCATTGCTAACGAATTTCTATTGAGCATGATATGGGATGGAGGAAAAAGTGAAAGGTGGATATGGATGCTTCGGAACTTTCAAAAATGGATCAACGTTGTCAAGTGAGTATATATCTAACCATTAACTTTATCTTAACATAAAATGATTTATGGGTATTATTGTTATTAGTAATGTCGATTTATTCTTATTATTTGAAATTAGTTTTATGATATAAGAATAATTAGTTGATGATAATTGATAATGGGTTAGAGTACGTAGCGAAAGCACGATTATGTCATTAGTAGCCATTAATTAATTAATTGTGAAAGAATTGTAATGATTATGTTACATGCTTTAATGGCTCGTGATGGTTGAATAGTTATTTATGTGAACTTATATTGAATTTAGTGAGGAGACTAGATTGAAGCTTTAGCAAAATTGCTATATTATGAATTGAGCCCTATGAGACATATGGAAAATGATGAAATGTATTAGAGCAATGATATTGAATATCATGATCTATGTTGAAGGGACGTGATATCCGGATGAGAAATTCCCGGTACACAGAGATGGAATAGATATATAATCAATTTGAAAGCCAGTTGAGAAATTCTTGGCTAATAATTTAGAAGATTGTAAGGAGTATTTGAGAGTCAGACGAGAAATCTTTAGCTAATAGCTAAAGAGTATAGAATTAATTTAGATACCATAGAATAGTTATGTGTGTGTTCATTATATTTAAATATGTGACATAAGATGATTATTTGTGATTGACTATTTATAATGATGTGATTGTGATGATTAGCTAATGATGCCTATCCGGAATAGGTAGTATATAGTTCAAATGTTGATAGAAAATTTGGACTCTTATGATTGTGCCACAGAACTTCTATTTCGGGCTATGGTTTCATATATCTTCAAAATCCAAACGATAGTTTGCTATTACTTTTTAATATATTTAAGTTGATCGCTTGCAAGATAGTGGTAGTTATATGTTCACTAGGTTTATAGAACTCACTCTTTTATTTTTATTTTAATATTTTCAGGTTTGCATCTATGGAGAATCAAAGACTGCCTTAGTATGGGATTTGACAGTTGGGATTAGAGTTAACAATCAAATAGAATTTTGATAAATTATATAATGTGATGAATTAATTGTATGTGTATAAGTGTGAAATTAGATTATTCTATATATATGTTAATCTTGTAATATTTATAAATTCTCTTTAGATAGAAAGAGTAATAATAGTTAAGGCTTGTGGAAACCGATAATGGGATCCACGCCGGTCACGATCAAAAGTGGGTCGTGACAATATGACACTCATGCTATTTGTTCAAAAGCCTTTTTTGACATTTTGCCTCTAATGTGGGTTAAACATAATTATATTTTGTCATATATATATTTATGTACAAGTCCACATTTCTATTATGATTAGAATTATGTATGTTGTGAGTGTCAAAATTTTGCATGCAAGCAACATTATGTCAATATAAGGCTTATGTTGCTATTCGAGGATGGCAATTATGCCAATCACACTTTGATTATTTGGAGTGTGAAAAGAATCAAGGATCTATTTGTTTTACAGAAAAGTATTTTTTTATAGAAAAATATCATTTACATTTTGTATTGATGGTTAATAAAGTAATACTTGAAATCATGATAAAAAGGGAAAGAAATTTTTCATTTGAAATAGAGAACATTTTTCTTAAATTCTTCATATTTAACATTAAATAAGGAAAAAACTTCCCTCATCTTATCATTTTATAACTATATTCTATGAAAAATATTTTCTATTGAAATGAACAAAACCTAAGTATCAAATATAATATATATTACTACTAGTGACCTTAATAATAATGTTTGATATTTATTAATACTTTTAATCTTCATAAACAACCAATTCTATTATTGACATTATTCTTGCATACAAACTTATTGACTTTCAAAGTTTGTGTACTACTTATGACTTTGTAAGACCTTCATTAATAATGGGTGTGTTTGGATAAATATTTATTTTTTATTTTTAAAAATTATTCTTAATTTTTATTTCATAATTTTTTTTTCAAAAATTATTTTTTGTATTCAATGGAAACAAAGAATAGAAGGTGTTTGATGAAGTAAATAAGAAAAAATTTCATTGAATTATAAAATTATTATCATGAAAAAAAAAGATAAGAAAATATTTAAAAGTTGTTTCTATTATTTCTATTTTTGAAAATTACAATTTATAAAAACAGTTACCACATGGGTACTTTTGTTTTAAAAAATATAAAAAAAAAATTATTTTTTAAAAACAGTAAACAATCAAATCCAATATTTTTCCAATGTAAAATTTTAAACACCGATCAATAGGAGTCAAGAATTGAATTCTTGATGAATCCTCGCGAAATTGGTCATCTTCGACGAAAATATTCGAAAGGTATAACATTTGTAAACATATGAAGTTAGAAAAAAAGGATGGATTCCAAATGGGACTGTGGTCATATGTGTGTGTGTATATATATATATATATATATATATATATAAAACAAAAAATTGTGAACTAATGCCAGAAATTACGGACAACGCAGATAACAGTCAGTCCAAAATGCAGATGCCGCAACCGAAGCAATTTACATCCATATTGTTATGAACCACAAAATTCAACCAGAAAGAATCGATGATGACACGTTTGCCCTAAATTCTTCTGCTCCAAGGTAAGCCAGGTTCACCGTCAATAAACACAATTCTCACACAAAGGTGGAAGAGAAGGAGCAACTCAACTTTCATATTTTGTCTTGACCTAGAAATAATCTCATTTATAATTTGTATTTAAAGTTATCAAATAGTAAGATAACAAAAAATATTTAATATTGAATATAAAATATGAAAAGTGAAAATCTTTTAATTATGTAAAAACAAATGAAATTTTCTTAAAGATAATGTTAGGAAATAAAAGGATCCATTTCTTTTCTCGAAAGATATTTTTTATAAGAAAATTTCATATATTTCAAGGAGTAACATATTATCTATATATCTTATTTACTAAAAAAAATGATATTTAGAATTATAATAATGGAGAAAAATAACTTTCTCTTTAAAAAAAGTGAAAGTGGTTTTTCACTAAACTCTTTATATTTAATATGAAACTTCTATAACAATTTTCACCATCTTAACAATTTATGTCCATATTTCTATAGAAAAATGTTTTCCATCAATAAATGGAACCAACTGTGATTGCTAATCCTGAGGGGTGCCCGGGTTACTATAACGGCCCCCCGCCCCCGGGGGGGGGGGAGTGGAAGCTATTATCATGCATAATAGTATAATACATATATTAATCAAGCTCACAGTATCAACAATCGATCAATTCCAAATTTTGAAGAGTACACTGTAATCAATGTGATCGACATATCCATTTTATGGAATATTCTTTCTAACACATTTTACAGATAAAAAAAAAGGTGTCAAACGATTTACATGGTGTTATTCTTGCCCCAACGACATGGAATCTAACTAATTTGTCAATTCTTTTCTTTGTTCCCAAATTTATTAGGACACACTTATCTTTATCTTTTTACGTCCCATAAGTCTAAATTGGCACCTGTGAGAATAAAACAATGAAAAGAGGAGAAAAAAAGCCGATGCTTTTCGGGGTAATTTGGAGAGTACACATTTTCTTTTATTTTTCTAGATATTTTCTTTACATAAGAGCAATTGGTGGAATACATATTAATTAATTGATATTTCTATTTTAAGGAATAATTACCAATACAATCAATTTGTAGATAATGTGTTCATCAAATATCCATTTGCCATGATTTTAGTTAATATTCTTTTCTTACATATTGGTATAAAGTTATTTACAAAGGGTTATTCTTTCTTGATAGTGCATAATATAAATAATTTACTGATTCTTTTCTTTGTTCCCAAACTTGTTAAATTCCATTTCCATTTACCTTTTTTCCATATATATATATATATATATACACACACGTGCGCGCGCACTTGCATATTTTCGTTCCTTCACAGTGGTCAAAATGCAAACGGATGTGAACAAATCAGGAAAGCTAGATTGACAATGTCTAATAAGCAATTGTACATTTTCCCTTCACCTCACTTTCCAATTTGTTGAGAATATGTTCCTTATTTGGTTGAGTTCAAATTAAATAAATAACAAGATTAGAGTTATATTTTTGAAATTGTACAAAATTTTCATTACAATAATTTAACTTAATCTTAAGTGCTTATCTACCATTTAAAAAAATAAAATACGTGAAGAATATTTTATATTAAAATTTTTTTAGGAAGCTATAACCAGCTAAACACTTGATGGCCCCCACTAACTAATACACAAGAAATATTTATTACTCATTTTGAGTATAAAAAAAATGTGAAGTTGCTGATAGATAGTAAGTAAACTATTGCTTGCCTTAACCTTATAAATAGTTCATGAGAAATGCATTGGAGAGGCACCATCAATCCTAACCATCTTTAACTCGAAACAAAAGAAAGCCCTAACAAATTCATTAGAATGTTAGATGAATTGGGTAATATGCTTAAGGTGAATCCATTTTCCTTGAGTCTCAGCCTATATAATTGTAAGCCATAATCCAAAGCCTAAAATCTATAATATGTATCATTTTTGTACAACAAAGTGTCAAAAATTGTTAAAGAGGCCAACTCAAGTCATAGGAAGGTAAACCATATTCATGCTTTTATCTTTCAAAAATGGAAAACTAAGTTAATATGATTGATGGTTCAAAATTGATTAATTTAATTGATTATGTAGTTGTGATTATGTGTGAATTACACAGTTTTCAAGATGCTTGATTAATTACAATCAGCATTCCATCCCTTTCAGTATGGAGAAAGCAAAATTTCTTAGGGTAGTAATTTTGTACTAATATTCCCTACATTGAAGGACATTTCATCTTAGATAATTCTATATTGTTATTTTATTATAATCCAATCAATTTCTTTACTATAAACATTATGAAAAATAAAGATACAAAATGATATTTTCATAAATTCCTATAGGAGTACTTATTTTTCCTCTTGGAAATTGACATCTTAAATAATTGTGGAGAAAATTATATGAACTTTTTATGTCAATGTTACGTGAGTCCCTAAAATGATAGATGACATACAAGTGGTTCAATACTTATATTGTACATGAAGCAATAATGTGGATACTAGAGAAGCTTTATAAATATAATTAGGCTACAAAAGGAGTGACAACTTTGGCAACTTTGCTTTGGACTATGGAAAGCCCTGACAAGTGTCCAAGATTACTTCCACTAAGACAAATTCACCTGAAATCCACTTCTTTAGTAATGAGGGATTGGAGAGGTCAATTAATGCTACTTATAAGAGTTTATTGGATCTTACAATACAACTAATTAAAGTTACCATTGACTTGGACAAGTTGATTGCCAAAAATGATGAGTTACAAGGCACAACTGAAGATGAGTTGCACCAAGTTCCTCATGATATACATACCTATTGGGCAACCTTTGCCCTTCTAGCTTATGTTGGTTAGATGGCTCTATAAGTTACAAAATTTTTACTTTTGCCTATTTGGTTGTTTGATTGAGGAAAATGCATTTGGAAATTTAAATGCTTTGTCTAAAAAATAATACAATAAGTGCTTTTGAGATTAAGCATGAATTGGCATAATTGGACCAAAACTAATAAAAATCAAATAGCAAACCAAAATAGCACCAATTAAATATTTGGGGATAGAAATAACATTATTTTAAATTAGAGGGATTAAGATTACATAATTTGTATTTTAGAGAGATTAAAATTGCATTCAAGTAGTCTCAAGAAAAATGAAAGCTATCAAGTAGTGTAATATTTTTTTTACTGAGATTCTTAATCTGTAAATGATTACTTTTCTATATAAATTATTCTCTTTATTCTATTTGAAGCATCATCTTATAGATTTTTTTCCAATTTATTTACCATTTTGAAAAATCAAGATTGATTGCATTTATTATTTTCTTTTGAACATTGCCCTTATTATCTTAATAAATGCTTAACAATTTACTTATCAATTGACTTGTAATAAAAGATAAATTAGTAAATTATAACTCTTTTCCTCCAAAATTGAGGTCATTTATTGCCTCCATAATCTTTGTATATTTACCTTAATCAACACTTAAAAAAATAGAGGGAACAATACTAAATAGTGATTTTTGTATGTTCTATTCAAACAAGAATGAATTATTATAATTGTTGTTAAATAATATTACTAAAAAAGAAATATTTAAGTTTAATCATTATTTTAAAAATTAATTATCAATTGTTAATTATATTAAAAATCAATTTTTTATGGTTCTACCAAGATGAGCGTAATTCGTTTGTTTGATTCAGGAACCTCAAATCTGAACTTGATCAAAGGATTGGTACAGTTTTCAGTAGTTTTTCCAGCCAATGGAAATCCTATATAAGTTACAATATGAATATATATTTTCGTTTATATATTTAATTTGTGTACAAAAAGATTCCAATTTCTTTCTTTCTCTAATTAAAAATTGTGGGTCTATTACAGCTTAACCAGAGGACCATTTATGGCGTTTAAATGCCTTTCAATCTCCTTTAGAAAATTTGTAACTTTTAACTGCCCTAATCTTCCTTGAGGATATTCCTTATCTGAAATCTACGACAACACTATTAAATATTTCGTTAGTATTTAAAGTAAATTTTTAAATACTAACACAAAATATATTTTTTAATAATATTAGGAATAATAGTTAGTTAGTTAGTTGGTTAAACAATTAGTTAACACAATAGAATCAGTTAGTTCGAAGCTAACTTTCTTAGTATATAAACGTGTACCGTGTATTTTGAAATCAGAGTGAGAAATAATGAAATATTTTCTGATTTCAAAATCTGATATGGTATTAGAGCTATATCATTCCATTCGTCTTCTCATTCCCGTTTCAACCTTTCTCAGCAAACTTTCTTAGTGATTTTCTTGGGAAATTTCTTGACAAGTGAATGGGATCTTCTTAGATTCTTCCTCTCCTGCTCTCAGTAAGAAAACACATTTTTTTATTCGTTTTCTTCTCCTCCAGCAACCAGAAATAAGATTTTCTGTAAGATTATGATCTTATCAATGGTGAATTGTCTAAAACCAGAGGATCTTCCTTCAAGTCCTTTCTTCTTACATCCCAGTGAAAATCCATCATTGGTATTAGTGTCTCTAGCATTAGATGAAACCAATTACTACTCCTGGTCAAGAGCCATGAAGATGGCTCTCATCTCGAAGAACAAGGTCCAATTTGTCAATGGAACTATGCTTGTTCCAGATAAAGATGATGCCCTATTTCTAGCATGGGAGAGATGTAATACAATGGTTTTAACCTGGTTAATACGATCTCTATCTCCAACAATTGCTCAATCTGTCATCTCCTTTGATATTGCTACTGACATATGGAATGACTTGAAGGATAGATTCTCCCATGGTGATGCAGTACGAGTCTTAGATCTTCAGCAAGAAATTTTTTTCCTTAGGCAAGGTTCTCTCAATGTTACCACATATTTCACTCGACTAAAGACCTTGTGGGATGAACTACTCAATTTAAGACCAATTCTGGCTTGCTGCTATAATGTGAAGTGTAATTGTGGAGCCTTCACTATAGTAAAAACATACCAAGAAAATGATCATCTCATCAGATTTTTGATAGGGTTGAATGACACCTTCACTCACATTAAGTCCCAAATCCTCATGATGGATCCACTACCATCAGTTAACAAAGCCTTTGCCCTAGTAATCCAACAAGAAAGACAAACCGGATTAGCTAATCTTCCACCTCCTAAACTAACCATTCTTTACAACAATGCTAGAATGACTTCAAAATTTACTCCAGGTGTTAGCTATCCAAGACGATCTTATTTTTCCAGTAAAAGACCAACTTGCATGCATTGTGGACTTGAAGGTCATACCATTGACAAATGTTATAGAAAGCATAGGTTTCTGCTGGAAATCGTGCATCATACATGCACAACAAAATAAAATTTTTGCACGATTTCCACCAAGGATCCATGCGAATTTAGAACGCCATAGATTAGGGATTGGGGTTTATACCTTTCGGAAAAAAAATCTTCTGACTGCTACAGCAAGTCGGATTTGCTTCCAAATCACGAACCGGAATGGAAACCAGTAAATCAGATCACCAGTACAACGTTTATGTGACTGCACCTCTATGGTATCCACACGAACCCGTGAATCACTGATGAATGTCCGCTACACACACCGGTTGGAATCGATCTCCTTACACCTCGTAGTGCTAGCTACGCCTCTTCACGGATTTTGGTCAAGGAGAGGTGCTAGGGTTTTCCATGCTTTTGCTTGGGGTGCATGAATAATAATAATAATAATAATAATCCTATTATTACCTAATAAGCCTATTTAAATAGGTGCATAGAAAAACCTAACCTATTTGGGCTTTATTCCATGTATAATTATAGGCTTACTATTGGGCCTTATAATTATAACATGAATTCCCAAATATTAAGCCTAAACAATTTGGTTCATTAATTCCAAATTCACTAAGCTCTAAGTGTGCGACCCTACAGGCTTTCATTATGTTGGCAATGATCATTAATCATATTAATGATCATAAACAACGATTGGTGTCTAGCAACACATCATTGTTACCCAAGTAATGTAAAAGTCGGTGATTTAACTAAACTTTTACACGTGATCATCACTTATGTCCTTTTGTCCTATACATCTAGATTGAGCACGAGACATGGACTGTGTCATTCCCGTATAGCCCAATCTTAAGGTTTCTTGATTCCTAAGTAAGCTGACTGAAACAAATGTAATCGACATCTCATGTCAATTCATCTGGCCATGCATTTTCTCAACTTTACTTAATCAAGGGGCCCATAGATGTTACTCCTGTTATATAGGAGGGACAAATCTCATCTTGATCACACAAACCCCTCCGCATGATATGTGACATATCCAATATCTACCCTTGCATTCACTAAATCATTAGTGACATAGAATAGTATCAAAATATGAAACTCACATGTAGGGAACCTTGGTGATCTCAGGTCAAAGGACGATATTAATAATGATCACTAAGAATCACTTATGACACTCATATAACGATTCATGTAGTATTCTTAATATAGGTCGGTCTAGTATACAAGTTCTCTAACTTGTACTCATGTGTAAACTTAATATCCCATATAAGTCTTCACACATGCTAGTCTTAACATATCAAAGCAACCTAATCCACAATGATATATGACTAGGGACATTTAAGAATACAATTATTTTAAGGTTATTATTATAATTGAATATATTACGCAGACAATATATATAAATATAATAATTGGAATTGCCATTAAAATAACATGACTCAAAATTACAATCACCAATATGATTGGTTTTAAGGCATATACATTAACAATCTCCCACTTGTACTAAAGCCAATCATCCATGTATCTAATACCTATGGATCTCATATGACTATCATGCATTTGCTGCGTTAGGGATTTTGTCAGTGGATCAGTGACATTATCGTCAGCCAGTATTTTGCATATCCTGACATCATTTCTGTCAACAATATCTCTTATGAGATGATAGCACCGGAGTATATGTTTGGATTTCTGGTGAGATCTAGGTTTCTTGGCTTGCGCAATGGCTCCATTATTGTCACAATAGAGCTCTACTAAGTCAGCAATGCTAGGAACAACTCCAAGTTCATTGATGAACTTCTTAATCCAAACAGCCTCTTTTGCGGCATCTGATGTTGCAATGTATTCAGCTTCTATTGTAGAATCAACCACTGTCCCTTGCTTTGAACTCTTCCAGGTCACAGCGCCACCATTAAGGCAAAATACATAACCTGACTGCGACCTGAAGTCATCTTTATCGATTTGAAAGCTAGCATCAGTGTAACCATTTACAATGAGCTCTTCCTCACCTCCATATATCAAAAACATGTCTTTAGTTCTTCTTAAGTACTTAAGAATATTCTTGACAGCTGTCCAGTGACTTTCACCAGGATCTGATTAGTATCTGCTCGTCATGCTTAAAGCATACGAGACATCAGGATGAGTACATAACATAGCATACATGATAGATCCAATTGTAGATGCATAAGGGATCTTACTCATGCACTATCTCTTATACTCTGTGGAAGGACATTGAGTTCTTGAGAGACTTATGCCATGTGACATCGGCAAGAATTCTCTTTTAGAATCTTGCATGCTAAACCTTTTTAGCACCTTATCGATGTATGTACTCTGACTTAGGCCAATCAATTTTCTCGATCTATCTCTATAGATCTTGATACCTAATACATAGGAGGCCTCACCTAAGTCTTTCATAGAAAAATAATTTCCTAACCAAGTTTTTACAGACTGTAGTGTAGGAATGTCATTTCCAATGAGTAATATGTCATCTACATACAACACCAGAAAGATTATTGTGCTCCCACTAACCTTCTTGTATACACAGGATTCATCTTCATTTTTGATGAAACCAAACTCTTTGATTGCATCATCGAAACGAAGATTCCAACTCTGAGAAGCTTGCTTCAACCCTTAAATGGATCATTGCAATTTGCAAACTTTTCTAGCATTTTTAGGATTTACCAAACCTTCAGGTTGTGTCATGTACACATCCTCAAGAAGATTTTCATTAAGGAAAGCAGTTTTGACATCCATTTGCAAGATTTCATAATCATAATATGCTGCTATAGCTAGAAGAATTCTGATGGATTTAAGCATGACAATTGGAGAAAAGGTCTCATCATAGTCAATACCATGGATTTGTTTGAAACCTTTTGCAACCAATCATCCCTTAAAGGTACACACATTACCATCCTTGTCAGTTTTCTTTTTGAAGACCCATTTGCACCCAATGGGTTTTACCCCTTCAGGTGGATCAACCAAAGTCCAAACTTGGTTTGAATACATGGAGTCCATCTCTGATTTCATAGCTTCTAGCCATTTCTCAGAATCTGGTCCCATCATAGCCTCTTGGTAGGTTGTGGGCTCATCTTGGTCCATGAGCAACACATCATCGTGATGAGTCACGAGAAAACTATATCTCTCGGGCTCACGACGTATCCTACAAGATCTACGTGGGTTCTGTGTTACATGAGCAGGTTCTTCCACAACTGTTTGTGGAACCGGCTCAGGTTCCATCTCAAGTTCAATGTTTTCTCGTTGATCTTGAATTTCTTCAAGTTCTATTCTTCTCCCACTGATTCTTTTAGAGATAAATTCTCTCTCTAGAAAAACACCAGTTCGAGCAATAAACACTTTTTGCTCGGTTGGATTATAGAAATAATATCCTTTTGTTTCCTTAGGATATCCAACGAAAAAACATTTATCAGATTTGGGTCCAAGTTTATCAGAAGCCTAACGTCTTACGTAAGCTTCGCAACCCCAAATCTTCATAAAAGACAAACTAGGACGTTTCCCAGTCCATATCTCATATGGTGTCTTTCGAACTGATTTTGACGGAACATGATTTAGTGTGAAAGTTGCAGTCTCTAGAGCATGTCCCCAGAAGGAATTTGGAAGGTCAGCCTGACTCATCATTGACCGAACCATGTCTAACAAAGTTCGATTCCTCCTTTCAAAAACACCATTCCATTGAGGTGTTCCTGGTGGAGTGAGTTGTGATACAATGCCACACTCCTTTAGATGATTAAGGAACTCTCGGTCTAAGTATTCATCACCTCGATCTGATCGAAGTGCTTTAATACTTTTACCAAGTTGGTTTTGTACTTCATTTTTGAACTCTTTGAACTTTTCAAAAGATTCAGACTTGTGTTTCATAAGAAACACGTAACCATATCTACTGAAATCATCAGTAAAAGTAATGAAGTACTGATAACCTCCTCTAGCTTGTGTGTTTAAAGGTCCACATACATCACTATGTATAAGGCCCAATAAATCACTAGCCCTTTCACCTTTCCCAGTAAAAGGGGCTTTAGTCATCTTACCTAATAAACATGACTCACATACCTCATATGATTCCAAATCAAATGAGTCCAAAAATCCATCCTTATGAAGTTTGGAGATGCGTGTCTCATTTATATGGCCTAAACGACAATGCCAAAGATAGGTTGGATTTGAATCATTAGTTTTGACTTTCTTCGTGTTTATGTTATAGATTGGATTTTCAAGGTCTAGAACATAAAGACCATTCATTAATTGTGCACTGCCATAAAACATTTCATTTAAATAAATAGAGTAACATTTGTCCTTTATTATAAATGAAAAACCTTTCTTGTCTAAACAAGAAACAGAAATCAAATTTCTACTAACAGTAGGCACAAAATAACAATTGTCCAATTCTAAAACTAATCCACTAGGTAAAGATAAATAATAAGTCCCTACAGCTAATGCAGCAACTCTTGCTCCATTTCCAACGCGCAGGTCCACTTCACCTTTGGCTAATGATATACTTTCTTTAAGATCCTGCACATTTACACAAATGTGAGTACCACATCCAGTATCTAATACCCAAGATGTAGAAGTAGATAAATTAACCTCTATAACATAAATACCTGAGTTGGAAGTCCCACTTTCCTTTTGCTTCTTAAGCTCTTCCAGGTAAATCTTGCAATTTCGCTTCCAATGTCCTGGTTCTTTACAATGGAAGCATTGTCCTTCCTTGGCCACGCCACCTTTGGGCTTCAGTGCAGAGGAACTTGACTTGGACTTTCCATCAGTCTTGTCCTTTTTCTTTTTATTCTTGGCCTTAGACTTGCCTTTTCCTTTGCCCTTTTGAACCATCATAATGGAATTGGGCTTGGACTTTTTTAAGTTCTGCTCAGCAGTTCTCAACATGTTAAGCAGTTCAGGCAAAGTCTTGTCAATTTCGTTCATGTTGTAATTCATGACGAATTGACTATAGCTCTCATGCAACGATTGCAGAACTATATCAGTAGCCAATTCTTGCTGTAAAGGAAAACCCAATCTTTCAAGGCTATTGATGTACCCAATCATTTTAAGTACATGTGTAGCAACGGGTGTTCCTTCAGCCATCTTACGCTGAAACAATGCTTTAGATACATCATATCTCTCATGTCTTGCTTGCTCTTGGTAGAGCTATTTAAGGTGATCAATCATATTGAACCCCTCCATGTTCTCATGTTGCTTCTGAAGCTCAGAGTTCATGGTAGCAAGCATGAGACAACTGACATCCAGAGCATCTTCTAGATGCTTCTTATAAGCATCCTTTTCTGCTCGAGGAGCATTAGCAGCAGGCTCATTTGGAGTAGGTTGCTCTAGGACATATTGCTTTTTCTCATGTTTGAGGACAATCCTCAAGTTTCGATACCAATTGAGAAAATTCGTCCCATTCAGCTTATCCTTCTCAAGGATAGATCGCAGTGATAGATTTGATGCATTTGATGCCATGGTTATCTACAATAGAAAAATATGCAAAATGAGAATCATGTATTTTATTTATTTAATAAGGTCTTTTATTAAATAATACTCCCACTATTTTACTCAAAATAATAGCCCTCACTATTATTTCGGAAAATCGTAGCGTTTGAGATTTTCTAGTGGGCCAAGATCCATATTTCACCTAGACTTAAGTCAGCTTTAGCTGATCACTCAAGTTTTGGCTATTTAGGTAGGCAACTCCTTGCCAATTACATCTTATGTAACTCTTGGATAGTTGGGTGAACAACACTTGTTCAAATCCATCTCTTAGACTTAAGCCCAACTCCATGCCTCTAGGCCCCCAATCCTATTGAGATGGCCTAGTTAAGTCAAAACCCAATTATTGGCATTTGGATATCACTATTATCCTATCGTGTCTCACCAAGATAAACTAGGCACTTTGCTTTGGCAAACCTGCCTTATGTTGATCAAGGCCTTGACAAATGCCATTCATTGGAAGGCATCACTTTTATTACTGACTTAATATTTGCATTGAGGGATTTAAATGTCTATTTTAGATCTCACCATTATTTGCCATCCATACATGCCTATATCTAACATATCATATACATTAATATAAAGCATGCAATAAAGCATAAAATAAATGTGCATAGTTATGGCCCAACTACTTTAATTTTCCCAAGCCAATGAGAAAACCAAAAGGTCAACCTAGGGTAAAGATGTCTTCTTTAAGCATCTTCCACGGTTGTCCTCATATTGATTTTGGCTCCTTGTCTCCATGGCAGCAAGCTCCAGGCTTAGACATATTGTACATTTGAAAGTAAACTATTCTAACTTTACAATACATAATGAAGGAGAAAACTCGAGTTACATTCGAGGGGAGTAAGGTGAGAAAAAGAATGTACAACTAGAATTTATAGAGAAAGGCACGACACGCAGGCCGTATTTAATTACAATAAAACTAAAACCAATAAATGAATTATAATCATACATTATGGTGTAAAGGCCATAACTATGCATCATGCAGCAAACATCACATGTAAACATACAACCAACCATAGGTATTTATTAAAATTGATCTTGTTTCCAATTTTAACTTGTTTAAAATTAGAAGGTTATGAAAAGATTGATTTTAAAACGCAGCTTAGATTTAGGCTATCAATTATTGCGCTACGCAGAGTTAGTACGGCGGTCAATTTTATACATCTTACATTCAAAATTTTAAGGACTTTCGGGTAAAATCCAGAAAATTTTGAACGTTTTGATTTCTGTTTTAACCATTAAAACAATCGGCCAAAATTAGAATTTATCAAGAACCCTAATTCCAGAACTGTTCCGGAATCTTACTTCTTGATGTTCCGCCATATTAACTCAAGCATTAGTCCATGTTCTATTTAATTTAATCTCATTAAACGAAACAGAATGCATACATCACATGTATACAACCAGACATGTTTCTGTTCGAAGTTTAATCTCATTAAAACAAAACTTCATCAGCTACGTTTCCAGTTTTTAATCTCATTAAAAATGAATCATTAATTATGTATGTTTCAATCTAATTTTAATCTAATCAAAACCGATTCATCAACATACAAAATTACATTGATCCAGAACCCTAATTGCATCATGCGTGATCTGATTAAACACCAATTATCTAGATTTAAATGCATAACACAGAAAACTAATCTATGGATTCGCAAGTGGCTCTGATACCACTGTTGGAAATCGTGCATCATACATGCACAGCGGAATAAAAATTTTTGCACGATTTCCACAAAGGATCCATGCGAAATTAGAATGCCATAGATTAGGGATTAGGGTTTATACCTTTCGGCAAAATTCTTCTGACTGCTACACCAAGTCTGATCTGCTTCCAAATCACGAACCGGAATGGAAACCAGTAAATCAGATCACCAGTACAACGTTTATGTGGCTGCACCTCTGTGGTATCCACACGAACCCGTGAATCACCGATGAATGTCCGCTACACACACCGGTTGGAATTGATCTCCTTAGACCTCGTAGTGCTAGCTACGCCTCTTCAGAGATTTTGGTCAAGGAGAGTGGCTAGGGTTTTTCTATGCTTTTACTTGGGGTGCGTGAAGAATAATAGTAATCCTATTATTACCCAATAAGCCTATTTAAATAGGTTCATAGAAAAACCTAACCTATTTGGGCCTTATTCCATGTATAATTATAGGCTTACTATTGGGCCTTATAATTATAACATTAATTCCCAAATATTAAGCCTAAACAATTTGGTCCATTAATTCCAAATTCACTAAGCTCTAAGTGTGCGACCCTACAGGCTCTCATTACGTTGGCAATGACCATTAATCATATTAATGATCATAAACAAAGATCGGTGTCTAGCAACACATCATTGTTACCCAAGTAATGAGAAAGTCGGTGATTTGACTAAACCTTTACACGTGATCATCACTTATGTCCTTTTGTCCTATACATCTAGATTGAACACGAGACATGGACCGTGTCATTCCCGTATAGCCCAATCTTAAGGTTTCTTGACTCCTAAGTAAGCTGACTGAAACAAATGTAATCGACATCTCATGTCAATTCATTTGAGCATGGCCATGCATTTTCTTAGCTTTACTTAGTCAAGGGGCCCATAGATGTTACTCCTGTTATATAGGAGGGACAAATCCCATCTTGATCACACAAACCCCTCCGCATGATATGTGACATATCCAATATCTACCCTTGCATTCACTTAACCATTAGTGACATAGAATAGTATCAAAATATGAAACTCACATGTAGGGAACCTTGGTGATCTCAGGTCAAAGGACCATATTAATAATGATCACTAAGAACCACTTATGACACTCATATAACGATCCATGTAGTGTTCTTAATATGGGTTGGTCCAGTATATAAGTTCTCTAACTTGTACTCATGTGTAAACTTAATATCTCATATAAGTTTTCACACATGCTAGTCTTAACATATCAAAGCAACCTAATCCACAATGATATATGACTAGGGACATTTAAGAATACAATTATTCTAAGGTTATTATTATAATTAAATATATTACGCAGACAATATATATAAATATAATAATTGGAATTGCCATTAAAATAACATGATTCAAAATTACAATCACCAATATGATTGGTTTTAGGGCATATACACTAACAACTCTCTAGATGTCTTTAATTCATATATGCTTGCACGAAATTCTCATGTCAAACTGCTAAATGGCGATCAAATTTATGTCTCTTATATTGGTATTGTGCAATTGAGCCCAACACTAGTTCTAACAGATGTCCTATATGTCCCTAATTTTTCATTCAATCTTTTTTCTATTAGCAAACTTACTAAACAAACATCTTCTTCATTTGTGTTCCATTCCAATCTCTATTTTATTCAGGACACCAAGACTTTGAAGATGATTGGGTCAGCTGAACAGCATAATGGACTATATCAGCTTCCAAGCCACAATATATTTCTTAACTCATGCTCTAGTTCTGTTGTAACTACATGTGATTCTAGTAATCTTTGGCATTATAGATTAGGACATGCTTCCATTTCCAAAATAAAGTTGTTACATAATACAAATCCCACTATCTAGTTCAATTGTAAGGATTTCTATGATATTTGTCAGCTCGCCAAACAAAGAAAATTACCATTTCCTATTAGCACTTCTACTACTAATAAGTGATTTGATCTCATACATGTTGATATTTGGGGCCCTTTCTCATCACCATCAATGTATGGTCATCTTTAATTTTTAACAATTGTTGATGACTTCAACAGATACACATAGGTTTTCTTGATAACCCTGCTGAATTCAACATAGCTTCCTTCTATGCATCAAAAGGCATTCACCATCAAACTTCATGTACTTATACACCCCAGCCGAACATTGTAGTTGAAAGGAAACATCAACATATTCTCAATGTGGCACGGGCTAAAAGGTTCCTAGCTCATTTGCCCATCCAATTCTGGGCAGATTGCATTATTCTTGCTGCTTATCTTATTAACAGATGCCCTACTCCTATTTTACAAAATCAAACTCCTTTTGAAAAAATCTTCAACAAAGTTCCTTCTTACTCATATCTCAAAGTTTTTTGCTGTCTTGTTATATCTTAACCTTGCAACATGACAAATGCAAGTTTGATGCTAGAATTGCCAAATGTGTTTTTATTTGTTTCTCTTCTAGAACAAAGGGGTACAAGATATACAACCTTTCCACTCATAACATTTCAATCTCCTGAAATGTTATTTTTTCAGAAACCACTTTTCCTTTTACTACGATGTCCCCCAACTCTCATTTATCAACTTATCATTCTATTTCCTCGAATATTGATCCCCCCATTTTTCCTGACTTTACTACTCTCAGTCTACCTTCTCACACTTCTTCATCCTCTAATGATTATTATTCCCAGTCAACTTCCACTGATACCTCTTCCTCTCTCCCTATTGCAACAATTTTCCATTTCCTAAAAGATCATTGAGATCTCAGCGTGTCCCTGCTAAACTCATAGATTATTGTTGGTGTGTTTCCTAGGAACAAATCATATAAATGATTAAAGTAATACACAATGTATTATATTTTATTTTAGGTAATTTAATTATTATATTTTATTTTTATAATTTTATTATTATTCTGCGTAATTTATAACTTAATATAATAATTATTCTTGGAATAGCGAAGCTATTCCTAAAATGCCCCTAGTTAAGCATTATTATGAAAGGATAGTAATAATACATTAAGACTAGCATGTATAATGATTAATAATTATGAATCATGGATATGTGATATCAAGTCAATACATGAGTACATTATTAGTGAACAATGTATTGGACTGACCCACTATGAGAATATTGCATGGATAGACGTGTCATAAGTTATTCTTATATGGTCATAAATACACATAAACCTTTGACTTGAAGTCACTACGATTTCCTACATAAGGAATTACTCACTTTAATATTGTCCTATGTCACCTTTAATCAGGATGACGAATAGGGCATTGATTAGGTGTGTCATGAATTGTGCAGAGGGAAGTAAGTGATGTAGATGGGATTTTGTTACTCTTGTATAAAAGAGAAATATCCTTAGGCCCCTTGATTGAGTGAGATTTAGAAATGCATGGCCATGCTCAATTAGATTAATATGTGATATTAATCATTTATTTTAAGTCTACTCAGTATCAAGAAATATAAATTGAACATTGATGAGGATAACACATTCCATGCCTCCAACTCAATTTGGATATTATTACAAAAGGGTTATGATGCAAAACGTTGATCATGTATTAGGCGGATGTCAATTCATAGATATTCTTACTACTTGAGTGGCAGTGATGTATTATTAGATACCGCTCACTATCTGTGGCTCAATAATGAGTCATTGTCAATGTAGTAAAAACCTATAAGGTCACATAAAAGGAGTAGAAATAAGACAATAATTAATTGGACTTTAATATCCAATTAATTGGACTTATTTTTGTGTATATATATATTATTATTAAGAATAATAATGTGTTATTCACGTAATATATATATATTATGTGATATTATTTAATATTAAAGTAATATCAAATAATTACGTTATCAGATATTAGATAAATATATTATAAGATAATATTATTTTGATATTTGATAACTATATGCAATTATCTAATATTAAGATATTTATATTATGAGATAATATTATCTAATATTAGATAATTAATAGATAAATCCTATCTCTGCTCATTATCTTTAGGATAAAGATAAAATGAGTTGTTAAGTGTGATTAAGATTTTGGAAACATTATTCTAGTAGGACTAGGATTGTGGCTTGCTTAAATTTTATAAAAAGGGGTTTGAGGGTAGCACATTAAATACATGCTCATAAGCCTCATAAAATCCTAAATCACTCAGAAAATATCGAATCCTAATTCCTAGAGAGAGAAACGTATCCTAGCAGATTCGTGGAGGGTTAGAGGTCGTTGTTCACTCTGTGTGGATACCATAGAGACGCTGTATCTTCCAATCGGTGTTTGATTCATCCACTCTCAAGTTTTAATCAGTAGAAACATGAGTGTCTAATAGGTAAAACCATAATCATTGATTTATACTTTTTGCATGGATCCTAAGTAGAATTCAGATCAAAATTTTGAAATTTCGCTGCATGTAATAATTCGAATTCCTAACAATTATATCTATGATACTCATCAACCTAAACCCCACACATCCTTATATCCTATATCATCCGCTTTAACTTGCTCTAACCTTTCTCCTACCTATTAACACTTTGCATTTAACATTACACATTTCACAGAACCTTGAAGCTACTTTGAAGCTATTTAGCATGTTTGTTAGACAGAAGCCATGCACCAAGAAATTCAAGCACTTCAACACAATAATACACGGCAAATTGTATCCCTACCTACTGGCAAACAACCCATTAGTTGCAAGTGGGTATATAAATAAAATTTTAATCCAGATAGCTCTTTGGAAAGGTACAAAGCAAGACTTGTGGCTAAAAGGCTATACCTAATAGTTAAGCATAGACTATTTGGAAACCTTTTCTCCAATGGCCAAAATGACTACAATCCGAACTCTCCTATCAGTGGCTGCTGTTCAAAATTGGTCATTTCATTAACTTGACATCAATAATGCTTTTCTTCATGGTGACCTTTATGAAGAAGTCTACATGCAGATTCCTCGTAGTTTCACTACAACAATTCCTAATCTTGTCTGTAAACTTCTTAAAAGCTTATATGGTTTGAAGTAGGCCAGTAGACAATGGAATGCCACTTTCACTCATTCTCTCCTTCAATTTGGTTTCATTTAGTCCTTTATTGATCCTTCTCTGTTTCTTCACCATACTGCTAAATCTTTCACTACAATATTAGTCTACGTTGATGATATCATTTTGGCTGGTACTTCCTTGGATTAATTCTCAAAGATCAAAGCTTTTCTTCATGATAAATTCTAGATCAAGGACCTCGGTGCCTTAAGGCATTTTCTTGGTCTTGAAGTAGCACAATCCTCAAAAGGCATAGTTCTTTGTCAAAGGAAATATGCACAAGACATCTTAACTGATACTGTATTTCTTGAGTGTAGACCTATTTCTTCTCCAATGATCTTTTCTCCTAAACTCAATAAAAATGATAGTGCTCTTCTCCTTGATGTTACATCTTATAGAAGATTAATTGGCAGATTGCTTTATCTCACACACACAAGACCTAATCTTATTTTTGTTGTGCAACAATTATCTCAGTTTCTTGACTATCCCACCACTGCACACTTAATTGCAGCCCATTGTTAGTGTATATGCCCTAAAACTAATCATATTGGTGATTGTAATTTTGAATTATGTTATTTTAATGGCAATTCTAATTATTATATTTATATATATTATTTGCGTAATATATTCAATTATGATAATAACCTTAGAATAATTGTATTCTTAAATGTCCCTAGTCATATATCATTGTGGATTAGGTTGCTTTGATATGTTAAGACTAGCACGTGTAAAAACTTATATGGGATATTAAATTTACACATGAGTATAAGTTAGAGAACTTGTATACTGGACTGACCCATATTAAGAACACCACATGGATCATTATATGAGTGTCATGAGTGGTTCTTAGTGATCATTATTAATATGGCCCTTTGACCTAAGATCACCAAGGTTCCCTACATGTGAGTTTCATATTTTGATACTATTCTATGTCACTAATGGTTGAGTGAATGCAAGGGTAGATATTGGATATGTCACATATCATGCGGAGGGGTTTGTGTGAATAAGATGGGATTTGTCCCTTCTATATAACAGGAGTAACATCTATAGGCCCCTTGATTAAGTAAAGCTGAGAAAATACATGGCCATGCTTAGATGAATTGACATGGGATGTCGATTACATTTGTTTCAGTCAGCTTACTTAAGAATCAAGAAACCTTAAGATTAGGCTATACGGGAATGACACGGTCCATGTCTCGTGCTCAATCTAGATGTATAGGACAAAAGGACATAAGTGATTATCACGTGTAAAGATTTAGTCAAATCACCGACTTTCACATTACTTGGGTAACAATGATGTGTTGCTAGACACTAATCATTGTTTATGATCATTAATATGATCAATGATCATTGCTAACGTAATGAGAGCCTATAAAGTCGCACACTTAGAGCCTAGTGAATTTGGAATTAATGGACCAAATTGTTTGGGCCTAATATTTAGGAATTCATGTTGAAATTATAAGGCCCAATAGTAAGCCTATAATTGTACATGGAATAAAGCCCAAATAGGTTAGGTTTTTCTATGCATCTATTTAAATAGGCTTGTTGGGTAATAATAGGAGATATTATCATTATTCATGCACCCAAAAGGCACAGAAAAACCCTAGCACCTCTCCTTGACCAAAACTCCTGAAGAGGCATAGCTAGCACTATGAGGTGAAAGGAGATCAATTCCAACCGGTGTTTATGTGAACATTTATCGGTGATTCACGGGTTCGTGTGGATACCATAGAGGTGCAGCCACATTAAACGCTGCACTGGTGATATGATTTTCTAGTTTCTATTCCGGTTTGTGATTTGGAGAGCAAATTGGATTGGAAAATGGACAGAAGCAGATTAGATTTGCTGTGTAATAGATAGAAAATTTTTTGCCGAAAGGTATAAACCCTAATCCCTAATCTATGGCATCCTAAATTTGCATGGATCCTTAGTGGAAATCGTGCAAATTTTTTATTTCATTGTGCATGTATGATGCGCGATTTCCAACAGTGGTATCAAAGCCTAGTTGCGAATCCATAGATTAGTTTTCTGTGTTATGCATTTAAATTTGAATAATTCATGTTTAATCAGATCATGCATGATGCAATTAGGGTTCTGGATCAATGTAATTCTGTATGTTGATGAATCGATTTTGATTAGATTAAAATTAGATTGAAACATACATAATTAATGATTCAGTTTTAATGAGTTAAAAACTGAAAATGTAGCTGATGAAGGTTTCATTTTAATGAGATTAAAATTCAAACAGAAACATGCCTGATTGTATACATGTGATGTATGCATTCTATTTCGTTTAATGAGATTAAATTAAACAAAAACATGGACTAATGTTTGAGTTAATATGGCAGAACATCAAGAAGTAGGATTTCAAAACAGTTCTGGAATTCGGGTTCTTGATAAATTCTAATTTTTGGCCGATTGTTTTAATGGTTAATACAGAAACTGAAACATTCAAAATTTTTTAGATTTTGCCCGAAAGTCTTCAAAATTTTAAATGTAAGATGCATAAAAAATTTTGTTGAGGGGGAGGGGGGCGGCCTCCCCTTGAACTCCGCCTGCTAACTGGCTAGCTGGACCGTCGTACTAACTCTGCGTAGCACAATAATTAATAGCCTGAATCTAAACTGCATTTTAAAATCAATCTTTTCATAACCTTCTAATTTTAAACAAGTTAAAATTGAAAACAAGATCAATTTCAATGAATACCTATGGTTGTTTGTATGCTTACATGTGATGTTTGCTACATGATGCATAGTTATGGCCCTTACACCATAATGTATGATTATCTTTCATTTATTGGTTTTGGTTTTATTGTAATTAAATATGGCCTGCGTGTCATGCCTTTCTCTATAAATTCTAGTTGTACATTCTTTCTCTCACCTCACTCCCCTCGAATGTAACTCGAGTTTTCTCCTTCATTATGTATTGTAAAGCTAGAATAGTTTCCTTTCAAATGTACAACATGTTTAAGCCTGGAGCTTGCTGCCGTGGAGACAAGGAGCCAAAATCAATATGAGGACAACCGTAGAAGATGCTTAAAGAAGATATCTTTACCCTAGGTTGACCTTTTGGTTTTCTCATTAGCTTGGGAAAACTAATGTAGTTGGGCCATAACTATGCACATTTATTTTATGCTTTATTGCATGCTTTATATTAATGTATATGATATGTTAGATATAGGCATGTATGAATGGCAAATAATAGTGAGATCTAAAATAGACATATAAATCCCTCAATGCAAATATTAAGTCAGTAATAAAAGTGATGCCTTCCAATGAATGGCACTTGTCAAGGCCTTGATCAACATAAGGTAGGTTTGCCAAAGCAAAGTGCCTAGTTTATCTTGGTGAGACATGATAGGATAATAGTGATGTCTAAATGCCAATAATTGAGTTTTTGACTTAACTAGGCCATCTCAATAGGATTGGGGGCCTAGAAGCATGGAGTTTGGCTTAAGTCCATGAGATGGATTTGAACAAGTGTTATTCACCTAACTATCCAAGAGTTACATAAGATGTAATTGGCAAGGAGTTGCCTACCTAAATAGCTAAAACTTGAGTGATCAGCCAAAGCTGACTTAAGTCTAGGTGAAATATGGATCTTGGCCGACTAAAAAATCTCAAACGTTATGATTTTTTGAAATAATAGTGATGTTAGTGTATATGCCCTAAAACCAATCATATTGGTGATTGTAATTTTGAATCATGTTATTTTAATGGCAATTCCAATTATTATATTTATATATATTATCTGCGTAATATATTTAATTATAATAATAACCTTAGAATAATTGTATTCTTAAATGTCCCTAGTCATATATCATTGTGGATTAGGTTGCTTTGATATGTTAAGACTAGCATGTGTGAAAACTTATATGAGATATTAAGTTTACACATGAGTACAAGTTAGAGAACTTATATACTGGACCGACCCATATTAAGAACACTACATGGATCGTTATATGAGTGTCATAAGTGGTTCTTAGTGATCATTATTAATATGGTCCTTTGACCTGAGATCACCAAGGTTCCCTACATGTGAGTTTCATATTTTGATACTATTCTATGTCACTAATGGTTAAGTGAATGCAAGGGTAGATATTGGATATGTCACATATCATGCGGAGGGGTTTGTGTGATCAAGATGGGATTTGTCCCTCCTATATAACAGGAGTAACATCTATGGGCCCCTTGACTAAGTAAAGCTGAGAAAATGCATGGCCATGCTCAAATGAATTGACATGAGATGTCGATTACATTTGTTTCAGTCAGCTTACTTAGGAGTCAAGAAACCTTAAGATTGGGCTATACGGGAATGACACGGTCCATGTCTCGTGTTCCATCTAGATGTATAGGACAAAAGGACATAAGTGATGATCACATGTAAAGGTTTAGTCAAATCACCGACTTTCTCATTACTTGGGTAACAATGATGTGTTGCTAGACACCGATCTTTGTTTATGATCATTAATATGATTAATGGTCATTGCCAACGTAATGAGAGCCTGTAGGGTCACACACTTAGAGCTTAGTGAATTTGGAATTAATGGACCAAATTGTTTGAGCTTAATATTTGGGAATTCATGTTATAATTATAAGGCCTAATAGTAAGCCTATAATTATACATGAATTAGGCCCAAATAGTTTAGGTTTTTCTATGCACCTATTTAAATAAGCTTATTGGGTAATAATAGGATTACTATTATTCTTCACGCACCCCAAGTAAAAGTATAGAAAAACCCTAGCCACTCTCCTTGACCAAAATCTCTGAAGAGGCGTAGCTAGCACTACGAGGTCTAAGGAGATCAATTCCAACCGGTGTGTGTAGCAGACATTCATCGGTGATTCATGGGTTCGTGTGGATACCACAGAGGTGCAGCCACATAAACATTGTACTGATGATCTGATTTACTGGTTTCCATTCGGTTCGTGATTTGGAAGCAGATCGGACTTGGTGTAGCGGTCAGAAGAATTTTGCCGAAAGGTATAAACCCTAATCCCTAATCTATGGCATTCTAAATTCGCATGGATCCTTGGTGAAAATTGTGCAAAAAGTTTTATTCCGCTGTGCATGTATGATGCGCGATTTCCAACAAGTGAGGGCTATTATTTTAAGAAAAATAGTGGGAGTATTATTTAATAAAAGACCTTATTAAATAAATAAAATATATGATTCTCATTTTGCATATTTTTCTATTGTAGATAACCATGGCATCAAATGCATCAAATTTGTCACTGCGATCTATCCCTGAGAAGGAAAAACTGAATGGGGCAAATTTTATCGATTGGTATCGAAACTTAAGGATTGTCTTCAAGCATGAGAAAAAGCAATATGTCCTAGAACAACCTACTCCAGATGAGCCTGTTGCTAATGCTCCTCAAGCAGAAAAGGATACTTATAAGAAGCATCTAGAAAATGCTCTGGATGTCAGTTGTCTCATGCTTGCTACCATGAACTCTGAGTTTCAGAAGCAACATGAGAACATGGAGGCGTTCAATATGATTGATCACCTTAAACAGCTCTACCAAGAGCAAGTAAGACATGAGAGATATGTTGTATTTAAAGCATTATTTCAGTGTAAAATGGTTAAAGGAACACCCGTTGCTACACATGTGCTTAAAATGATTGGGTACATCAATAGCCTTGAAAGATTAGGTTTTCCTTTGCAGCAAGAATTGGCCACTGAAATAGTTCTGCAATCATTGCCTAAGAGCTATAGTCAATTCGTCATGAATTACAACATGAACGAAATTGATAAGACTTTGCTTGAACTGCTTAACATGTTGAGAGCTGTTGAGCAGAACTTGAAAAAGTCCAAGCCTAATTCCATTATGATGGTTCAAAAGGGCAAAGGAAAGGGTAAGTTTAAGACCAAGAATAAAAAGAAAAAGGACAAAACTAATGGAAAGTCTAAGTTAAGTTCCTCTGCACTGAAGCCTAAAGGTGGCATGGCCAAGGAAAGGTAATGCTTCCATTGTAAAGAACCAAGACATTGGAAGCGAAATTGCAAAATTTACCTAGAAGAGCTTAAGAAGCAAAAGGAAAGTGGGACTTCCAACTCAGGTATTTATGTTATAGAGGTTAATTTATCTACTTCTACATCTTGGGTATTAGATATTGGATGTGGTACTCACATTTGTGTAAATGTGCAGGATCTTAAAGAAAGTGGATCATTAGCCAAAGGTGAAGTGGACCTGTGCATTGGAAATGGAGCAAGAGTTGTTGCATTAGCTGTAGGGACTTATTATTTATCTTTACCTAGTGGATTAGTTTTAGAATTGGACAATTGTTATTTTGTACCTACTGTTAGTAGAAATTTGATTTATGTTTCTTGTTTAGACAAGAAAGGTTTTTCATTTATAATAAAGGACAAATGTTGCTCTATTTATGTAAATGAAATGTTTTATGGCAGTGCACAATTAATGAATGGTCTTTATGTTCTGGACCTTGAAAATCTAATCTATAACATAAACATGAAGAAGGTCAAAACTAATGATTGAAATCCAACCTATCTTTGATATTGTCATTTAAGCCATATAAATGAGACACGCATCTCCAAACTTCATAAGGATGGATTTTTGGACTCATTTGATTTCGAATCATATGAGGCATGTGAGTCATGTTTATTAGGTAAGATGACTAAAGCCCCTTTTACTGGGAAAGGTGAAAGGGCTAGTGATTTATTGGGCCTTATACATGGTGATGTATGTGGACCTTTAAACATACAAGCTAGAGGAGGTTATTAGTATTTCATTACTTTTACTGATGATTTCAGTAGATATGGTTATGTGTTTCTTATGAAACATAAGTCTAAATCTTTTGAAAAGTTCAAAAAGTTCAAAAATAAAGTACAAAACCAACTTGGTAAAAGTATTAAAGTACTTCAATCAGATCGAGGTGGTGAATACTTAGATCAAGAGTTCCTTAATCATCTAAAGGAGTGTGGCATTGTATCACAACTCATTCCACCAGGAACACCTCAATGGAATGGTGTTTCTGAAAGGAGGAATCGAACTTTGTTAGACATGGTTCGGTCAATGATGAGTCAGGCTAACCTTCCAAAATCCTTCTGGGGACATGCTCTAGAGACTGCAACTTTCACACTAAACCATGTTCCATCAAAATCAGTTCAAAAAACATCATATGAGATATGGACTGGGAAATGTCCTAGTTTATCTTTTATGAAGATTTAGGGCTGCGAAGCTTATGTAAGACGTCAGGCTTCTGATAAACTTGGACCCAAATCTAATAAATATTTTTTCGTTAGATATCCTAATGAAACAAAAGGATATTATTTCTATAATCCAATCGAGCACAAAGTGTTTATTGCTCGAACTGGTGTTTTTCTAGAGAGAGAATTTATCTCTAAAAGAATCAGTGGGAGAAGAATAGAACTTGAAGAAATTCAAGATCAACGAGAAAACATTGAACTTGAGATGGAACCTAAGCCGGTTCCATAAACAGTTGTGGAAAAACCTGCTCATGTAACACAGAACCAATGTAGATCTAGTAGGATATGTCATGAGCCCGAGAGATATGGTTTTCTCATGACTCATCAAGGTGATGTGTTGCTCATGGACCAAGATGAGCCCACAACCTACCAAGAGGCTATGATGGGGCCAGATTCTGAGAAATGGCTAGAAGCTATGAAATCAGAGATGGACTCCATGTATTCAAACCAAGTTTGGACTTTGGTTGATCCATCTGAAGGGGTAAAACCCATTGGGTGCAAATGAATTTTCAAAAAGAAAACTGATATGGATGGTAATGTGTGTACCTTTAAAGGACGATTGGTTGCAAAAGGTTTTAAACAAATCCATGGTATTGACTATGATGAGACTTTTTCTCCAGTTGTCATGCTTAAATCCATCAGGATTCTTCTAGCTATAGTAGCATATTATGATTATGAAATCTGATAAATGGATGTCAAAATTGCTTTCCTTAATAGAAATCTTCTTGAGGATGTGTACATGACACAACCTGAAGGTTTTGTAAATCTTGAAAATGCTGGAAAAGTTTGCAAATTGCAACAATCCATTTATGGGTTGAAGCAAGCTTCTCAGAGTTGGAATCTTCATTTCGATGATGTGATCAAAGAGTTTGGTTTCATCAAGAATGAAGATGAACCCTGTGTGTACAAGAAGGTTAGTGGGAGCACAATAGTCTTTCTGGTGTTGTATGTAGATGACATATTACTCATTGGAAATGACATTCCTACACTACAGTCTGTAAAAACTTGGTTAGGAAATTATTTTTCTATGAAAGACTTAGGTGAGGCCTCTTATGTATTAGGTATCAAGATCTATAGAGATAGATCGAGAAAATTGCTTAGCCTAAGTCAAAGTACATACATCGATAATGTGCTAAAAAGGTTTAGCATGCAAGATTCTAAAAGAGGATTCTTGCCGATGTCACATGGTATAAGTCTCTCAAGAACTCAATGTCCTTCCACAGAGTATGAGAGACAATGCATGAGTAAGATCCCTTATGCATCTGCGATTGGGTCTATCATGTATGCCATGTTATGTACTCGTCCTGATGTCTCGTATGCTTTAAGCATGATGAGCAGATACCAATCAGATCCTGGTGAAAGTCACTGGACAGCTGTCAAGAATATTCTTAAGTACTTAAGAAGAACTAAAGATATGTTTTTGATTTATGGAGGTGAGGAAGAGCTCATTGTAAATGGTTACACTGATGCTAGCTTTCAAACTGATAAAGATGACTTCAGGTCGCAGTCAGGTTATGTATTTTGCCTTAATGGTGGCGCTGTGACCTGGAAGAGTTCAAAGCAAAGGACAGTGGTTGATTCTACAATAGAAGCTGAATACATTGTAGCATCAGATGCCGCAAAAGAGGCTATTTGGATTAAGAAGTTCATTAATGAACTTGGAGTTATTCCTAGCATTGTTGACCCAGTAGAGCTCTATTATGACAATAATGGAGCTATTGCACAAGCCAAGGAACCTAGATCTCACCAGAAATCTAAACATATGCTCTATCACTATCATCTCATAAGAGATATTGTTAACAAAAATGATGTCAGGATATACAGAATACCGATTGATGATAATGTCATCGATTCACTGACAAAAGCCCTAACGCAGCAAAAACATGATAGTCATATGAGATCCATAGGTATTAGATACACGGATAATTGGCTTTAGTGCAAGTGGGAGATTGCTAGTGTATATGCCTTAAAACTAATCATATTGATGATTATAATTTTGAATCATGTTATTTTAATGGCAATTCCAATTATTATATTTATATATATTGTCTACATAATATATTCAATTATGATAATAACCTTAGAATAATTATATTCTTAAATGTCCCTAGTCATATATCATTGTGGATTAGGTCGCTTTGGTATGTTAAGATTCGCATGTGTGAAGACTTATATGGGATATTAATTTTACACATGAGTACAAGTTAGAGAACTTGTATACTAAACCGACCCATACTAAGAACACTACATGGATCGTTATATGAGTGTCATGAGTGGTTCTTAGTGATCATTATTAATATGGTCCTTTAACCTGAGATCACCAAGGTTCCCTACATGTGAGTTTCATATTTTGATACTATTCTATGTCACTAATGGTTGAGTGAATGCAAGGGTAGATATTGGATATGTCACATACCATGCAAAGGAATTTGTGTGATCAAGATGGGATTTGTCCCTCCAAAATAACAGGAGTAACATCTATGGGCCCCTTAATTAAGTAAAGCTGTAAAAATGCATAGCCATGCTCAGATGAATTGACATGGGATGTCGATTACATTTGTTTCAATCAGCTTACTTAGAATCAAGAAACCTTAAGATTGGGCTATACGAGAATGACATGGTCCATGTCTAGTGCTCAATTTAGATGTGTAGAACAAAAGGACATAGGTGATGATCACATGTAAAGGATTAGTTAAATCACCGACTTTCTCATTGCTTGGGTAACAGTGATGTGTTGCTAGACACCAATCATTGTTTATGATCATTAATATGATCAATGGTCGTTGCCAACGTAATGAGAGCCTATAGGGTCGCACACTTAGAGCCTAGTGAATTTGGAATTAATGGACCAAATTATTTGGGCCTAATATTTGGGAATTCATGTTATAATTATAGGGCCCAATAGTAAGCCTATAATTGTATATGGAATAAAGCCCAAATAGGTTAGGTTTTTCTATGCACCTATTTAAATAGGCTTGTTGGGTAATAATAGCAGATATTATCATTATTCATGACCCAAAAGGGATAGAAAAATCCTAGCACCTCTCCTTGACCAAAACTCCTGAAGAGGCGTAGCTAGCACTATGAGGTGAAAGGAGATCAATTCCAATTGGTGTTTGTGTGGACATTCATCGATGATTCACGGGTTTGTGTAGATACCATAGAGGTGCAGCCACATTAAACGTTGCACTAGTGATCTGATCTTCTAGTTTCTATTTCGGTTTGTGATTTGGAGAGCAGATTGGATTTGTTGTGTAGCGGACAAAATATTTTTTGTCGAAAGGTATATACCCTAATCCCTAATCTATGGCGTCCTAAATTCGTATGGATCCTTGGTGGAAATTGTGCAAAATTTTTATTCTGTTGTGCATGTATGATGCGCGATTTCTAGCACCCATTGTGTGCTTCGTTATATCAAGGGCAGCCTAGGTTAGGGACTATTTTTTCCTGCCAACAATGATCTCAAATTACACGGCTTTAGTGATTCGGATTAGGCTGCCTTTCTAGACACAAGATGGTCTGTCACTGGGTTTTATGTACTACTCGACTCCTCCTTGGTCTCTTGGAAATCTAAAAAATAACAGATTGTTTCTCGTTCTTCTTCTAAAGTAGAATATCGAGCTCTAGCCTCTATCACCTATGAGCTTTAATGGTTGACTTATATTCTCTAGGATCTTGGTTTCTCTATTTCTTAACCAGCTTCATTATTCTATGACAACAAATTAGCCATTCAAATTGCTGAGAATCCGGTTTATCATGAACGAACTAAACATATTAAACTTGACTGTCATTTGGTAAGGCAAAAGCTACAATCTGGGCTCATTCATCTTCTACTAGTTCCCTCCAATCATCAGGTTGTAGATTTTTTGACTAAGCCTCTTCCCATTTCCCACTTTTCTTCTTCATTATCCAAGCTGGGCATCATTAACATTTATGTTCCAGCTTGTTGGGAGGGGATAACACAAAATATATTCTGTAATAATATTAGGAATAATAGTTAGTTAGTTAGTTGGTTAAGCAGTTAGTTAACACAATAGAATTAGTTAGTTTGAAGCCAACTTTCTCCGTATATAAGCGTGTACCATGTATTTTGAAATCAGAGTGAGAAATAATGAAGTATTTTCTGAGTTCAAAATCTGATAAATACTTTTATCAATTCTCAAAATTAATTTAATAAAATAATATCAAGATACAATAAGCACTTATAGTGTAGATATGTAATCAGAGATGCTAAGTTCTAACAATAATAGGGATTTCTTGGTATGTAAAAAAATAAGTGAATAGAAAGCATATTAATATAATTTGTCAATATATTAAATGAATATTGTTAATTTTTACACCTTCATGTCGAGGTTAGCATAGCCCATATTTTTATTAGATAAAACGAGCCTCTTTCTTTCAAACAAATAAATAAATTTCACGGATTGTTTGGTCATTTCATTTATATTATAAACTGACTTATTAATCCACTTTATTTCCTAGTGAGAATCTTTTGTCTTATATCTTTACTAAGAACTTCTTCTCTCCTCCGTTCTTTTCCCAGTATCATTTTATAACACTTTGAATTCTTAATATGCATAACTACATTACTCCAATAGGATATTTTCAACCAACTTGGCTTAGAACTTATTTTTAAAAAATGAACCGAGTGAAGTTAATTAAATACCCAACAAATCCAAATTTATTCTCACGCAAGAATTTGTTATATTTTTAAAAACCAATTTATTGAGCAATGGTGATTACGGAATTTAGTAATTGAAGCTGATGGACGCATGTACGAATGGGTAAGAACACGTTTGCTTAAACAAATTTACTTTAAATACACATTTGCAAACTTTGTTAATATCTGTAAATATTCTCAATTTTTTCCATTTCTTTTATTGTTCCCACCCCCTATAATCCAGTGATTTTGAAATTGCATTCAACATATGATCTGTTTAAATGAGAGTTGTCTTAAATAGATATATATATATATATATATATATATATATATATGTAACTCCTCATGTTATACCTAGTGTGCAAAAAATCCCCTCATGTTTTAAAAGGTCCAATAAAAGTATTTAAACTATATATATTTTTCAAAAATTCCCCTCCATTGTCCCTCTTTCTGAAATTTAATGGCAGAAGGAGGTTTTTGCAATGATTCCTTTTTAATATATTTAGTTGCACAGAAATTAACTTTTCCAAATTACTTTCATGTCAAAAATTGATTTTAAAATAAAGATTAAAAATAATAATTTTAAATTTCACAGTTAATATTTAATTATTATCAAATAAAAAAAATTAATTTACAATAGAAATTTTCAACCTAACTATTCATAATCAATTATATTCAAAATTTATGACCAACATTGATTTCAAATTAAAAATTGAAAAAAATATTTTATAACGAATTATATATTTGTAAAATGAGTGTGCATGCACATAATAAGTGATTTAGAAAAATCATTTTATGTAAATTTTTTGTTAATCGGTAATTTCTAAAATAAATTAATTTGAGATGAAAAGATGAATCATATATACATAAAAATAATATTTTTAAAATAATTATAAGTAAAAGTATATGTTTAAAAACATGCTTAAATGGTTTTAATTTTATTCTAAAAAATAGTATTAAACAGTTGTGTTTTCAAGAGGAAAATTTGTCTCCTTTAAAGTAGATTTTTAGAAAAATACTTTACTTACTTGTGTAACTTGTTTTGAATAAGAAAATAGTTGAAAAGAGGCCTTCTAATCCACTAAAATAAGGCTGGAAAGTTCTGGAATTTTTTTAATGAAAAGTTGCATAAAAAATTTGTATTTCAGAAGAAGGTTTGCCCCTTTCAATGTTGTTTGTTAGTAGATTGTTTTAGTAAGTTGTGTAACATGTTTTAAGCATGCAAAAAGGTTGAGAAATGACATTTAATTTATTTAAATCAATTCTGAAAATTTATAGAAAAATTGAGAAAATTTACTATTAAAATGGAAATTTCAAATATAAGGGTGATTGTTAGAACCTAATAAGGGTTTGTGATTGTTTTCTTGACTATTTGATGTTAATATATAATGAAAAAGTGCAGTTTTCTTGCTACTTGGTACCATGGTCATGTGTTTGATTAATTGACGAAAAATAGTTTTCTTACTTCATAAAGTAGTGTGCAAAGTTTAGGTTTAAATATGTTTAGATTTGGAAGTCATGGAACTTAGAAAACCCAAGTTATACCCTATATGATTTTACTATAAAACTATAAGATGCATGTTATTTTCTTGGAAGAAATATTGCTTGTTTATGGCGTGCAAATGTATGATGTTAATGGCTTAAAAGTATGCTTGAACATTAGTGGAAATGTTATGAGAAATTGAATAATGCTCTATGGGTTTCTGAGATAAAACCATGAGCTTGAAATGACAAATTAGTTCATGGCTTTTTATTGTGAGCTAATTTATAAATCATATATGCACTAATGAGTTTATATTAAAGGATATTTGTGAATGATAATGAACTCTTGCATGGAAATGAGATGTGATAATTTAGCATATGGAAATGGAAGCACAAATACTTGTTGTTGTTACCAAAAATATGATAAGGTAATTGTAAATTTTCTTGCTACATTATGATATATCTTATATTATTATGATTATGGCAAAAGGATGCCATTGTTGCCTTATCCTATTATGTGAAAAATGGGCAAAATGGGTTAGAGAATGTCCTATGTGAAAAATAGAAGGCTTGGATGCATGCGATTATTAATTTAAATGCCATATGTAATTATCATTTGAGTGCCGTATGTGATAATATGAAAAAATTGCATATATGTGAACCTTGAATGGATAAGAAATTGGCTTGGTCCCTTGTATTCCAAATTATAAGGAATGACATGTAGGATAAGGTTGCCTCAAAGGAACACAAGGTTGGGAGACACATGCAATAAAGCTAGTCCAAAATAATAATGTGGTATCCCTTTTGTGCTTTCTTGTCATTTTATTGTTAATTGATTAATTATATTATGCTTATGAATGAATTTTGTGCTCAAATTTCTAGTAGTGTAGTATACAGAATTACTAAATGTGAAATGTATGGAAAAAAATTCTGATAAGAAAATGGTTTAATATATATCTTATATATAAATAGTTTTCTTAATTAAGACTAATTAGAAAATTTGTGTGATAGTTATCTCACCGAATAATTTGTTACATACTCTACTTGTTAATATATTTTTTAGATACTTCGAATCCACATTACACCCATTAAGGTTGCCAACACTTGGTGGGATTTATATGATACTGCATTTCGATGGTATAGGCTTGAGGTTTACTTTGTTATAGGCATAGATGTACACCAGTCCATAATTGACTATGCCACAGGGTATGATGAGAAGGTAACAATTGTTCTTATCGCCTACTAACTATGTTTAACACCGTCAGTTAAAAGAACTTAATTCACCGAAATAAAATATAAAATTAGACTGAAGAACTCTGTCTTAATAAAGTCTAATCCTTTTCAAACAATTTTTTATTCGCTAAATTACCAAAAGCCTACGCTATTTTAAATTCAGTTCTAGATATTATGCAAGCAATACATGCACTTTTTCTTTGTTTCTTCTTTGGGGGGGGGAGGATGCTGTAAGTTTCCCAACACATATATCGGTTTCTGCGCTACAAAGGTATGTCACATAATTTGAAGAAAATATGAAAAGGATTAGTGTAATTTGGCATTTTTTTCTACGTTGCAACCTTTGTCGATAAAATACAAAAAAATATGTTAGCCTTTAAAAAAAATTTTTTCATTTCTTTAAAAAGAAATTCTGCAAATTTTTTGTGAAAGCAAAACTCATTTTCATTGTCTCATGACAAAAAAGCCGGTGTTTCGAAGATGATCGATTAGGCAAACATTTCAACTAATTAGACCCTTTATCCCTGAGGGTGATACATAATTTGTATTTCATTTTTTGTGTGATAGGTGAATACAAACGACAAATTTTCTCAAGCATTATTACACTAATAATTGTGAACATTGCCTTATATTGGAAAATTATTTCATCCCTTGGAGTTTCAATTAGACACAACTTGTATTCCTTTCATATTTGAATTTGGTAGGTAAAAAACTATGCCATTCCTTTGGAATGCTTCCAACGTTACTTTTAGAAAATTTTTCATTTCATTGGATGGAAAAACACGTAATAAAACATCATATCACCATACGAAAGTACATATTATCGATGAATACAACTATCAATAAAATTAATTAACTTTGACTGTGAGAAAAAGAATTATCAAATATAATATATACTTGTGACTTTGGTGACAATGTTTGATGTTTTTTAATACTTACCAACGTCACAAGCAACCAATATAATACTTGTCACTTTGTAAGATCATCACTAATAATAGTTGTTCTTGGATATATTTTTATTTTTTAGTTATTATTTTAAATTTAAAAAAGAATAAAAGGTGTTTGGTGAGACAAATAAGAAGTTTCATTTAATTATAAAACTACCATCAATAAAAAAAGTTAGGAAATATCCAAAAAATATTTCTTTTTTTCTGTTTTTAAGTTATATAGTTTAGACTTATACTTCTTAAAAATAAATTAAAACAACAGTCACCAAATAGAAACTTTTAATTTTAAAAGCATATAAATAGAAATTATTTTTTTTAAAAAATAGTAAATAAACAGATCCAATAATTTTTTAAAGATAACTTCTGGTCAATGGGAATCAAGAGTTGAATTTTTGGTGAATCCCCTTTGGTACATGAATGAAATTGGTAATCTTGCAAAAAGGAAAAAAAATTCAAATGTGGAACATTTGTAAACTTATGAAGTTAGAGAAAAGATGGATTAATTCAACATGGGACTGCGGTCATATTGCAAGAAATTGTGAACTAATGGAAGAAATTATGTTCAATGTGAATGATGTTCAGTCAAAAATGCGGACGCAGCAAGCGAAATAATTTAAACTCATCTCATTATGAGCCACAAAATTCTACCAGAAAGAAGCGAAGCCACATTTTCTATGAATTCTTTCATTCCAAAGGAAGTTAGGTTCCCCTTCAATAAACACAAATCTCAGACAATGGTAGGAGTGGAGGGGGAACTCAACGTCCGTGGAAGTCAAAGATTTAAAAAATAAAAAAATTTGTTATGTTTAATATAAAATATAATAAAATTTTATTTCAAAAAATATTAGGAAAGAAAGAATCCATTTATTTTGAGGGAAATTTTTTTTCATAAAATATAATTATAATATGTTAAGATAAGAGAGTATTTAATTGTTTAATATTAAATATGAGAATTTTAGGAAAAGCAAATTCCTATTCCTTTTTGTTTTCCTTTATTATTATGAATTTAAGTATCATTTATTTAAAGTACAAATATAAGGAGCATATCACTCTTTTATCAATATACATGTAAATGACATTTTTAAATGAAAAATACTATACAGTGAAACAAACGAAGTTATAACAGTAATTTCAAATACTAAAGTGTCTACGATTTACTATATCCATTATCACACACAATAATATAATATATATTCCTTGTGTTTTTAACTATCTGTTATAGTTGATTGATTTCATAAATATTAAGAAAGTAATTTAATTTATTTATTTTTAATAAAATTTCTAAAACTACCCTTTAACTTTTTATTATACACAAAATTCAAGATAGTTGAAAATAGAAAGAGAAATATGATAGAATAAAAATATTAAGATATTTTAAGAAGGTTAATAAAATAATTATTAATAAAGTAAAAGGATTAAATTAGAAAAAGTGTACTTAATGTTTTATTAAAATTCTAAAATGACAAATAAAAAGGAATAAAAATTTATTCAAAAGACAACGAATAATAAGAAATGAAGAGTGTAAGTATAAAGAATTCATAGTATCAAGAATCGATCAATTCCAAAGTTTGATAAGTATGTTGTAATATGTGATCCACGCATCCATTTTATGGAATATTTTTTCTAACATATTTTGCTGATAAAACAAAAGTGTTGAGTCATTTACAAAGTAGGAGTATTATTCTTGCTTGAATTGTAACATAAGTAGTTAATCAATTCTTTCCTTTATTCCCAATCTTGCTAGATTTCACTCTCCTTTATCTTTTTAACTCCCACAAGTTTTCGACGGTACCTTTGAGAATAAGACAATAAAGATAAGAAATAGAAAATTGATAATTTTCACAGCAATTTTGGATAATATGTCAATTAATTCATAATTCTATTTTAAAAATAATTATTTATACAATAAATTTGTAGATAATATGTCCATCATATATCAATCCAACACCATTTTGTTTAATATTCTTTTCTTGCGCATTGATATCAAGTATATTCTTTTCTTTGTTTTCAACCTTGCTAAATTCCATTTTCCTTTAACTTGCTTCCGTAATGAATATATTCTTTTCTTGACGCTGGTCGAAACGCAATCGGATGTGAACAAATCACCAAAGGTAAATTGAAAATACCTGATAAGTACTTATATACGTTACTTTCTTTCAACTCACTCTCCAATTTATTGAAAATATGTTCCGTACTTGTTTATACTAAACAAGTAACAAAATTAGAGCTATATTTTTTGAAGAGTTAAAATGAAAATTTCTAACAATTTCGATTGCAATATTTTCACTTAATTTCAGGTGGTTATCCACCATTTAAAAAAAATAGTAATATACGTGAAGAAAATATTACACTTAACTTTTTAGAAGGCTATAAGCAGCTAAACACATGATGCCCCACCACTAGTTGAAACGATTCATGTCTCTCAATTATGATTTATGAATGGGTTTAAACTTCTTTTACAATGGCTACAAGACTTATGTATTACTCATTTTGAGAATAAACAAATAAAAAATAAAAACGGTGTGATGCTACCCAGAAAGTTTATGTAAACTATTGCTTGCCCTTGAACTTATAAATAGTACATGAGAAATGCATAGGAGAGGCACCATTAATACTAATCATTTTTAACTCCAAACAAGAGAGGTCACTAAGATGTTAGAGGAATCAAGTAATTTATTTAAGGTGAATCCATTTTCCTTGAGTGATGAAGAGATCTCGACTTATATCATTACAAGCCATAACCCTAAGGCTGAAATCTATGATGTGGATCATCTTTATAACAAAGTGTCAAACATCATTCAAGAGGCTAGATCAAGTTATAGTATTAATAAGCGTCTAGAATTGAAGGTAAACCATATTCACCATCTCAACTCTCAAAAGGGAGAATATGAGACACATATGATTTATAGTTGAAAATTAGTTAATTAATTTCATGATTGTGATTATGTGTGAATTACTTATCTTTTTCATAATGATTGATTAATTACAATTGGAATTCCATTCCTTTTAGTATGAAGAAAGAAGAGTTTCTCATGACAATAATTTTGTGCCAACATTCCATTCATTGAAGGAAATTTTATCTCAGGTAATTTTACTTTGTTATCTAGTTGCAATCCAATCAAAATTTTTGGTAGCGATAGTAGTGTTAGCCCACTAGCACACACATGCAATATGCAATCCAATCCATTCTTTACTATTAAAATTGCGCAAAACAAAGGTATAAAAATATATTTTTGTACATCCCTAAACACAACTATGGACCTTCTTGCATTAATGAATACCTATTTTTCCTCTTGAATGTTGACATCTTAAATAAATAAGGAGGAAATCATCTTAACTTATGATGTCAATCTTATGTGAATTTTAAAAATTATAGATGACAAACAAGGGCATTGATGCTTATACTATACATGAAACAATAATGGGAATACTTAAGGAGCTTCATAAATATAATTGGGTTACAAAAGGAGTGATATCTTTGGCAGCTTTTGCTTTGGAATATGGACAGCCTTGGTGTGTTTCCAAAATGGCTCCCACTATAATAAATTCACATCTCTACTTGTAAAGATTTGGAGAGGCCAACTAATGCTAGTGATTGTGAGACTCTAGCTGATCTTGTGATGCAACTAATTAAGGTTACCATTGACTTGGACAAATTGATTACAAAAAATGATGCGTTACAAGGCACAGCTAAAAATGAGCCATACGAAGTTCCTCGAGATATTTACACCTATTGGGGAATCTTTGCCCTTCTAGCTTGTGGTAGTCAGATAACTCAATAAGTTACAAAATATCATTTTTCTCCTTTTTGCTTGTTTCACTATGGAATAAATGGAAGATTGTCTCTTTTTAATGTCAATTTATCTTTTCATAGTATACCTTTGGCTTCCATTTTCTTTACAAATAGATAATTTGTAATTGTTAAGCACAAACACCACCTTAGCTATAATATGTGTTTATATGACAATTAAACACTTCATGGTTAGTTATAGATTAAATAATTAATTATGGTTCCTGTAAAATATGGATTGTACAATTGTGTCCCCTTAATCTAAAGTAATTTATTTTGATATTTTTAAATATTTAATTGGTACAATTTTTGTCCTTCCATTTAATTTCATCAACCTCTTAATCTCACAAGATCATTTTCTTCAAATGTTTTCTTCATATTAATTTAAAATAGCTTCTATGTAAATATGAAAGGAAAAAATTTCTGAGTATTGAGTAATTTAAATATAACCAATGAATTAAATATGAAAGTTAGAATTTTGTTTATAGTTCACTATCTTTTAAACCTTAAAAAAAAAAAGACTTGCTTGAAAAATAATGCAATAAGTGCATGAAAAACAAATAGAAGTTGGCATAATTGGATAGAAATTGACAAAATTCAAATAGGAGGATCATAGCACCAATTAAATATTTATGGACTAAAATAGCATTTAAACCTTACACACACACATATATGTATATATAAAGAAAAGCTATCAAGTGTAGTATAATTTTTTATTGAGATTTAAAGTGTGAACATTAACTTTTTTTTAATTTGTTAACACTAAAACGTGATTTTTGTATGCAATATTCAAACAAGAATGGATTATTATAATTATTGATAAATAATATTATTAAACAAGAAATGTTTGAGTATAATAAATTCTTTAAAAATTAATTATTAATATTTAATTATGTTAAAAAATCAATTATTTTATGATTGTACAATGATGAGTAAAATCCATTTGTTTGATGTAGGGAACTCAAATCCAAACTTGTTCAAAAGATTGGTACAATTCTTAGTGATTTTTCAATCCAATGGAAGCCCGAAGTAGGTTACAATATAAAATTATATGTTTGTTTATATATTTAAGTTATGTACAAGAAAATTTCATATTCCTTCTTTCTCTAACTTAACTGTGTGTCTATTGCCGAAAAAGTAGAGGACTACTTGTTGCGTTTAAATGTCTTCCGATCTCCTTCAAGAGTTCTGCAACTTTTAATAGCTTTGATCTTTCCTAAGGATATTTCTTACCCCAAAATCTATGACAATACTACAAAATCTTTGGTTAGTATTTAAAGCAACTATTTAAAAACCTTTATCAATCCTCAATACTAATTTAATAAAATAACATCAATAAGCAGTACTTGAACTTAGCCTAAGCACTTATAATGTAGATGTAATTAAAGATCCTAAGTTCAAATAAGGAATTCTTGGTATCTCAAAAACAAATGAATAGAAAACATATTAATCTAATTTGTCAAATAAATTAAATGGGGATTGCTTGTTTTCACGCCTTCGAGTAGAAGTTAGTACAGTCCATATTTTTATTTACACAAAGTAAGCCTCTTTCTTTGAAACAAATAATTTTTTTTTAAAGTAAATATAATATTAAGTCCTTTATTTATAAAAGTGGTAACTATTGCATGCCTCTCTCAAAATTCATAACTAACATTATTGGTCCTTTATTTTTATTTTGTCCCCATTTTTATTTTGTCCCTCCAATAATTTGTAATGTTAAAATGAATGAAAAATACTAAAATTTTTGTTAAATCTTATTATAGTAATGTCAAATATATGCTTATATTTTATTATATTACTTCTCTTTATGATTTATTTTAGCATTACATGATAAGGGATGAACAAATGATTACAAAAAAAGTAAAAATAATAAATTAATAGTGCTAATTATAAAATTTGGTTTATTCTAAATTTTTGTAATAATCACTATCTTTATAAATGAAGACTAAATGTTATGCTTATTCTAAATTTTATGCATAGTTTTGGCATTTCATTTATACTATGAGCTGACTCATTAATCCATTTTATTTCCCAATGAGAATCTTTTGTCATATATCTTTGCTAATAACTTCTCTTTTCCTCTGTTCTTTCCCTAATACCATTTTAAAATACTTTCAATTCCTAATAGCATCACAGCATCACTCCAACAGTATATTTTCAACTAACTTAGATATTATTTTTAAAAAACGAATCAAATCAATTTAATTAAATATCCCAGCAAATCCAAATTTATAACTTAACTTAAAAATGTGACAAGAATTAAAAAATGTGACAGGAATTAAATTGTGAAACACAAAGAATTTTCTTCCTTGTTCTTTCTCTCTCCATTATTCTTAAGTTGATAAGTTGTGAAAATGTTTTTATTTCCTTTGGAGAGAATCAAAATATATATTTCTTCGTACTACATATTCTATTATGGCATCAAACAAAATTGCACAAAAACAGTAAATTGCTCTTCGATTCAGTCTTCTTTTGCTATACAAATATTGTAATTCTTTTTTTTTTTTGGCATGTAAATATAAATACAAGACACTTTAAGAAATATGAATATTTGATAAAGTCATTGACTTCCTTTGAATTCCTACAAGAGAATAAGGAGACAAAAAGAGAAAAAAAATATTAAGAAAAGAATGATAATAGTTCAAAATCTCATTTCACTGAAATGAAATGCCAAAACTTTGCTATAATAAAAGTATGTTGATTTTTCTTTTAATTTTTGTAATAACACAGCGCTCCATAATTTATAACTTTCTTTGCCTTTCTTCAATGTTAGAAAATGGATGTAGCACTATTTTTTAATATTTTAATGAATTATAAAATAGAAAAATAATATTCTTATCTTTTTTAAAAATATTTAATTGGAATTCTTTCATATATTGTTTTTTTGTCGAAAGTTGAAAGAAAAATGGGAGAATAATAAGAAAGAGAATGAGTGCATGTTAGCCCTAATTATTAAGTATTTTTTTTTCCTTTATAAAATGGTTTTCATGCATTTGATAAGCAAGAATGGAGGTTAACTTCTACATGTAAATGTAAATATATACACACATGCATTTTAGATTCTTAATTTTTTGATTGAAACTGTAGGTTAGCCCCGATGAATTAAAGACGAAGTATTTGTTGTTGTTCATTACGGGAATTTTTTCCTTTATAAAGCATAGCATCGAATCTTGCGTCAAAGCGCTTCATCCTATCCATCAATCATTCATGATGGATCCAAACAAGAGTAATTATCGGATTTTGTGGGTTCCGATTGATGAATATGAATGGAGCGAGATGGTGAAAGCAAGATTCAATGAATTGAAATCAATGATGCCATGGTACATAGTGGAATACCCAAAACCTATAGAAGGAGACAGGCTCCTTAGAGAGTTGTGGAGATATGAAGAACGGGGACCAATTGTGGTGGTGGTAGATCCTCAAGGCAATGTATTGAACCCAGATGCACGGGAGATGATTCAAAGATGGGATGAAAGTACAACCTTCCCGTTCACAATGGAGCGTGAAAAGCAGCTTACGCAACAATATGGGTGGTTGTGGAATTTATTAGTTGATGCTCCTTATCCCCTGTCAAAATGGACTCCTTTTCGCATATCAGAATGGGTAAGAACACCTATGCTTAAAAAAATCATTTTTTGATGCATAGTTGCTTATTTTGTTAATACCTACCTATATTTGATCTGTTGTAGCATACTTGATTGGCTATTCTTTCAAAAAAGTTAAAAATGATATGTATATATATAATAGGTGTGCACGAGCATATAAGTATTTGATATGAAAAAGCCATGAAAAAGAGAAATTATATAGGAAAAGAAAGATTATTTTAAAACTTTTTATAACTAAAAGTAAGTTCATTTAAGTAAAAGATAATTAAATAAATTATTTCTAAAATAATTATATATATGCATTAAAAGATTATTAGGAGAAATTTTAACTGTGATTCTATGTTATGTATTACATGAAAAATATTTTCATAAAAAATATATCTACAAAAAACAAAAGGGATCATAATGCAATGAAATATTTTTAAAATTTTTATACAATAATGGGAGATATTAATTTGGAATACAATTGATTCTGGATAATTAATTTAAAATGATTATAAATTAATGTTTTATATTGAAATATTAACTTTAAAAGTAAAAATTATTATTTTAAATTTTTAAAAAATCTATTTTGAATATAAAATTGATTTTGAAAAGCCAATTTTTATGTAACCAAGCATACTAAAAGAGAATAATAGCAAAAAATCCTCTACTATTATATGTTTGAAATGAAAGATAATGGAAGGGGTTTCTACGCAACATGTATAGTTTAAATGATTGAATTGCACCTTTTAAAACATGAAGAAATTTTTTGCACTTGAAGTATAGTATATGAGTTATTTATATTTTAGCCTAAAAAAAAGTTAGGTATGACATATGATTCTATTGTTTTTTTCTTTGAACCTATTTCATTTCTTCTTATCTAAATAAACCATTAATATAGCTTACATTAAACAAGTGTTTTTAGGATTGCCCTTTGACACACTTAGATTAGTTTGTCTATTCCACCTTTCCTTTAATTAAGAACTCAAAATTTGCTTTTAATATCCCCAATTTTTCATTCAGTGCACAAAGTTATTCAATTCTTTATTGTTATATTCTCTCATATAATTTAATGATAACTTTATTTGAGTCCTTGTTTCTCTTGTACATAACTAACTATTTGCACCATTCTCATGAGTAAAATGAAATTAATTATAATGATTAATTGATATTCCTATGAATAATTAGTTATCCAATCGAAGCTACATTTTTATTTATGGAAGCATTGATGATGCTCGAGTAAAAGAATTTGAAGAACTTGTGGAAAAAATAAAAGAAGATATGAATTTGTTATCAAAAGGAGATGTGGAAATTCAACATTTTTATTTGGGAAAAGATCCTGAAATATCAAAGCAGTTTTGGAGCCATGTAACTGCTAGTTTCCAAGAAAGGATTTTGAGTACAAAGGATGAGGATGACAATGTACTTTTGGAGATGGAGATGTTGTTTGTCATGAAGAATGAGAAAGCTTGGGCTTTGTTTAGTAAAGGGCCTCTCGTATTGGTTGTGGACTATGATGTTCCTATCTATGAAACTTTAAAAAATTTTGAAAATTGGCAAACAAATATTGAGAAACATGGGTTTGACATAGCTTTCAAAGATTACTACCATATGAAGCATTCACAAGAGTCTGAACGCCATTGCTATCATTTTCAACTTGATAACCTTCCATTTGCTCCACAAAATGTTATTTGCCCAGAACCAGATTGCAAGCTTAAAATGAAGGTTAAATCTATTGAGTACCTATGTGACCATGAGAAGCTTAACCAACGTCTCAAAGGCACTCTCAAAAAGAAAGGTGATGAAACCACAATAGAATCTTGAAATTAAAGTTTTAGTTCATTAAATTTGTTTTAAATTATCACTACAAGTGAACACTTGCAATTTAAGTGTAGCAATAATATATAGCTAATTAGTTTGGAGTAAGAAAAATGGTACTAAGTTATGATACCTAAATTTTAGACTTGAAATACAATAATGGAATATGAGTACTACTAATTGATTATGAACACATAATTGTATGATTATATTTTGTTCATCTCTTTTGATAATGCTATATCATCTTTTTTTAATAGAAAGTCTTAATTTACACTTTACTCATGCGATTTTGCCCTTTTTTATTTAACTTACATGTAGTTTTAAGTATTTATATCACCCAGCTATTCTCTCAACCTTTAACAATTTATCTAATTTAACTACTTTCCATTCAAATTTTAAATTGAAAAACTTGTGTAATGCACAAATTTTATGACAATCTAAATTTAAACTAATTTAACACATGTGAGAAGCGAATAGGAACTTAAGCACTGCTGCTCTTTAGCAATTAAGTCAAATTTAAGGAAATTAAAGCGCGTATGTTTCTTGTATGTTAGATTCTTTCATCATAAAATGGTTCAAAGAAGAGTGTTAAAATGAGATCAAATTTAGGAAAGCAATGAACATATGTATTGTTCAATAAATTTTGAATGAAAAATTATTTTGGCACACAAAATATTAATAATTGAAAGTACCTATAAATGAATTTCAACACTTAAAAATGCCAAACCATGTGTAAGTAGGTAAATTATAGTAAGTAACAATTTTTCCTTTCTCAAAGTCTTCTTTGATACGAATAATCCTCAACAACACTTTAAAAAAAAGGCTTTTCTTTAATATTTGAATTCAATATGTAAATATTATGCCATCTTATGGAGCTCCAACATTCTCAAAAAATATTGCTTAACATCATATGGAAAAAAAAAAGTAAACATTTTACATGGACCATATAGAAAACTTCAGTTGAAATCACAAATATCAAAATGAAACCAAGGTTTTTCCTTAACACTACTTAACAAGAAAGTAATGGAATCTATAGACCTTCACCATGAACATTTATAAGCTTTTACATAAATATCAAATGAGGTACAGAACTATATTTAGCACAATAAACGAATATAAAAATAGAAAGTAATTTTTTAACAATAATGATTTCTTCCCTTTTCCCGTGTAAAATTACAACTTCAAATATATCAATGGGAATCAAGATTTGAAGCCTACATGAATCCCCTTCAAAAGTAGAATATACGAAATAAAAAAAAAGGAAAAATGTAAAATTTCTCTTTAATTTTAGAGCGTTGTACTTTTTTATTTTCCTAAAAAAATGGATTCAAAATGAGATTGCAATCGAATCACAGATAATTGTGAACTAACACAGAAAATTCAACCAAAAAGAAGCCATACCAAACTTTTGGAAAATTGGTGATTTTATAAGAAAAATAAATTGAAAAAAAGCTTCATTGACACTGTTTTCTGATACAGTAATGGCCTCATTCATTCGCCCACTCTAGTATGTATTTAGTAGCTACATGCACTTCTTTGAATATAAAACTTATTTTTCAAGCTCTATTGTTAAAATTTTCCTATTTATATCATGACATAAATGATAGTTAACCTTAAATACAGTGTTCTCGTAACTTAATTTGTGATACAATAAATATTTCATCATGGATAAAGTTTTTTCATAGAATTATTTTTTATTTTATTATACATTTATTTGAATTATGTTACTTTTGTGATAAAATATTATCAACATGATTTCCAAAATTTTATAGCACAAGTTGTTGGATCATGGATCCAGGTCACCTAAATGGATTTATAACTCGATCCATATCTCGACTCAAGAAATGTCTATAAATAGACAAAAGAAAAGAAGCTTGGGATTGATTAACAAAGCATTCTTTAGAATCTTATGGAAACTCTTTCTCTTTTCTCTCTATACACAAAAAGAGATTTAGGCCGTGAATAAGATTGTCTTTTCGAAATGATTGCTAATTTGATCAATGAAAGCAAACATCGGATCCTGAATATTCCACTACAAACTTCTGATATTCGGTATATATGAATTCACTTCATATCCACTTTTATATAATCCAACATTGGTGTCAGAGCATATGATTATTTGTTTTTCTGCTCCCTCCCAAATCTATATATATTTTGCAATAGTTGTTTATTGCTGTATAAATATAAAAGTATAATCATTTATTATTGGCAATGTTTTATCTTATTTTTTATTGTTTGTTTTCATGGATGTCCGTGCATGTGTTCGTAAACTTTGTCTTGATATCGGACTTTATGGGAAGAAATTTAAAAACTAGAATCTATTTATTTGCCTTTATTCGGTTTGCAAATGATGCTTTACGTTTCTTTAAAAACAAAAGCCAAAAAAAACCAAAAATGATATAAATGCAAACCGACAAATTATTTATAATTCGTCCTTTATCCATCCTTTATATATATGATCAGACCATGGATTTTTTTTTATAATTGAAAGCCATGTTTTTTTTTTGTCTTTTATGGTATTGTATTTTTCCAAATTTTGGCTAACCATACGAATGGTATTTATTTATCCACGTAAAAATTTGAAGGATAGACAATGGTTTTCTTGATGAGTAGCCATTGATTTGATTAGAAACCATGTAAAAAATGATGCCATGCTGAATAGCAATCCATAAAAAAAGGGGGATAAGAAGGCAATTAAAAAATTGTCATAAGGCAATTATAAAAAAGAAACTGTCATGAACAGTAAGAAATTGAGGAAAAACAATTGAAATTTTTAAATTTTTTTTGAAAGGACAGTTTAAAAAAACTGTAGAAACTGTTCCAAAAAAACTATCATAAGCAATTAAAAAAAATAAAATTGTAGAACCTGTTCCAAAAAAAAAAATATCACAGCAGTTAACAAACAAAAAAAAATTGAAAATTGAAAATAGTTAAAAAGAAACTATAAAAATGGGATTCGAACCCATGCCCATTACTTGAAACTAGTGCCTGAAACCAACTCTATAAACTTGTTTGAACACCTAGCAACTATAATATACTATATTGGTAGAATGAAAAAAAAAGACCTTTTGTCATGGGTGGGATATGAACCTTGCTTGTTGAGATAATGAACCTCGCATCACACCACTCGGACGATTTTCTTTCTAATGCTGTCACCCCTCAATAATATTAATATACCATATTGGCTTATACTACAAATTTTATTCTCACACTAATTTTTTTTATAATTATTATGAGAATTTTTTACATATTGTTTACATGATGTATAAAAAAATTTTAAATAATTTTTTTTTTAATTATGGACGTTTTCTTAAAGCATAATTTTTTATGGAAATTATTATTTTGGAGATCTAATTGTGTTCTTTATTTCTATATATGTTACAAAAAAAATGATGAGACTCATTTGTACATCAAAAGTAATACAAACTTTAGCACAAAGACAAGAAGTTAATAAATTGATTGTTGAGCTCAAAAATCTCCAAGCTGATCTAGAAGTTTATAAAGAAAATTTTGTACATTTTGTAAATCGTATCATCAAATTTTGTGAAAAAGTTCAAAACTTGATATCAGTTGGTGTTTTAAAGATGAATCAAACTTTGAAGAAATTAAAGGCCTTATGAAAATCCTTACCTACAAATTACCAAAGGAATATACTAGATTTCCTATTAGAAAGAATAGGGGGACATCAACAATATAACAGTATAGTCTATAGATTTGTAGTAGACTATTTAGAGTGTAAAAATCAACGACATGACCTAAACTTTTACAAGCCCTATCAGATAGACAGGAAATCTAATACCAAAATCGAGTTTCCTTAAAAGCTATATGATAGGTTTGTTAGCTCTTTTTCACAAAGAATTAAACATTTGAAAACATTATAAAATTTAGGTAGATGTTTGATAGTTGATGTTTTACATAATTTTTGTTATGTATTTTACTATTGAAATATGTTTCAATTTGTGTAATTTTTATTTTGAAATTGCATATATATAAATTGTCCTATTTAGCATACTTTACCTAATTAATTATTTTAGTATTAGCCTCACATTAGGACTTTAGATGATAATTGGAAACATAGTGATCTTGATTCTAAACCCTACATGTGAACTAGTCCTAACATAATTAATTAGAGCCAAAGTAGATATATATGTATGGCTAGACATTAATTATGTGTAATTTTATCTATACATAGAAATTTGTATTTCTATAAAAAAAATGATGGCTATTACTTTCAAAAACATTGTCATTGAACTCAATAAGGGTGAGAAATTGAATGGTGACAATTACGAAATTTGGAGTACAAAAATCCAATATGTGTTGGAAGAATAAGAAGTTCTAGAAGTACTTAATATCGTTTTAGATAAGCCTGAGGCAGGAAACATGGCCCAACATAGGCGAAATCGAGAAGCTTACGAAGCCTGAAAAAGGAAGAATTCTCTCCCTTACATTATGTTGTTGAGCAGCACGGAGAATGACATCATGCAAGAATTCAAGATTTACAACTTGGCTAAGCATATATGGTCTACTCTAAAAAATAAGTTTGGTGGAACATCTATAACCAAACTAAGATCTCTCATAATCAAATTTGATACTTACAAAAAGAAACCTAAACATTCAATGAAAAAATATTTACGAGAAATGTCAAATATGATTTGTGAATTAAAGGATGCAAGTCATGTGTTAACTGACAAGCAACAAGTCCAAGCTATAATTTGTTCCTCGCCTCATTCTTAGGAGCATATGAAGATGTATTTGAGCCATAATGAAAACATTTGAATGATGGATAATGTTGTGTGCCACCTTGAGCTAGAAGAAAAAAGGCTTAAGGCTATTAAGCTTAATACAAATATGTATATGGCTTCATCTAGCTCAGGAAAAAGTTTTTAGGTGAAAGTGCAAATATAAAGGTGGGTCTTAGGATACAAGAAAGAAGGTGGCTCATTTCAGTAAGAAATCAACAAATAACCAATATAGGAAAAGAAAACGTCCTTTCAAAAAGAAGAACATAGCCAAGGTCAAGTGCTTCAATTGCAATAAGAAAAGACATTTTTACTGTGATTGCTCTGAACTTAAAAAGGTATTAAGCTATACTCAAGTTAGTAAACTTTGCATAGCTAGTTCTATTTTTCTAATAGATTCTCATCCTTTATGGGTTGTAAACTTAAAGGCAACAAACCATGCAGCAAAGGATTAAGACACCTTCATGGAATTTCGGCGAATACCACATGAAGCAAAATGAATCTATGTAGGAAATAATGCACAAGTTATAATTCAAGTTATTGGCACATGTAGTTAGTCTTACGAGGTGGCCGAACTCTACTCTTGCATGATGTTTTATATGCACCTAAAATTTGCCAAAATTTAATCTTTGTGTTGGTTTTGTTAAAACTTGGTTTTAATTTATATCTTATTGATGACAATATTGAATTATCTTTAGAAACAACTCATTATGGATTTGGTTACATAAGAAATGGTTTTATTGTCATGGATACGGATTATTATGAATGTAATCTTAATTATTCCATGTTTACATTGTCATATAATTTTGAAATTGATGTGAATGTTTGGCATGCTTAACTTGACCATATTAGTCAAAATATAATGGATTGGCTAGCCAAGGAAGGGTTATTGCCTAATTATGACAAAGTAGATTTATCTACTTGTGAGTATTGCTTAACTGGAAAAAATACTAAAAAAACCATTTGGAAAAGAAACCAAAGTTGACTTCCTTTTGCAATTAGTCCTTTCTAACATATATGGTCTAATGAATATAAGAGCCAGGCATGGAGCTTTTTATTTCATCACATTTATAGACAACTTTACACGATTTGGTATTGTTTATTTAATAACACACAAATTTGAAGCATTAATTTGCTTCCAAACTTATATGAGCTTAGTCGAAAATCAATTAGATAAAAAAATAAAAGCATTACGAATCAATTATGGTTATGAGTATTTGTCTTATTAGTTTAGACATTATGTGATGAAAAAAAGATTCAACATCAGTTGACAAATCCACGTATTCCTCAATAAAATAGTGTTACATAGAGATTAAATCAAATGCTTTTAAAAATGGTTAGGCTTATGATGGCACAAGTAAATTTGCCTATCACTTATTAGGGTGATGCACTTTTAACCACCATATTTATCCTTAATCGTGTGCCTAGCAAATCAATTCCCACTACGCGGTATGAGTTATGGACAAAGCAAAATCCTAACCTAAGTATTTACGACCTTGGGGATGTGCAGTCTATATTCTGGATACCTCACACTCATATGGCTAACTAGGTTTTTGAGGAAAGAAATATATCTTTATCAAATACTCAAAACATTTAAAAGGCTATTTGTTTATTGGTGAACATAACAGTAGGAGTCTCACAAAATTTGAATCATGAGATGTCACATTCTTATAGAATGATTTTCCTAAATAGGGCGATATAACTAAGAACTTATCCTTATACAAGATTATGGATACAAGCGCTCAAGACTCACTTCCTTTAAGTGGGAGAATTTTAAGAAATATGTTTCCAATTTTGAGTGCAAATGATAATGATCTTAATCAGCATAGGAGTAATTCAAATAAGAATACTCAAATGATTAATGATTCTAGTTCGAGTGGGAGCAATTTAAGGATCCTTGAAAAATGTTTCTCCAGAGCCTCAATTGCGATGCAGTGCCAAAAAAGGCATTCCTCATCGTCATTTTGACATCGAAGGTGGTAAAGCCTTTCTGACTATTACACAAGATGAAGATGAGCCAAGAAATATCATAGAGGCTCTCTCTCGCCCTAATAAAGAAGATTGAACAAAAGCAATGGAAGAAGAGATGGAGTCTATGAGATTAAATTAAGTTTAGGAACTTGTTGATCTTTCAAAAACACATCAGGCCATTGGGAACAAATAGGTTCTCAAAATCAAACGTAAGGTTGATGGCACTATTAAAAAATATAAGGTTAGACTAGTGGCACAAGGCTACACATAATAGGAAGGAATAAATTATGAAGAAACCTTTTCACCTATTGTTAGATTCACCTCAATCTATTTGTCACTGGCTATAGTTGCTAGTATGGACCTTGAATTACATCAAATAGATGTAAAGACAGCATTTCTTAATGGAGATTTAGAAGAAGAAATCTACATGCAACAGCCTATAGGTTTTATCAAAGAAGGCCAAGAAAACAAAGTTCATAAACTTTTGAAATCTATATATAGCTTGAAGCAGTTTTTGAGACAATGGTATATTCACTTTCACAATGTGATTATGTCAAATTATTTTATCATGATTGATGAAAACCATTGTGTATATATAAAATAGTCCAAGGATAAGTTTATAATTTTATCATTATATGTTGACAATATACTTATAGTTGGAATTAGTAAGGAGCATGTCAATGAAATTAAAGGATGGTTATCATCTAATTTTGAAATGAAAGATATGGATGAAGCTGCAATTATTCTTAAAGTTAAGATTTCAAGAAATTGTTCAAAGATATTATTATCTTTATCACAAGAGCATTATATCAATAAAATTCTTAAATGATTCCAAATGCAACATTGTAAACCCATAAACATTCTTATTGCTAAAGGCGAAAGTCTAAGCCAAATGATGTGTCCTAAGAGTCCAAAAAAAGAAACATATATGAAAAAGTTCCCTATACAAGTGCAATTGGATGTTTAATGTATGCAATGATGTGTACAAGGCTGGATATTTGTTTTGCCATTGGCATGGTAAGTCGATACCAGTCCAACCCAGGCCTAGCACATTGGAAAGTAGTTAAAAGGATACTAAGGTATCTAAAAGGTACTACTAACTATTCATTGTGTTTTAAAGGAAACGATCTGTAATTAAAAGGCTACAATGATGTTAATTAGGGAGGAGACTTAGATGAAAGAAATTTTACCTCCGGGCACATCTTTTTACTAAATAATGGTGCCATATCTTGGAATAATAAGAAGCAATGATGCATAACCTTATCCATAATAGAAGTTGAATTTGTAGCATTTTCAGCAGCAATAAAAGAAGTAGTATGGCTCAAAAGGTTCTTGCATCATTTAGGTGTAAATGTTAATATTGTTGATCCAGTATTAGTAAACTGTGATAACTAAGTAACAATAGCATTCTTAAAGGACCCCAAATATCATTGCAAGACCAAGCATATAAGCACAAAGTACAACTTTGTGAGAGATATGGTTGCACATAAAAAGTGAACATGAAATACATTTCTATGCATGAGATGGTAGCAGATCCTATAACTAAACCTATTCCTTGGGATGTATTTGTAAAACATGTGAAATCCTAAGGTTTGTTGATACAATTATTGTAATTTCTTTTTATAATATTCATAAAATATTAATGTTTGAATAATAATTGTGTTTATTATAAGCTTACATATATAAATGTAAGAATGTTTCTTAAAACATTCTTAAGTTATTAAAATTATGTCAAATAGATAGAAGATTAGCCTACTCATAGAGGTAATTGCCTCTCATCAATTTTTGTAATTGATAAGAAGTGAGACAATCGTAAGCTTCTTATATAAGTGATAATTGAGAGCCAAGCTTAAAATATGAATGTTGCCTTGTTAACGAACAAGATGAGGTCATATGCAAGATTGTAAGTGAATTAATGGGAAATTCACTTCATCGATCTAAATTGCCAAATATGAATTCTAATGGAAATGAAAAAGAGTAGATTGATGAACTCAAGTTAGACATTAAGCATGTCTGAACCATTATCTACATGGTATTGATACATTATATAAAGATATATGTTCCATGAAAAAGAAGAGAATACCATAGCAAGTATTTCATACTACATGTGCAAATTATGACCAATATAGGTGATCAAAGTTTAGATCTCAACTTTGATCTGTGAGACCTTTAAAGGAATAAAGTCCTCATATTTGTACCTTTATAACTTTATTCTATTTCTTAAGATTTAAATTTAATTATTGCTATTTTAGAATGTTACCAAAGGATTATGAGAAATTTAGTCTAGTGAGGCATTACTGGAAAAGCAAATTAAATTAAAATTAAGAGATTTGAGAAAAGAGGAAAATTATTAAATGTGTCACATTATGTTTGTATTCTTTAGTATACCAATTATAGTGTGTCTATAATTGTGAATACAATATCTAATGTATATGAATGAGATCATTTGAGAAATTTAAATATGACAAAGTGATTTAGGATGATGCATACTTAAAGTCTAATTAAGATCTATTATTTATCAAAAAGCTATATATTCCTAATAGATATATAACAAAAAGCTCTTGAAGTATGCTGGTCACACAGCCTATTTTCTTAGATGATTTGTTACAGAGTATAAAAGATGATGTTCTCTTATGAAATGTTGAGAGAGTAATGGATCCCATTATGTGATGTTAGATCATGGATTCAAGTCACCCAAAATGGGTTCATAACCCGACGTAAAAAATGCCTATAAATAGGCAGAACAAAAGAAGTAAGGGGTTGGTTAATAAAACATTCCTTAGAATTTTATGGAAACTCTTTCTCTTTTTTCTCTACATACAAAAGGAAATTTAGGCCATGAACAAGATTATCTTTCCGAAGTGATTGCCAATACAACCAGTGAAAGCAAACATCAGATCCTAAATATTCTACTGCAAACTTCTGGTATTTGGTATGTATGAATCCGTTTCATATCCACTTCTACATCATCCAACACAAGTGATAATTTACTTTTATGTGTTTATATTCTTGCTTGAGAGAGAACCATTGGGTATGGTGACTTCTAATTCAGACAACTAAACAGACCATGCAAAACCTTAACAAGACCAATAAAAAACAATCAATTTAATTGTCATTTTAATTTTTTATGCAGTTATAAATTATTGTTATGGTTACACTCAAATTAACAAATTTACAAATAAATGAGAAAAAATGTGACACAATTGCACAGAAAATTGCGATTAAGAATGTTATTTTGAGAATTTTTTATGTTAATATGTGTATTAGGAATTTAAGAAATATAGTAATTGGAATAGTGATTCTTAATAATAAAGATAAAATTGAGTTCTTATTTGTTTTGATTTATTTCCATTTAACAATTTGTTATAAATAATTTGAATCACAGAATCACACATATGATTAAGGTAAGTGGTAAAATAAAATTAAATGGTTAAAATACTAAGTTTTTTGTTGAGTAAATACTGTGTGTTTCTTTTTCTTTCTTTTTTTTTCTTTTTTGTGTGTGTTATCAAATGAATCATTCCAAGTATAAACTTAGATGATCTTGTTGGAAGTATGAATTAAAATCCTAAAATATAAAGTTGATCACAATAAAATTATGAGCGTACCTTGAGCATAATTTGATGAGGTCATGACTGATTTGAATGATGATAATGAGTAGAATTACAACCTACTTTGCCCCTTAGGTTATCTAGATAAAGAGAAAAGAAAGAGAAAATTTTAGGAGTGGGAATTCTTATTACACAACATCAAAATAATAACTTTGATCTCTCTATTTAAGGTCAGACTTGTGATAGGAAACTACTAACTACTAAAGGGCTATAGGTTAGGACCATGGGCTTATGCATGATCCAACCTATCATGGATCATACACATTAAACTAGGGCCTAATTTGTTCTATACTTAATGTTAAAATAGAAAAATAATTACTTAAATAAATATTTCATTAATTAATTAATGCTAATCCACATAATATTTCTAATAAAATTAATTATTTTATTTTAAAATACAACAATCTCCCACTTGGATAGTATTAATTAATTATATGGAATAATTGAAACATCAATACTTGAGCAATTAGTTATACATTAAGCTATAAACTTAATTCAAAGAATGAGACTATACAAAATCACTGAATCCAATAGGAAAACAAGTAATATAATGTCTCATAATCTGAAAGGAATAGAATAAAGTTTAGTCTTTCGACTACAGCTCAAAAGAGAAATAACTTAAAATCATTAAATCCGATAAGGAAACAAATGATTTATATATATATTTATAAAATATATTACCAATGTTTCAATATCCAAATTGAGCAATGATTGCATAAGTGGAATGAGACCATACAAAATCATTGAATCCAATAAGGAGATAAGTGATGTAAAATTAATGTCTCATAATCCCAAAAGAACTAGATATATATAAGGTTAATCTTTTGACCATAGCTCATAAGAGAAATAACTCAAAATCATTGAATCCGGTAGGGAAGTAAATGATTTATATATATGTATAAAACATATTACCAATGTTTCAATATGAGCAATTACTGGTCATAGACATTAATAAAGTAAAACAAGCATATATTAGACTCCAACTAAACTAAGGCTTCATAAAAAAATTTAACAAGACTCATATGAGTTACTTAATTTTAGAATACTCCTATAGGTAACCCTTAAGTCAACGAATCCCTAGCATGTCTCCATTAAGGTTGCATCTAATGCAAGTATGAGATTTAGCAATCTTCTCTTGATGAACAGGAATTTAACATCAAAATGTTTAGTACGACTAGAATTCTTGTGATTTTGAGAGAAGCACATAGCAAGAGAATTATTGCAATAAAAAATTGGTAGAGATTGTGATATAGAATTAACCCATTGCATGCCAGACGTTAACTTTCTTAACCATATAGCCTAATAAGTGGCCTCATAATATGTGATAAACTCTGCTTTCATAGTTAAGGTAGTTATAAGTATCTATTTAACACTTTTCCATGAAGCAGCTCCTCTAAACATCATAAAAATGTATCCAGATGTTGACTTACGATCATCTATATATAAAGCATAATCAAAATCTGAATAACTAACACCCTCAAGTAAATTAGGTCATCTATAAGTCAACATGTGATCTTTAGTACCTTATGGATACCTCATGACCTTCTTGGCGACTTTTCAATGATCCATTCCAGGGTTACTCAAGTATTTTCCAAGCACACACTAATAGCAAAAGCTATATCTAAAACGAATATAGACCTATGCATGCATAAGATTACTAATAGTGGAAGCGTAAGGAATCTTGTCGACTTAAGCTCTTTTAATATCAGCTTAAGGGTAATATGATTGAGACAATGTACCGTCTTTCTAAATAGGCATTAGACTAGATGCAAGATTTCCATTTTTAAATCTTTCAAGCATTTGTTCAATCAAATTGGCTTGTTACAAGCCCAAAATACTATGAGTTCTGTCACGATGGATCTAAATTCCAAATAAAAGATAATTTGCCAAAGATCAAAATAACATGATAACATGCATTTTGACTCATCTAGAAAAAAATCGAGTTACTAGCTAGCAAAATGTCATCAATATAAAGTACTAAGATGACAAAATTTATTAAAATTCTTGTAAGTACACAATATAGTCATTTGGTATTGTAAGTCTCTAAACCCTTTAAGTTCGTCTAAATTCAATGGTTAGCTGATTAGGTTCTTCAATATAAGGATCTTTATATTATCTAAATTGGACTGTCAACATTATCTCCTCTGGTGGTTAGGGAATCAGAATAGGTATAGGTAGAATGGTGGCTTTGTCATATAAATTGATAACCTTAAGCATTGAACTCCCACTATCTAAGTCATCCTTAAAATAAAATGTCCAATCAAACTCATTAATCTTGGTACTGTGAGTGGAACAAGAAAATATGCAACCTCTTGATCTAGTCTAATTTATTTAACTAGAGATTATATAGTCTCATCTCTACTTTATAACTCCACACTTAAAAGTTTCAAAATATGAGAAATTTAGGTCTAACAACACACCTTTATTTTACTAATCTTTCTAATCTCTCTCTAGAAAAATGGCCTAAAATTGATCCCATAAAGTGGAAGAATTCTAACTCATTTAGGTTGTTTATGCCTAATCATAACATTGATGAGAATATCAGAAGATACAACAGGATAATCTTTCAAATTCAAATGATACAGATCATTTTGTAAGGTGGTATACCAAAAATAGCAAAATCATAATAAATTTTCTTTGTTAAAAGGAATAACTACAATTATTCAAAATAGAATTAGAAATCAAATTTCTTCTTGAAAAAGGTACATAAATGACATAATTCAAATTAAAAGTGTCCAAAAGATAAATATAAAGAAAAAGAAAAGAAAAGAAAAGAAATGATCCTATGTATTTAATTTTATCCCTACTTCTTACTACTCCGAATATAGTCTCTCCTGTCTCACTTAGGATTTGCCTATTTCTAAGCCCCTTCTTGTTCACGCTTGTTCTTTAACTTATAATATTGAGACTTTTTGTATCCAGGGATCTTGCAACAATTGTACTTGCCCTTAAATTTCTTTTGTTGTCCCTTGGCCTTATCACCACTTTTCTTGAACTCAAGCTTTCCAGATATCTGTGTCTCTAGTTTCTTTCCTCTTTTATCATTTCTACTTGACTTATTATTAGAGTCCTGAGATAAGTAGTTAATGGATTATGGCTATGGATTACTTTTCATAGTCTCCTCCTCTTGAGTTACTATAGAAATCATCTAGTTTATTATCCACTCTCCCTCTTATGAATTATAGGAAGTTCTTAGGTAGCTATATTCAGTTGGCAATGATTGAAGGATTCTGTAGACCAAAGTACTCTCTCCAAGATCAACGTTGTATGATTTTAGCTTATTGTAGTAATGAATCATCTTTATGATGTGCTCTCTGACACCCAAAACTTCATCATAACGAGTGTTGTCAAGCATGGGGAGATAATAAACTTTTTGAGTTTTATCAAGCTTCTTGAATTTTTCACTAATAGCTTTCATGTACTCCACAACAGTGTCTTTATCTGGGATATTCTCTTTAATTTCCTTTTCAATTGTGAACTTTATCATTGCCAAACAAACCTAATTCGACTCATACCATTGTTTGTAATAGGTCTTATCTACAACACTAAACTCAAGTAAGAGATCAGCCAGTTTCGATTCTCTAAAAGCCAAATCCTCCTTAGAGATTGTTAGGTACATGTTCAAAGATTCTCTCCATTCATCATAGTTTGTTCTATTAAAAGTCCTCACCACAGATAGTTGTTGAAAGATCGAGACTGATACAATAGGATTGGAAAATTATTAATTATGCATGCATAACATAATTATAACACAAGATTCTCAATTAAACAAATAAGTTAAACAACTACATAGCAAAGTGGTATCAAAATTATATGTACCATATGACTTGGCTTGGACAAGAGCCTACACAAGAATGTAATCAATATAGCCATATCGATAGGGTACAAAAAATATTAAAAACATTATAATTGTTGTATGCCTATTCTAAGGAGTCTAAATTCTAAAATTACATTAACAATGTTACACTAATAGGGTGTATCCATCATCAATGCAATATGCTCTTAAATATCCTAGAAGGATAGTATTTTATGAGAAATAGTCTTATTATATCCCTAATCTATCACTTGCGTAAAATAAATGGCTTTAGGTGTCCTTTATATGTACAAAATTACATAATTAAGGGCCTAAAATTATCTAACATAGTTACATACATAACCAAAGAGAGTGATAGCTCACCAAGCCCAGAAAAAATCTAAAGAATGTCCATGAATATTTTCAAGCCAAAATTCCATAAATAAAATGTATTTTTATACAATATAAACTTTACAAAATTCAAAATAAATATTTATTGACCTTAAAAAATTATGAAAAAATTCCAAACAAATAGAAAATTAAATTCTATACAACTGGATCAAATTCGGCCTCAAAGACCAAGCGTGTGAGCTACATGCACCAAGGCATGCGCATGGGCTTGGCTTTAGAACAAAAAGTTAACTGATTGGCACGTGAAATACATGCGCCATATGCATGCATGGCTCACCACAGTCAACTGATTGGTCAAAAAAGTGATCTGCCAGGGTGCATGCATCCCACACACTACTGCATCCCATGCTCTTTGAGTGTGTGTGGCCCACATGCGCCAACAGCAATACGGTTTTCTAACTTTTCTTCTTCCTTGCTTTGCACAGCACGCTTTTATGGCTATTTTTCTACCATTAATGTGTTTTAAGCTCCAAAAAATTTTATTTTTAACCTCTTTTAATATTAGAAAATTATATCTAGTCTATTTTTAACACAAATTCATGCATTACTCAAAAGGAAAAATTTTAGAATTTTACGATCTATGGTCATAATATTTTTTGGAAAAAAAATTTAAACTTCAATCCACAATAATCACAAACTTTAATAAAATCAAACCACATAATAATAACGTTAATGTACATAACATCAGTCTTAAGATTTCATTAAAAGAAAAATAGATTCATTGTTTTATAATTAAAAAAAAACTAATTTGTGGCAATTCCAAGTACGAAAATAAAATGAAAAATCGAGAATCTCATGAATTTGCCAAGATAATTAAAATTGCTTATAATCAGATTGTTCATACTATCAACGTACTTTGATACCAATCATTGGAAGTATGATTTAAAAACCTAAAATATAAAGTTGATCATAATAAAATTATGAATGTACCTGGAGCATAATTTGATGAGGCCATGACTGATTTGAATGATGATAATAAGTAGAATTGCAACCTACTTCATCCCTTAGGTTATCCAAATAGAGAGAAAAGAGAGAGAAAATTTTAGGAGTGGGAATCCTTATTACACAGCATCAAAATAATAACTCTAATCTCTCTATTTAAGGTCAGACTGGTGATAGGAAACTACTGACCAATGGACTGTAGGTTGGAACCTCTACCCATATGGGCTTATGCATGATCCAACTTATCATAGATCATATACATTAAATCAGGGCCCGATCTATTCTATACTTAATGTTAAAATACAAAATTAATTACTTAAATAAATATTTCATTAATTAATTAATGCTAATTCACATAATATTTCTAATAAAATTAATTATTTTATTTTAAAATACAACAGATCTTAGATTGAACACTATGTGCGAGTCATTTTTTGGGAGATTCTACTTTGATTATCAATATATATATATATATATATATATACACACACACACACACTAATAGATATTTAACTTTCCTGTTTATGATTTAATTATTCAAAAGTATGTTTGTTTATGAATAACAACCCAATATTATGAGATATTTTAAAAATTAATCATACTTTTTAACTTGATAACTAGTTAGAAAACTTTTTTTCTCTTGTTCAAAACAATATTTTTACATAATTAATTGAGATATTAATTAATAATATTTTACTATTTTAATAATGTAATGACTCATTAGAATTGAAAAATAAATTCTAGTTAGATCACCAATTAATTTCGTATATTTTTATTCAAAATTTGATAAAATTATATTAAATTCAGAAAGAAAGAGTGAAATTACCTCTAATTTATCTGAATATTTTGCTCTACTTAAGAGCAATGGATATCACATTTCAATTAATTCATATCCATAATTCAAAAGATAATAACTTTGTACATAATTAATTTTTGGATAATATATTCAACAAATATCACATGGTAATATTATCGACGAAAATTTTAGATGAATTTTTCCACCAAAAAATCAATCAAAAAGGAAAAAAATACAAAAAGTCGCACTTTTGCTACAAAAATGCTGGAAATTTGTTTGAAATCCTTAAAAAAAAGGTTAAACTTTTTCATATTTTTTACGATAAAAGGTCCACTGAAAATTAATATCTAAATAAAAATCTAACAAAAAAATGACACTAAAATGTTCAGAATTTTGCATGCTATTTTCAATAAAAAAAATCCACTAGAAATTCAATGAAACTATCACAAATTTTCAAAAAAAAATTAATGCACAATGAATTTTTGAACGGAAAAATTCGTTAGAAATTTGAAACTCTTTTATGCACAAATAACGCCCCTTCTCTTATCATTTTCCTCTTCTTCCACCTTCGACTGTCATCAGAAAACAATTTTTATCCTCCATACATGATTCTCGCATTTTAAAGATAAAATTTACGTTCTAAACCGATATAGTTGTCAATTGTGCTTTGCTTGTAACTTCCATTGATTGTTTTTATTGATTCCTTCTATGTTTCACCTTATAATTTCTCGTTATTTTGATTTATAGTTTAAGATTTAAGCCTGTGTAAGACATAATTAGGCTTTTATCTTACTAGCATACAAGGCCAGTAAATTTCTTGTTAGTCAGTAAGTTAATTAATATTAAAGCAATCAATTTTTTTCTTACAATAATGAGTAAATTTAGATTCAGAGAATTAAGAGTAATTATTCATCCTTTGTATTAGAACGGAGAGGATAAACTAAAATATATTTTAATTTGGATTTAAATAATATAATTTATGAATATTTTAATTTATTTAATGCATTCTATTTAAACATTGAAATGTGCCTATTTAATTTTTTTGGTAAATAATATACTTGCTTAATTTAATATCATTTATTAGTTATAAGCATTCAAAAAATGAATAAAAAATCAATTCCTGACAAAAATTTTCAAAAATTAAATTATTTATTTCTTACAAATTTTAATTTGGACAAATTTTTTAATACAAAAGTTTAAATTTTAAAATTTAGACGGATTTCCAAAATGATTTTAAAAATTCATTTTAAAAAAAATTCCCTATGATTGAAAAACTGTCAGTGTTTTGACTAAAAATTCCATCAAAATATAATTTTGAGTGTTTTCTGACGTCCAAAATCCATCGGAAATTTTAGTTTTCATTGGCTCTTTCATCAGAAATGGCAACTTTGTTTACAGTAGTAATACACCACCATCATAAATCCTTTTATTTATTTTAATTAATTATTTAAATAGATAAAAAATAGTGGAAAATATATTTCAAATAATTCTATGCATAGCATGCCTGCGTAAACGTAACTCGTCATGCAATACTAGTATTCTGTCCAATAACACTATAAACTACAAATCAAGCATGCAAAAGAAAGTAAATGACTGACACATCATACTAGATATATAAAATCGGGCCTTTGCACTTCGAAGAGTGGATATTAACGTATAATTTTTTATAAGCATGTCTTCATCGAAGAGATAAAACACCTATTTTACTGAATATTCTTTTCTTACATATTTTGTGGATAAAATAAAGGTGTCAAGTTATTCAGAAAATATTATTCTTGCTTGAATGCCGTTTAACATTAGTAGTTTATTTATTCTTTGATTTTTCCCAATTTTGTTAGATTCTACTTCTCTTTACGTTTCTTACATAATATATGCATTCTTTCCTTGATAGCTTGTTGGATTCCACTACCCCCTAAATTTACTACATAATATATTTTCTTTCTTTGACGATTTGTCAAAGCTCACTCTCCAATGGAGTGTAGCCTATGAAACGAACATTTGGCTTCCATTTTTGTCAAGAGTCAAATAGGCACTCTTCAAATTAACAATTAAAACTGATACTCTCGCTTAGACTTCGAGAATATGCTCTTTTGTTAAGTTTATACTATTCAAATTAGTAATGGGATTAGAGTTATATTTTTCAAAGGGTTAAAATAAAAATTGTTAAGAATTTGCATAACAATATTTTAATTTTTGATTTGTTATCTGCAATGTTTTAAAAAAGAAAACGTGAAGAAAAGTTTTTACATATAAAAATTTTTAGGAGGCTTTTATCTCCTAGAAAATTCTCTTTTCTCAATGATGCTATATACATGCATGGGTATAGAACTTCTTGTACATTGACCATAAGAAGTATGTATTACTAATTTTTATGTCAAGTCACCCGCAAGAAGTATCTAAACTATTGTTCGTCCTGATGCTATAAATAGACCGTGAGAAATTATCTGATGAATTTTTTATGTCAATCATATGTGTGTGGCTTGCTTTTCAATATTGGAAAGCAATAGATGACATGCAAGCGCTTTGATGCTTATATTGCACAAAAATAATAATATAGATATTTAAGAAGTTTCACTGATATATTTAGGCAACAAAGGGAATTGTAACTTTAGCAACTTTTACTTTGGTGTATGGAGAACTTTCACATATTTGTAGAATAGCTCCCAATAAAACAAATTTACTTGAAATCCACACTCCTGGTAATTGCATTGAGAGGCCAACAAAGGACCTTCAGGATTACAACACTTTAGCTGATCCTTCAATGTAACTAATTAAAGTTTTCATTGATTTAGAGAAGTTTATTATTAAAAATGATGAGCCGCAAGGCACAGTTGAAGATGTGTTGCACAAAGGTCCTCTAGATAATTATACTGATTGGGCAATATTCACCATTTTAGCTTGTGCTAGTTCGATGGCTCACTAAGTTACAAAATTTTCACATCGTTATTTTGCTCATTCGATAGTGAGAAAAATGGATGGGAAGATTAAGTGATTTTTTCCTCGAATTTGGTATAATCTATTTTAGTTCTCCTAAAATATTAAATTGATGCAATTTTGGTCCTCCTAGAAGATTTTTATCTTTTTGTCAAGTTTTTAACAACTTTTATTAACTCCAAGTTGATTATTAAGTTTCACTACATTATTTTTCAGATAAATTACACTTTGGAACATTTTTATAGGCAATGAATTTAAAAAAAAAAACCAAATTTTCATATACAATCCACTAATTTGTTCAAAATTTTTTATATCCAAAAAAAATTCTTTCATACTTACATAGAAATCATTTAGGTTTATATGAAAAAATATTATTTAAAAATTATTTTGTGAGAACATGAAATTGATGAAAATCAAATAAAAGGATTATAATTGCACTAATTAAATATTTAGCCAGAACAAAATAAATTATTTCAAATTAGGAGGACCAAAATTGCATAACTTATATTTCAAGGTTCCAAAATCACATTTTAACCAAGAAATAAATGGAGGATTATCTGTTTAATATTAATTTATCTTTTTATAGTTATTTTAGTTGAAAATTTGCAATTCAATCATGAGGTCCCTAGCTTCATAAAAAAAGAAAGGGTTTGACCTAGTTTACTAGCAAAGTTCTCATTTGGCATGTTCATAGAAGGGAAAGCAATCAATGTGATAGTAAAATTGCAACATCAAAAGACAAAAAAGGACAATTTATGTAAATAAGTCATGATACATAAAATTGGTCAATAAGACAATTCAAATATAATTCAATAAAAAAACTTTCGTAAAGTCCTTCAAAGGACAAGAACATCCAAATTGAAGTAAACAAAGAGGTTGCAAAAAATGAGTGGTAGATGAATTTGAGAGAAAATTCTTAATTCACTTACATTTAAGGATTCAAGGAAAGTGAATTACAAATGAATGCAATATAAAAAGCAAAAGAAAGTAAAAGTTAGGGCAGTAGAGCACTATAAGGTTGAATGCGATGCATAAGATCTTTTTTAATCTGATTTTTTTTGCCAAAAAAGATTCCTTTAGAATCTTTGTTTGACCATTTATAGTTTCTAATGACTAACTATAAGAAGTTATCAATATTTGGGATACCCAGTAGCCTTCCACAAGTCTTACAAGGTATGTTAAAGGCTTCATTCATGATATTCCTAAATCTTCCAATATCTCACTAATATTATGTACCTTGTTTTTTTAGTAAAACTAGCATAGAGAAATAAAGTTATAGCCAATTATGGATAATTTTAGGAACTACCATATATACCAATTGAGAAAGTGGGTGCATCCGAATACCATAAAAGGCATATGTAAGAAATTTTATTTTTATTTCCTAATTATAGAATTTTTAGGGAAAACTTTTTACTTATTCTAATTAATATTAGTTTAATTACATCAAGGTGAGAATGGTAAAGCTAGCCACCTAGTTAGCGTAGTCTAGTGCATCATCCATTGGCTCATCATTGACTTTAGTATGGATTGACAAGCATTCCATTTTCAAAAAGGTGCTTAGCACTCATCGAGGGCATAAGAATGCAATTGGTCTTATACTGGTTAGGATGTCATATGTCATCCTTGGCACCTCAAGTTCATCTATAGCATATCCTATGGGGTCATAGTAAAATGTTGGATTGGTTGCTAAGAAGCAATAGTAGATTACCTAAATTCAACCACTCATTTGGGCATAACAACAAGCAATACAGTAGCTCACCATTTTGTAATTATGCAAGAGCAGTGGGGGACATATATGGATGCACTTTCTCAAATTCTTTGCACTTATCATGTGATCTATGTTCCTCTACCTCCTACACTGATTTCTCCTCAATTGCAAGTGCCTACACTATCCTTACCCAATCCATTCACTCTTGTAGTCCTCGAGTCCAACCCTAACTTCCTCCCCAGTACCAGCATCATCATGACTTGGATAAGGACACTAATAACGACTCTAGTAATTTTTTACTTTGTAAACATTTTTTTTGTGCTATACATTTTTTTATTGAACAAATGCTTTATGGTATTATTTATGGATGTTACAATGATATTTTATTATATATCATTCATGATTTTATTTTATATGTTTTATGTCTATTTGATTTATTATTACATTGACTAGAATAAAATTTTCAATTTATTTAAATTGTAAAATATATTGGAGGTGTGCCTTATTTATTGGATAATATTGCTATTTAAAATAATTATAAATAATTATATATAAAATTTTAATAAAATTATTAAAAATTAAAAATAGAATTGTTGTATGATATTACTCTCTATAAGTTAAGAAAAAAAACTACACCGATAACATTGTCATCTATGGGTATCCTTCAAAAAATTAAAAAAAAAAGTTAAATTGCTCTACACAAACAACAAGGTCATTGGCATTAAGTGTGAATTTATATCGACAACAATATCATCGATATAAGCCTATGTTAGATGGTTCATGCCAAACCCTATATTGATGATATTGTTGTTGGTATAGATTAAGACTTTTGTGATTACTGAAGTTATTGTCAATATAGGGGTTAACAGGTACAAGTTTATGTCCACACCACTTACACCAACAACCTGTTGTCAAAGTAGGCCTATCTTGATTACTTTTCGGCCTTTATAAACTACAAAAAATGTTAGTATAATACTTTTTGTAGCACACATGCCATAGGCACATTTAGGGTATTGTGGGACTGTACTATGCAGTCACCCCCTTCATTTGACTACACTAGTTTGGGTCAAAGCGAACTTGATGACAACCCGCACACAATTTGATTCGTTCTTCCACATTTTTAGCGTAATTTTCATTGGATTTTTTCCCAAAATTATTCCTTTATCCTTTCTTTGACCAACCCAGCAATTATCTTATCCAAAAATGCACAAATTTTGGATTTTTTAAGAATATCCAAAAATTTCAAGTTTTCTCCACAGGTGAGCTCTACAATTTTTAGGGCTTATCTTTTTTAGGAATTAGATAAATGCTATCTTAATATTCACGCTATTTCTATTTTTAGAATTAGGATGTTTTATAGAATTTCAAACAACCTAATGGTTCTAAAGTTCTAAAACTTTTATCTGAAAACAATACCCCAGCTTTATGTGTATATCCAAAAAATAATAACGTTATATGCACCATACCCACTTTCATGGCAAAAACATGTAAAATGCCAAAACTCGTGAGGTTAAAAAATTCACAAAACACATAAACATATGCTTGTATGTAAATTAGCAGTAATCGCATATAAGCATGCATCCATGTTCCTAGCAAATATTGACATTTCATAAAAGATCCAGGAGCAACAACTATATACATATAAGGTTTCCTTACTGCTAATTTTATGAGAAGACATAGTTGTTAGCTGTTAAAATCTTGTTTTATCCCATATATTGATTCACTTGTGTAGTATCATAACAAAATATTAATAGTGTGTAACAATGGCAGTATACATCAAATATCTCTAGAAAATCACTAACATAGTATGAACATATTGCACATTTTTTAATGTTGAATGTGTGCATCGGTAGCTATAGATTGCTAAGATGGCTACTAATATGGACAATAAAGGTGGCTACACATGGGATTGAGGCTGGAAGCTCAAATGCATGTTTTAAAAGCTGTAGTTGAAAAATTCAAAGATGCATGATCAGTACTCAATCTTTGACTAAGTCTTTAGGATTTTTCTTTTGATTTTCTATCATTTACTAGTTGTTGTGGCTAGTAGCTAAACTTTAGGAAGGTTGTTGCTTTTATTTCTATGTTTTTTGTTGCAAACTTTTGTATTTAAGTTAATCATTGTTCAATAAAAATCAAATTTTCTACTAACTTTTTCTTTTGTCCTTTATAAGCCTTTTTTGTCTTATTCCTAGTGGAATTCAGTTAAGATTAAATTCCAACAATCTAGTATCTGAGCTTTGTTCTTAAAGGGACTTCTGAGTGAACTGAGTGAAACTGACAAAAAAAAAGCCTAAACACCTTGCTTCAATTCATCAAATAATTGGATTTTGAAACACCCTTCACAGCACTAGCACCGCCTATGTTTAATAGTGAAAATTATCATATTTGGGTAGCTAGAATGGAGGCATATCTAAAGACAAATGATCTTTGGGAAGCTATCATAGAAAACTACAAGGTTGCTTCTTTGCCAAACAATCCAACAATGGCTCAACTTAGAAATTATAAGAAAAAGAAAACAATGAAGTCAAAGGCAAAAAGGCTTTTTGTTTGCTATTGTCTTGCTGATAATTTTCACTAGAATTATGAGCACGAAGTCATTAATTGAAATATGAAATTTCCTTAAGAATAAATATGAAAGAGATGAAAGGATCAAAGGAATGCAAGTGGTAAATTTGCTTAGAGAGTTTGAGATGCAAAAAAAGGAGTAAAAAATAATTAAAGAATATACCGATAAATTTTTTAACAATGTTAACAAGGTAAGATTGCTTGGTTATAAATTTTTTAAGTTCTAGAATGATTTAGAAAACACTTATGACTATCCCTAAAAGATTTGAAACTACTATTTCTTCCTCAAAGAATACTAAAGATCTATCAAAGATCACCTTGGCAAAGCTTTTAAATGCTTTACAGGTCCCAAAATAAAGAAGAATAATAAAGGTAGAAGGTTCTATGGAAGGCCCATTACAAGCTAATTTATAAATCAACCTAGAAGAAAAAGGTAAGAAAAAGAAAAACAAAAATAAGAATTCTAGCACATAAGAAGTAGTTGTTAACACTAGTAAGAATAAAGAAAAAAAAAACACAAAGAGTTTCCTCTTTGCAAACATTGTGGGAAAAAATGTCATCTTCTTTTTAATTATTGGAGAAAACTTGATATCATGTGTGATAAGTGCAACAAGTTGAGGCATCATGAGAGAATCTCCAAAAGTAATTTTCAACAAAAGAATAAAGCTCAAGTTGCAAATCAACAAGAGAAAGAAGAGTAGTTATTTATAGCAACTTATTTTACAAGCAATAGTTCAAGTGAATGTTAGCTAGTAGAAAGTGATTGTACTAATCACATAATCTATGATCAAAAGCTTTTCAGAGAGCTAGATAGATTAGAGGTATAAAAAATCAGAATTAGCAATGGTGAATTCATTTCTATCAAAGGAAAGGGAACTATAGCTATTAAAAGTTGCATAGATACAAAATTAATCACTGATGTTTTGTATGTACTCGATATTGACCAAAACTTGCTAAGTATAGGATAATTAATTGATAAGGGATTTAAACTCATCTTTGCAAATAAGCAATGTTTGATCAAGGATACTAATGATAAAGAAGTTATCAAAATCAAAGTCGGGGGTAAAAACTTCTCATTATATCTAATGATGGAGGAATGAATAGCTGATCCCATTGCTATAAGCAATACAAAGACTTAGCACAAGAGGCTAAGCCATTTTCATCATGCTATAGTGTTTAATATGTAATGCAAGGAGCTAGTTCAAGGCTTATCTCACTTGGAGATTGAATTACCAAGCTATAAGGCTTATCGATATGACAAGCAAGCAGGATTACCCTTCAAACAAGTAACCTGGAGAGTAACTGAGAGATTACAACTAATTCATGTAGATTTGGCTAGACCTTAAAAGACTCAAAGGGGGTAAATATTATATTGCCTTTATTGATAATTTTACCAAAATGTGTTGTATTTATTTCCAAGAATTTTGTAAAAGTGTTTTGGAGAGTCAATTAGTGAATTAAAAACCAAGGTGGCTACATGATCCAAGTTTTGAGGTCTGATAATGGCAAAGAGTACACCTCAGAATAATTCAATCTATTTTGTAAGGAAGTAGGCATTAAGCATTAACTTATAGCTCTATACACTCCCTAACTAAATGAAGTTTGTGAAAGAAAGAAAAAGATAATAATGGAAATGGTTAGATGTATGCTTTATGCCTAAAGAGTATTAAGCAAAAGTTGTAAACACAATAGTATTTTTGCTAAATAGACTTCCCATCAAAGCAGTATAGTGAAAAGCTCCTTTTAAGGCTTAGTATGGTTAAAAATACTTGTTGAAAAATTTTAAAGTATCTGGATGCTTATTTTTTACTTATGTGCTATAGATTAAAAGAGACAAGCTAGACAAGAAAGTTGAACCTAGCATATATTTAGGATAAAGCTCAATATCTAAAGCTTATTAAGTTTTCCAACCTTAAATAAAGAGAATTCCAATAATTAAAGATATGCTCTTCGTGAAAATTAGGCAATGGAGCTAGAATAATGTGGAAAAGAAGTTGATTGCTAATCCTTTGCAAAATTAGGATGAGTTAGTTGATGAGCCTCTTGTGTAAAGCACTAAATTATTCTTTGATATTCATAAAAAGTGCAATGTTGTTATTCTTGAACCAATAAGATATAAGAAAGAAAAAAATGATCCCAATTGGAAGGTTGCAATGCATGAGCAGCTTTCTACAATTGGAAAAAATTAGACTTAGTAACTAGTTGAAAGACCTAAACATAGAAAAATGATTTAAGTTAAGTAAGTGTTTAGAATAAAGCAAAATGCAAATGGCTCAATCAACAAGTATAGAGCTAGGTTAGCAGTAAAAAGGTATGCTTAAATTTTTGGAGTAGATTTCTTTAATACATTACTATTATTGTAAAGCTAGACACCATCATGTTATTACTAACCATTACAACATAAAAGGGATGGAAATTCTACTAACTTGATGTCAAGTTAACATTTTTAAATAGATTTCTAAAGGAAGAAATTTATGTTAAGCAATATGAAGGCATTGCTATGAAAAGGCATGAAGATAACATTGATCTAATAAAGAATGCTTTGTATAGTTTAAGACAATATCAAGTGTTAGGCATATTTGAATTGATTAATACTTATAAAGATTAGGCTTTGTTAAGAGCCGTAGTGAATCCACCTTGTGTATTAAAAGTGATCAAGCTAACTTTACTATGATCTCTTTTTGCATTGATGATCTCTTAGTTACAAGAAGCAATGTTGAACTTATTTAGCAATTCAAGGAAGACATGATACAAGTCTTTAAGATGATAAACGTAGGTGAAATGTCTTACTGTTGGTGTGTGTCCTAAACCAATCATATAGATGATTGAAGTTATATACAATGTATTATATTTTATTTTAGGCAATTTAATTATTATATTTTTTTTATAATTTTATTATTATTATGCGCAATTTATAACTTAATATAATAATTATCCATGGAATAGCTTCGCTATTCCTAAAATACCCCATGTCAACTATTATTACGAAAATAATAATAATAATACATTGAAACTAGCATGTATAAAGACTGATGATTACGAATCATGGATATATGATATCAAGTCAATACATGAGTACAATGCTAGTGAACAATGTACTGGATTGACCCACTATGAGAATATTGCATGGATAGATGTGTCATAAGTTATTCTCATATGATCACAAATACACATAAACCTTTGACCTGAAGTCACTACGGTTCCCTACATGAGGAATTACTCACTTTAATATTGTCCTATGTCACCTTTAATTAGGATGACAAGTAGGACATTGATTGGGTGTGTCATAAATCATGCAGAGGAAAGTGAGTGATGTAGATGAAATTTTGTTACTCTTGTATAAAAGAGAAATATCCTTGGGCTCCTTAATTGAGTGAGACTTAGAAATGCATGGTTAAGCTCAATTAAATTAATATGTGATATTAATCATTTATTTTAAGTCTACTCAGTATCAATAAATATAAATTGAACATTAACAAGGATGACACATTCCATGCCCCCAGTTCAATTTGGATATTATTACAAAAGGTTATGATGCAAAACTTTGATCATGTATTAGGTGGATGTTGAATCATAGACATTCTTACTACTTGAGTGGTAGTGATGTATTGCTAGATACCGCTTACTGTCTATGCCTCAATAATGAGTCATTACCAACGTAGTAAGAACCTACAGGGTCACATAAAAGAAATAGGAATAAGACAATAATTAATTGGACTTTAATTATATTAATATCCAATTAATTAGACTTATTTTCGTGCATATATATATTATTAAGAATAATAAATTCACGTAATATATATATATTATGTGATATTATTTGATATTAAAGTAATATCAAATAATTACGTTATCAGATATTAGATAAATATATTATGAGATAATATTATTTTGATATTTGATAACTATATGCAATTATCTAATATTAAGATATTTATATTATGAGATAATATTATCTAATGTTAGATAATTAATAGATAAGCCATATCTCTCCTCATTATCTCTAGGATAAGGATAAAATGAGTTATTAAGTGTGATTAGGATTTTGGAAGCATTATCTTAGTAGGATTAGAATTGTGACTGACCTAAATTCTATAAAAGGGGGCTTGAGGGCAGCACATTAAAAACACGCTCATAGACTTCCTAAAACCCAAAATCACTCAGAAAATATCAAAATCCTAGTTCCTAGAGAGAGAAACGCATCTTAGCAGATTCGTGGAAGGCGAGAGGTCATTGTTCACTCCATGTGGATACCGTAAAGACGCTATACCTTCCGGTCGACGTTTGATTTATCTGCTCTCAAGTTTTGATCAGTAGAAACACGAGTGCCCAATAGGTAAAACCCTAATAATTGATTTATGCTTTTTGCATGGATCCTAGGTAGAATTTGAATCAAATTTTGAATTTTCGCTACATATGATAATTCGAATTCCTAACAATGGTATCAGAGCTTCTTGCAAAAATATAGTTCTGATCATGTGTTTTACCGTCTTTGATGAATATTTATATGATAAATACACGTCAAATCTATTTCGATTTAAATCAGAAGTTACACGTTTCGATGAATGTTTATGTGATAAATTAATATCAAATCACTTTCTGTTTAAACTAGATATATATGAGATATATGCAAACTCGTGTATGCTTTAATTTATTTGAACACGGTTGGATCTATTTTGATATGATTAAAATTATTCAAAGTGTTCAAACATAAATCCTATTTTGAAACTATGACGTGAATGTCAATCATATAGTCGAATTGTTCGACTTAGGGTGTGTCAACTATTGGCAAAATAAATTGAAATCTGAATGTCAGATGAATTCAATTTTTGGCCCGACTTTGCCCTCTTGACCCCCACCCGCTAACCGGTTAGCAGGACCGCCGTGCTAACTCTGCGTAGCGTTCAAAAATCATTTTTGTTCTTAAGGTGCTATTTTAAAACATGATTTTATGATGATAGTGTTATCAAATATATATGTCAATCATCTTGCTTATCTTGGTTACATATATTTCTTAGCAATTATTATATATGATGCATGAATATGCTGCATAGTATGGCCCTTGGAGTTTTTATGGATGGATTTTAAAATACGACTTGCATATCGTGTCTTCCTCTATTTCTCTAATATATATTCTCTTCTCATCTCAATTCCTCCCGAATGTAACTAGGGGTTTCTGTTATAAATTTGTAATTGCAATGGAGTATTCTTGGCTTGGAACAAGGAGAAGCTAAGAAGCTATGGGACAAGAAGAAGCTAAGGAATTAGTTAGGAATGTCATTAGAAAATAGAATTTGAGGGCCATACTATGTGACATTTTGATTTCTTTATTATGTGATGATATTGATGAGCATGCATTTATTATGTGATAGAATGTGTTCTTACTATATGATAGTTCTATTCATTGCATGATATATGATATACGGTAGTCTATTTTATTCATTTACTTTATATGATATATGAGATATGCTAGATATATTACATGAATAAATAGGCTAGTTATGGTGAGATCTAATAATAATTAAGTTAAAATCCCCCATCTAAAATATTAAGTCAGTAATAATTAATGATGCCTTCCAATGTTTGGCACTCATCAAGGCCTCGATCAACATAAGGTAGGTTTGCTAAAGCAAGGTACCTCGTTTATCTTGGTGAGATGCGACTGGATAATAGTGATATCCGAATGTCAAATATTGAGTCCAACTTAACTAAGATATCATAATAGGATTGAGACCTAGAGGCATAGAGTTGGGCTTTAGTTCATAAGATGGACTAAAACAAGTGTTGTTTACCTAACTATCCAAGAGTTGTATATGATACAATTAGCAAGTGTTGCTTACCTAAATAACTAAGTTTTAAGTGATTAGCCAAAACTAACTTAAGGCTTGGTGAAATATGGATCTTGGCCCACTAGAAAGCTTAGACAATATGACTTTCCGAATTAATAGTGAGGGCTATTAATTTGAATGAAATAATGGTAGGTACATTTAATAAAAGACCTTATTAAATGTTTTAAATTTAATACTTACTTTGCATATTTTTGTCATAAATAACCAATGGCTAATACGTCAAATAACTTATCACTGCAATCGGTCCTTAAGAAGGACAAACTTCCTGGACTGGTACAGGAATTTGAGGATAGTCTTCAAACATGAGCAAAAAATGTATGTCCTAGAGGAACCTGTTCCTCAAGAACCTGAAGCTACTGCCCCTCGAGCTCAAAAGGATGCTTATAAGAAGCATCATGATGATGCATTAGATGTCGGTTGTCTCATGTTAGCTACTATGGACTCTAAGCTTCAGAAGCAACATGAGAACATGGAAGCTTATGACATGCTTGAGCATCTTAAGAAGCTTTATGAAGGCCAAGCTCGGCATGAGAGGTTTGAGGTGACAAAAGCCTTGTTTCAGTACAAACTGGCAGAAAGAAACCCTGTTGGGCCTCATGTACTCAAAATGATTGGGTATGTGTGAGAACCTTGAGAGATTGGGTGCTCCACTAGGTCAAGAGTTGGCCACTAACTTAATTCTGCAATTGTTGCCATAGAGTTATGGTCAATTTATCATGAATTACAACATGAATGAAATTGACAAACCACGGCCAGAATTGTTAAGCATGTTAAGAACTGCTGAATAAAATTTGCAAAAGACTAAGCCTAATACCATAATGATGGTTCAAAAGGGCAAAGGCAAAGGCAAAAATAAGAAGGATTCCAAATCCAAAGGCAAGCCCAAGTCTAAATCCTCTACACTGAAACCAAAAGGGGTTGTGGCTAAGGAAGGGACATGCTTCCATTGCGGTCAAACTGGACATTGGAAAAGAAACTGTAAGGTCTATCTGGAAGATCTAAAAAAGAAGAAAGGAAGTGAGACTTCCACTTCAGGTATCTATGTTATGTTTCAAATTCTACATCTTAGGTATTAGATACCGGATGCGGTTCTTACATTTGTACAAATGTGCAAGAACTACAAAGGAGTAGGACTCTAGATAAAGGCGAAATGGACCTACGAGTTGGCAATGGAGCAAGAGTTGCTGCGCTAGCTATAGGGACATATTATCTATCTTTACCTTATGGTTTAGTAATAGAATTAGAGGATTGTTATTTTATGCCTGCTATCAACAGGAATATTATTTCTATTTCTTGTTTAGATAAGAAAGGTTTTTCATTTATAATAAAGGACAAAAGTTATTCAGTTTATTTAAATAAAATGTTTTACTGCAGTGCGCAAATGTTCAATGGGCTCTATATTCTTGATCTTGAAATGCCCGTCTATAACATAAATACTAAGCAATTTAAATCAAATGATTTAAATCTAACCTATCTCTAGCATTATCGTTTGGGCCATATAAATGAGAAGCACATATCCAAGCTCCATAAAGATGGATTCTTAGATTCATTTGATTTTGAATCATATGAAATATACAAATCTTGTTTGCTAAAAAAAATGACTAAAATACCATTCACTGGACACAGTGAAAGGGCTAATGATCTATTAAGTCTCATACATACTAATGTATATGGGCCTATTAGTTCACCTGTTAGAAGAGGTTTCCAGTACTTCATTATATTTACTGATAATTTCAGTAGATATGGATATGTTTATCTTATGAAACACAAATCAGAATCCTTTGAAAAGTTCAAGGAATTCAAGAATGAAGTGCAAAACCAACTTGGTAAAAGTATTAAAACAATTCGATCAAATCAAGGTGAAGAATATTTAAGCCAAGAATTTGATGACTATCTAAAGGAGTGTGGTATAGTATCATAACTCACTCCACCTGAAATGCCACAATGGAATGGTGTTTCAGAAAGGAGGAATCGTACTTTGTTAGACATGGTACGATCTATGATGAGTCATATAGATCTTCCAATTTCCTTTTGGGGGCATTCTCTAGAGACAGCTGCTTTTATGCTCAACCGTGTTCCCTCTAAAACGGTTCAAAAGACTCCATATGAGATATGGACTGGGAAACATCCCAACTTGTCTTTTATGAAGATTTAGGGTTGCAAGGCCTATGTAAAACGTCAAGTTTCTGATAAGCTTGGACCCAAATCGGACAAGTGCTACTTTGTAGGGTATCCTAAGGAAACTAAGGGATACTATTTCTATAATCCTAGTGAAGGCAACGTGTTTATCGCATGAATTGGTATTTTTCCGGAAAGAGAATTTATCTTTAAGAAAAATTGTGGGAGGAAAGTAGAAATCAAAGAGTGCAAGACTCACAAAGTAACACTAAACCTATGATAGAGCCTGAAAAAAGACCACAAGATGTTGTGGGTCAGGAACTAGCTCAAGTAACACAACACCCATGTAAGTCTAGTAGGATATGCCATGAGCCCAAGAGATATGGATTTCTTGTAACTTAAAATGGCGATGTTTTGCTCATGGATTAAGATGAGCCTACAACTTACCAAGAAGCTATAAAAGGGCCAAACTCTGAGAAGTGGCTTGAGGCCATGAAATCTGAGATGGATTCCATGTATACTAACCAAGTATGGACTTTGGTTAATCTACCTAAAGGGGGTAAAACCCATTGGGTGCAAATAGGTTTTCAAGAAGAAAATCGACATGGATGGTAACGTGTAAACTTTTAAGGGATGATTAGTTGCAAAAGGTTATAGGCAAGTTCATAGTATAGATTATGATGAGACTTATTCCCCAGTTGCCATGCTTAAATCCATCCGGATTTTGCTTGCTATTGCAGCTTTTTATGATTACGAAATCTAGTAGATAGATGTCAAAACTACTTTTCTTAATGGAAAGCTCCTCGAGGATGTGTACATGACACAACCTGAGGATTTTGTCATTCTTGAAACTGCTGGAAAAGTATGCAAGTTATAACGATCCATTTATGGATTAAAGCAAGTTTCATGGAGTTGGAATCTTTATTTGATGAGACAATCAAAGAATTTGGTTTTATCAAAAATGAAGATGAATCTTGTGTTTACAAAAAGGTTAGTGGGAGCACAATTATTTTCCTTGTATTGTATGTGGCTGACATACTACTCATCAAAAATGATATCCCTATACTACAAATAGTAAAAACTTGGTTAGGGAATCGTTTCTCGATGAAAGACTTAGGTGAAGTTACCTATATACTAGGTATTAAGATCTATAGAGATAGATCAAGAAAATTGCTTGGCCTAAGTTAGAGTACATACATAGATAAAGTGTTAAAATGGTTTAACATGCAAGAATCTAAAAGAGGAATTTTGCCTATGTTGCATGGCATAAATTTGTCCAAAGCTCAATGTCCTTTGACATAAGATGAGAAGGACCACATGAATAAGATACCATATGCATCAACAATTGGATCTATCATGTATGCCATGATATGTACTCGTTCTGATGTCTCGTATGCTTTAAGCATGACGAGCAGGTACCAATCAAATCCAGGTGAACCTCACTGGACTGCCGTTAAGAATATCCTTAAGTACTTAAGAAGGACTAAGGATTCATTCTTAATATATGGAGGAGAGGAAGAACTTGTTGTAAAAGGTTACACTGATGCCAGTTTTCAATCCGACAAGGATGACTTTAGATCGCAGTTAGGTTATGTATTTAGCCTAAATGGTGGTGTTGTGTGCTGGAAGAGTTCAACGCAGGAAACAATGGCCAACTCTACTATAGAGACTGAGTATATTGCTGCATCTGATACGTCAAAAGAGGCTGTTTGGATCAAAAAGTTCATTACTGAACTTGGCATTGTTCCTAGCATTGCAAACTTAGTGGATCTCCATTGTGACAACAATGGAGCCATTGCACAAGCCAAGGAAACCAAATCTCACCAGCGATCTAAACATACACTTAGGCACTTCCATCTCATTGAAGAAATCATCGATAGAGGAGATGTGAAGATATGCAAAGTACCAATTAATGATAATATTGCCGACCTACTGACAAAGCCTTTAGTGCAGAAAAAGTATGATGGTCATGCTATGTCACTTGGTATTAGATACATGAGTGATTGACTCTAGTCCAAGTGGGAGATTGTTGGTGTGTGTCCTAGACCAATCATATGGATGATTGAAATTATACACAACGTATTATGTTTTATTTTAGGCAATTTAATTATTATATTTTATTATTATTATGCGTAATTTATAACTTAATATAATAATTATCCTTGGAATAGCTTTGCTATTCCTAAAATGCCCCTAGTTAAGTATTATTATGAAAAGGATAATAATAATACATTGAGACTAGCATGTATAGTGATTGATGATTACGAATCATGGATATGTGATATCAAGTCAATACATGAGTACATTGCTAATGAACAATGTACTGGACTGACCCACTATGAGAATATTGCATGGATAGACGTGTCATAAGTTATTCTCATATGATCACAAATACACATAAACCTTTGACCTAAAGTCACTATGGTTCCCTACATGAGGAATTACTCACTTTAATATTGTCCTATGTCACCTTTAATCAAGATGACAAGTAGGACATTGATTGGGTGTGTCATAAATCGTGTAGAGGAAAGTGAGTGATGTAGATGAAATTTTGTTACTCTTGTATAAAAAAGAAATATCCTTGGGTTCCTTGATTGAGTGAGACTTAGAAATGCATGGCTATGCTCAATTAAATTAATATGTGATATTAATCATTTATTTTAAGTCTACTCAGTATCAAGAAATATAAATTGAACATTGATGAGGATGACACATTCCATGCCTCCAGTTCAATTTGGATATTATTACAAAAGGGTTATGATGCAAAACGTTGATCATGTATTAGGTGGATATCGAATCATAGACATTCTTACTACTTGAGTGGTAGTGATGTATTGCTAGATACTGCTTACTGTCTATGGCTCAGTAATGAGTCATTGTCAATGTAGTAAGAACTTACAAGGTCACACAAAAGAAGTAGGAATAAAACAATAATTAATTGAATTTTAATTATATTAATATCCAATTAATTGGACTTATTTTGGTGCATATATATATTATTAAAAATAATAAATTCACGTAATATATATATATATATATATATATATATATATATATTATGTGATATTATTTGATATTAAAGTAATATCAAATAATTATGTTATCAGATATTAGATAAATATATTATGAGATAATATTACTTTGATATTTGATAACTATATGCAATTATCTAATATTAAGATATTTATATTATGAGATAATATTATCTAATGTTAGATAATTAATAGATAAGTCATATCCCTCCTCATTATCTCTAGGATAAGGATAAAATGAGTTATATATATATATATATATATATATATATATATATATATATATATATATATATATATATATATATTCCTAATTTTTGATTGAAACTATAGGTTAATCCCGATCAACTAAAGACGAAGTATTTGTTGTTGCTCGTTTCGGAAGTTCAGTACTATATGAGTGTGAATTGGAATTCCACCGCTTTAAAACCTTGCATTGAAGCGCTCCATCCTATCCATAAATCATTCATGATGGACCCAAAGAAGAGTGATTACCGGATTTTATGGATTCCTGTTTAGAAGGATGAATGGGATGTGGAAACGAAGGAGAAATTCAATGAGTTGAAATCAATGATGCCATGGTATATAGTGGAAGAAGACTTTGAACCTATAAAAGGATACAGAGTCTTCAAAGAGTCATGGTTACATAAAGGTTACCCATTAGTTGTGGTGGTAGATCCTCAAGGCAATGTATTGAACCCAAATGCACGTGACATGATTATAAAATGGGATGATGCTACAGCCTTCCTGTTTACAAAGGAGCGTGAAAAGCAACTTAATCAGAAATACGGGTGGTTGTGGCCATTGTTAATTGATGCTCATTATTGCATAGATCACTGGATAAAAACCCTCTTGCTCAAACAAATTCATTTTTTGATACACAGTTGCAAATTTTAATAGTAGAAGGGGGCTTTCCAATTGTTTAGGGAAAAAAAACTAATAGTGGGAAATGATTCTCTATTTTTTTTCCATTTCTTTCATTTTTCCTACTCTTTGGTAAACCATTAATGTTACTTAAATTAATCATGGGATTTTGAGATTTCACTTAATATGTGATAAGTTTAAATAAGTATCATCTCAGAAATGGCTAAAATATACATAAAAACCCTTAATTATAGCTAATGTGCAAAGATTCCCTCATTTTTTAAAAGGTATAATTAAAACATCTGAGCTTATATATATTGTGAAAAAAACCACCTCCACAATCTCTCTTTGCAAATTTTAACGGCAGAAGGGGCTTCTGTAATTATATCTCTTAATAACTTTAGTGGAACAAAAATTAAATTCTTAAAATTACTTTTATGTACAAAATCCAAATGTAAAAATAAAAAATTTAAATTCTAAAATTTATATTTAAATACTACCAAATATAAAATACTAATTTATAATCAAAATTTTAAACTAGTTATTCATAATCAATTATATTCCAAATTTGTGTCCAACATTGGTTTCAATTTAAAATTTGAAAAATAATTTTTACTTTAAAAATTAATATTTAAATATTTTTAAATATAAATTATTAATTTATAATATTTTTAAATGAATTATTCATAATTAATTATATTCAAAATCAATTCCTCCTAACCTTTAAAATGCGTTTCAACTTTCACTTCGTTTAGTTGCATCTTGAGCATTTTTCTTTATTGCCAATGCATATTTTTATGAAGTTATTTTCATAACAAAATCACAGTTAAAATTTTATTTTGAGATTATTCCTTCTAATATATATATATATATATATATATATATATATATATATATATATAGAGAGAGAGAGAGAGAGAGAGAGAGAGAGAGAGAGAGAGATGTGCACGCGCTAAGTATTTGAGAAATCATTTATTCAATTATGATCTGGTTAAATGAATTATATTTGTCACCCATAAGTAATTTAGAAATTTAATTTTATGTAAAAAATAGAATAACATTCTCTTGTAAAAATCTTATTTCTAAAATAAATTAATTTGAAATGGAAAAGGCAAATCATAAATATATAAAAGAGATTATTTTCAAAATATTTATAAGTAAACATATGATTCGTTGAAAACAAATCATAATTAAATAAATTATTTTTCACACAATTATCTATATATGGATAAAAATTATTAGAAGAAATCTTCTCAAAATATAATTTTAATTCTGAGTCTAAGTTATATGTTATTTGATAAATAATTTCATAAGAAATATGCCTATAAAAAAGAAAAGTGATCAAAATATAATGAAATATTTTTCAAAGTTGTTTTATACAGTAGTAAGAAGAATTAATTTCAAATAGAATTGCTTATGAACAATTAATTTTAAAATTATTATAAATTAATAGTTTATATCAAAATATTAACTTTGAAAATAAAAAATATTCTTTCAATTCTCAAATTTTATATCTATATTATATATAGAGTAGATTTTAAAATGTTAATTTTTGTGTAATTAACCAAACTTAAAAAAAAAGAGCTTAAACTCCCTATTATTAAGCATTTCAAAGGAAATATAATGGATTTTTTTTTTCGGCTGAACATGTGTTGTTTAAATGGTTGGATTACACCTTTTAAAGCATGGTGGGTGTTTTTGCAGATGAAGTATAGTATATGGGATTATTTATATTTTAGAGTTATAAAAACTAAGCATGACATATGATTCTATTTTTTTTCTTTGAACCATTTTCATTTCTCCTTGTCTAAATAAATCCTTAATGTTACTTAGACTAAATAAGTGATTTTATTATTTCACTTGGGCATACTTAGGTTACTTTCTCTATATCATCTTTCTTTTAATTTAGAACTCAAGATTTGTTTTTCATGCCCCTAATTAATCATTCAATGCATAAATTTATTTAATTCTTTATCACTATATTTTCTCATATAATTTTATGATAACTTTATTGAAATCCATATTTCTTACATAGCTAATTATGTGCACCATTCTCATGAACAAAATGAAATTCATTGTAATGATTAATTGGTATTCTTGTGAATAATTAGTTACTCAATCGAAGCCATATTTTTGTTGCCATATTTTTGTTTATGGAGGCGCTGATGATGCTCGAGTAAAAGAATTCAAAGAACTTATGGAAAAAATAGAAGATACAAATGTAAAAATCGAGCACTTTAACTTGGAAGAAAATATTACAATATCAAAAAAGTTTTGGAGTAATGTAACAATTGGTTTCCAAGAGAGGATTTTGAATAGGAAGGATGAGGATGACAATGTGCTTTTGGAAATGGAGATGTTGTTGGCCATGAAGAATGAAAGAGCTTGGGCTTTATTTAGTAGAGGGCCTCTTGTTTTGGTTGTGGACTATGATATTCCGATCTATGACACTTTAAAAAATTTTGAAAATTGGCAAACAAATATTGGAAAACAAGGTTTTGACATAACTCTCAAAGATTACTACCATATGAAGCATTTACAAGATTTTGATCGCCATTACTACCATTTTCAGCTTGATAACCCTCCATTTGCTCCACAAAATGTGATTTGCCCGGAACCTGATTGCAAGCTTATAATGAAGGTTAAATCTATTGAATACCTATCCAACCACGAGAAACTTAATCAATGTCTTAACGGCACTCCCAAAAAGAAAGGTGACGAAGCCACATTACAATCATAAAATACAAGTTTTAGTTCATTAAATTTGTTTTAAATTATCACTAGAAGAAAGAGAACATTTGTAATTTAAGCATAGTAATTATGAATAGCCATTTAGCTTGGAGTGAGAAAATGGTACTAGATTATGATGCTTAAATTTTAGACTTGAAATTGGATAATGCTATTTAACTACTAGTAATTGACGACAAACACATCATTGTATAATTATGTTTTGCTTATCTCAATTGATAATACAATATATTTTTTTGATAGAAAGTCTTAAATTTACACTTTTACTCATGTGATTTTACCCTTTTTCATTTAACTTACATGTGGTTTTAAGTATTGATATCACCCATCTATTTTTTCAACCCTTAACAATTTACCTAATTAAATTGATTTCCATTCAAATTTTAGTTAAAAGAATAGATGTGCAATGCACAAATTTTTTTATCATCTAAATTTAAGCTAATATAACACATGTGAAAGGCAAATGGAAGCTTAAGCACTACCGCTCTTCAACAATTAAGTCAAATTTAACGAAACCAAAAGCAAGTATGTTTCTTATATGTTTAATTCTTTCTTCATAAAATGGTTCAAAGAATGAGTGTTAAAATTTGATCAAATTTAGGAAAACAATGAACATGTATATTTTTCAATAAATTTTGAATGGAAAATAATTTATTACACAAAATATTAATAGTTGAAAGTACATATAGGTGAATGTTAACACTTAAAACAACAAACCATGTGTAGGTAGGAAATTTATAAGAAGCAACAATTTTTCCTTTCCCAAAATCTTCCTTAATACCAATAATTGTCAACACTACTTCTAGGAAAATGTGTTTTTCTTTAATATCTGAATTTAGTATGTAAATATTATGCCATCTCATGGAGCTTCAACATTCTCAGAAAATATTGCACAACATCAAATGAAAAAGGAAGAAAAAAAGTAAACATTATGTATGGACCATATAGAAAACTTCAATTGCAATCACAAATATCAAAATGAGAGCAATATTTCTCTTTAACACTTTGCTTAACAAGAAGGTATGGAGTCTACACACCTTCACCGTGAACAAGACGCACCTACGATAGGTTCCGTGAATTCATAAAAGAGTTCACTCCTGTCGTTCCTCTCAAATCTCGTTATCACTTACCTAATCTGGTCTACTCGTTTAGCACAACAAACGGATACGAAAACAGAAAGTAATTTTTTAACAACAATGATTTCGTCCCCTTTCCAATGTAAAATTACAGCTTTTAATATACCAATGGGAGTCAAGATTTGAAATCTTCATGAATCCCCTTCAAAAGTTGAATACATGAAATTAAAAAAGACGAAAAATGTAAAATATATCATTAATTTTAGGGTGGTTATTTTTTCTTATTTTCCTAAAAAAATGGATTCAAAATGAGATTGCAGTCGAATCATGGATAATTGTGAATTAATGCAGAAATTTTAACCAAAAAGAAGACATACCAAACTTTTGGAAAATTGGCATTTTTATGTGGAAAATTAATATAAAAAAAAAGAGGCTTCATTGAGATTATTTTATGACACAACAATGCCCTCATTCATTTGCCCTCTCTAGCATGTTTTCAGCAGCTACATGCACTTCTTTGAATACAAAGCTTATTTTTCACTCTTTGTTGTTAAATTTTTCCTATTTATATCATGACACAAATTATAGTTTGCCTTATATAGAGTGTTCCTATTACTTAATTTGTCACACAATAAACTCTCTGTCATGGGTAAATTTTCCTATAGCATAAATTTTTATTTTGTTGTATATTTATTTCCGTGATAAGGGATTATTGACATGATTTTCAAAATTTTATAGCACAGGTGACAATTTATTGTTATATGTTTCTATTCTCGCTTGAGAGCGAACCATTGGGTACAGTGGCTTCTCATTCAGACAACTAAGTAGACCACGCATAACCTTAACAAGTCCAATCAGAAATATTCAATTTAATTGTCATTTTTTATGCCGTAATAAATTACTGTTATGGTTACACTTGGGTTAACAAAATTACAAATAAATGAGAAAAAATTTGACAGTTGCACAGAAAAATTGCGATTAAGAATGTTATTTTGACAATTTATTATATTAATATATGTGTATTCGGAAATATAGTAAATGGAATGGTGATCTTATTAATAAAGAGAAAATTGAGCCTTTATTTGTTTTGATTTGTTTTCATTTAACAATTTTTTATAAATAATTTAACTCAAAGAATCACATATATGATGAAGCTGAGTGGTAGAAGAAAGTTAAATGGTTGAAATACTAAGTTATTTGTGGAGTAAATACTGTGCTAAGATTTAAAAAATGATCTGTGTCCAATATTGCGATTGCAAATTAGACTATGTCTGCAATTTTCTACAATTTTGGATCACTATAACAGCATTTTTTCATATTTGTTTGCATTGCAATGATATTGTGACCAAGATTGTCACCCCAACCACAATTTAAATTCCTAATATTAGTGCACATTTATTCCTCTTGTGTGTTATCAAATGAATTATGACAAGTTTAAATTTAGATGATTTTAGATTGAAAAATACGTGAGTCAAAACTGTCGTGTTTAGGATTTAATTATTCAAAAGTTTTTGTTTATGAATAACAATCTAAGAAAATATTATGAGATATTTTAAAAATTATTTAAGCTTTTTTACTATATAACTAGTTAGAAAACTTTTTCACTGTAAACAAATATTTTTACATAATTAATTGTGATGCTAATTAATAATATTTTACTATTTTAATAATATAATGACTCAGTAGAATTGACAAATAAAGAGCAGAAATTACCACTAATTTATCTGAGTACTTTGCTCTACTTAAAACCAATGGAGATCACATTTCAATTAATTAAAATTCCTAATTCAAAAGATAAAAACTATGTACATAATTAATTTATGGATAATATATTCAACAAATATCACACTATAGGTAATATTTTCAACAAAAATTTTAGACAAATTTTTTCTGCCAAAAAATCCATTGAAAAAGGAAAATAATACAAACAGTCATACTTTTACTACACAAAGATGTTGAAAATTTATTTGAAATCCGTAAAAATGAAAGTTAAACCCCTCATATCTTCTATGAAAAAGGTTCCATTGGAAATTAATTTCTAAGTAAAAATATATCCAAAAAATGACACCAAATATATGTTGAGAATTCGGCTCACTGTTTCCAATAAAAAATGAATTAGAAATCCAATAAAAACTATCGCAAATTTTTTAAGAAAATTTGCAAGCGATTTTCGACAAATTTTTCAACAAAAATTAATGCAGTATGAATTTTCAAATAAAAAATTCGTCTGAAATTTGAAACTTTTTTATGCGCTAACAACGCCCCGTCTTCTTCCTCCTGCCACTGTCATCAGAAGACCTTTTTTTATCCTCCATGCTTGATTCTTGCTTTTTAATGATAAAATTCACATTCTAAACCGATTGTGTTGTTTATTATGCTTTGTTTAGAACTTTCATCGATTGTTTTTTATTGTTTCCTTTTATTTTTCATGTTATAATTTTTTTATTTTGATTCATAGTTTCAGATCTAAGCTTGCGTAAGACATAATAGGCTTTTATCTTATTTGCACACAAGGTTGGTAAATTTCTTTTGCTAGTCAGCAAGTTAATTAATATTAATAGCAATGAATTTTTTTTGTTAGAATAATGAGCAAATTTAGATTCAGATATTTAAGATTAATTATTCGGGTCTTGCTATGGGTACCAAAAATAACGACCCGAATTCAGTCCCCTTTACAAAGAAGCGTGAAAAGCAACTTAATCAGCAATTCGAGTGGTTGTGGCCATTATTACTTGGGTAAGAATCTATTTGTTCATACACAGTTGCAAACATTGTCAATACCTACCAATATTTGATCTGTCCTAATTTACTTGATTTTCTATTGTTTATTTTAAAAAATAAAACAAAGCTAAAATTGAAACATGAATCTCAATTTTTTCCATTTCTTTCATTTTTCCTACTCTTTGGTAAACCGTTAATGTTATATAAATTAATCTAGGGATTTTGAGATTGCACTTAATTTATGATATGTTTAAATAAGTGCTGTCTTAATAAAAAAATGGCTAATATATATATATATATATATATATATATATATATATATATATATATATATATATATATATATATATATATCTAAACTCTTATATTATACCTAATGTGTAAAAAACCCCACATGTTTTAAAATGTATAATTAAAATATTTGAATTATATATATTGTGCAGAAACCACCTCCGCTTTCTCTCCTTGCAAATTTTAATTGTAGAAGGGGCCTTTTGCAATTATTTCTTTTAGTATGTTTGGTTGAAAAAAAATTGATTTTTAAAAACTACATTTATGTGTAAAATACAAATTTAAAAATAAAAATATTAAATTCCAAAGTTAATATTTAAATGTTACCAAATATAAAATATCAATTCATAATCAATTTTTTAAACTAATTATTCATATTATATTGAAATTTTATGTCCAACATTGATTTCAAACTAAAAATTGAAAAAAAAATTACATTGAAAATTAACATTTAAATATTACCAAATATAAATTATTAATTTATAATATTTTTAAATTAATTATTCAAAATTAATTATATTAAAAAATAATTGTTCCTATCCTACAACATAATGTTAAAAATATTTCATCTTTTGTTCGTTCAATTGCCTTTTTAGCACTTTTATTTATTACAAATGCATATTTTTTTATGGAGCTATTTTCATAATAATAAGTGTAACTTGAAATCACAATTAAAGTTTTATGTCGAGATTATCTCTTGTTATATATATATATATATATATATATATATATATATATATATATATATATATATATATATATATATATATATATATATATATATTGGTGTAGTGAGTGTGTACACCCATAAGTATTTTAGAAACACATTTTTATGTGAAACAATCCTTTTTCACTAAAGATTATTTTTAAAATAAATTAATTTAAGAAGAAAGGGGAAATTATATATACGTCAAAAGATTATTTTTAAAATATCCATAAGTAAAATTATAGTTTATTTAAGTAAATCATAATTAAACAAATGGTTTTTAATATAAATATGTATATAAGCATAAAAATATTATTAGAAAAAATTGACTGAAAATAAAATATGAAATTATGATTCTAAGTTTTGTATTATTCAAAAAATAATTTCATTAAAATATATCAACTTTTTAATTTAAATATTAGCTTCGAAAGTAAAAACTATTATTTCAAATTTTTAATTTAAATCTATTATGGGAGAAATTGATTTTGAAAAAATCAAGCATTCTATGAAAAAATAGCAGAAAACCTCCCATACTGTTAAGGATTTGAAAGGAAATATAATGGAGGGTATTTTCTGCACAACATTTATAGTTTAAGTGGTTGATTACACCTTTTAAAGTATGAGAGATTTCTTTTTCACATGAAGTATAATATAAGGTGTTATTTATATTTTAGCAAGAAGAAAAACTAAGTATGACATATAATTCTATTTTTTTTCTTTTAACCTCTTTCTCTTTATCTAAATAAACGATTCATGTTGCCTATAGTAAATAAGGAATTTGAGGAGTGCACTCGGACATACTTAGGTTACTTTTTCTACATCATCTTTCCTTTAATTAAGTGCTCAAGATTTATTTTTGATACCCCCAATTAATCTTCCAATGTACAAAGTTATTTAATTCTCCCCTACTATATTTTCTCACATAATTTAATAATATCATTGTTCGAATCCACATTTCTCTTGAATATAACAAATAATTTGCTCCATTGTCATGAGAAAAATGAAATTGATTATACAGATTATTTGATATTCCTACAAATAATCAATTATCTAATCCAAGCTACATTTTTTTTTATTTGCAAAGGCATTGAAGATGCTCAAGTAAGAGAAATCGAAGAACTTGTGAAAAAAATAGAAAAAAAAAGATACAAATTCACTATCAAAAGGAGATGTGAAAATCAAGCATTTTAATTTGGGAAACAATCTTGAAATATCAAAAATTGTTGAAGAGGCTGTCTAGAATTGATGGTAAATCATATTCACAATATCATGTCTCAAAAGGGAAAAATAAGTTAAATATGATTATGGTTAAAAATTACTTAATTTAATTGATCCCATGATTGTCATTATGTGTGAATTACTTACCTTTGTGTCAATATTCCATACATTGAAGGACATTTCAACTTAAGTCATTCTTTGTTATTATTTGATTACAATCCAAACAATTTTTTTACTACTAAAATTATGCAAAATAAAGATACAAAAATCTATTTTTATAAATTCTTGCACAAAACTATGGACTTTCTGGCATTAGTGGATACATGTTTCCCCACTTGAAAATTAGCATCATCAATAATTGAGGGGGAAATTATTTGAACTTTTGATTTCAAACTTATATGATTTATTGCAATGATAGATGACAAACAAGTATCTCAATGCTTATACTACACATGAAACAACAATGTGGATACTTGAGAAGCTTCACAAATATAATTGAACTACAAAAGGAGTGACAACTTTGACAGTTTTTGCTTTGGATTATGGAAAGTCTTGGCATGTTTCCAAGATAACTCCTACTAAAATGAATTCCCTTGAAATCCAAATCTCTAGTATTGGGGGTTTGAAGAGGTCAACTAATGTCACTAATAAGACTTTAGTTGATCTTGCAATGTAGCTGATTAAGATAACCATCAACTTAGAAAAGTTGATTGTTAAAAATGATGAGCTATAAGGCATGGCTAAAAGTGAGTTGCACCAAGTTCCTTGTGATATTTGCACTTACTGGGCAATCCTTGCTCTTCTAGGTTGTACTAGCCAAATGACTTCGTAAATTACAAAATTTTCACATTTGCCTTTTTGCTTGTTTGATTGAGGATAATAAATGGAGGATTATCTCTTATTAATGTTATTTATCTTTTTGTCATATATAATTGCTTCTTCTTTCTTTTTCAAGAAATGCCAAACTAGAGGTCTAATGTGTTTGTATGACGATTAAATACTCTTGTAATATCCCTAGTTCAAATATAAAGTTGTGTAAATTTTGAAATCATGGATAAAGTTATTTATTTGATTAATATTGATTTCAAGCTTATTTTTTTATTGTGGGATATTGGAAATAATTTCTATGATAATATTTAAATTTTATTTTTATATCATCATTCCTAACTCAAGGAATGGAGTAATTTGTTATATTTAATAAATAAATTTTTAGGAATTCTGAGACTTTGAAACAAACTTATTTTGAGGATTGTTTAAATATTTTATGAGAAATTTCTTATAATTTGAAAATAGTAATTGTGAGTATGAAATATTATGAATTAATTAGTGGTATTTAATAAATTATATTTAGGATTAAAAAAATATTAAAATATTTATTTTAGTTCTAATAACTACATGTTTATATATAAAAGAAAATTTGGGAATTTAGGATGAATGGTTGGGATATATTGAATCAAACCTTAGAGCTGGATTTGTTTTTCTCTTCCTTACATGTTACCGTCATTATCTGTCTCCTCATCTCTTAAAAATCTGCTCCCTCTTTTATTATTTCCTTTTTGGACAGCAGCACTTTCTGTCTAATATCTTTTTTATTTATTTTTCCTTATTGCTGTTTTCCCGACTTATACCAAGAATCTCCAGCAGTTTCTCATTGCCTTCCCTCTCTCTTGGCTGGCCTCGATTTTTGCTGTTGTCTTAGCTTTTACAACAGCTTCTCTCTCTAAAATTTGTTTGGTTTCACACAGTCCTCCTTTCTTATTCTCGTACGCAACTCTGTCTCTCTCCCCTGTATCTCTTTTAAAATTGTCAGCAGTTTCTTCTCCTGCATTCCAAGACACACACACTACTTTTGTTTCTTTCCCAGCCGATACAGCGGCTTCTCTATCTTCTTACACCACCTCAATGTTCCTTTTTTCTCTTTTACTTCAGGTAGCTTTGCTTACACACATAACATAGCACTGACTTTCCCTCTCTATGGCCGTGCTTTTCTTCTTCTCTTTGAGCTTCTTCTTCTCGTGCATCTGGTACAGGCATGCTGCTGCTTGCCTGTTTTGCTCGGTCACACATCACAGCACCCCTCATTTTCTTCTTCGGCCGGCCTCAGCTGGGCGTAGCTGTGATTCTTGAGCCATCCTCCAGCGACAGCAGCTTAACACTGCGTGAAGAGTGCTGAGAATCACTGGAGCAAAGCAAAGAGAACACAGCTGAGCTAACTTCTTCTTCTTCTCCAGTTAGCTCACGTCCCAGCATCCCAAGCTTACGCTGCCGCTTCGGGAAGCTTCTCTTTCCCGAGCAGCAGCTTATGACGATGTTGCTGCTATGCCACCCACGAACTATGAATGCACCAGTAAAAGGAAGAAGTTGAGGTCAAAATTCCTATCCCACTTGAATATTGGATTTTATGTTCGTCCATCATGTCAAGACCGAGTTGTAGATTTCAACTTACAAAAAGAAGTTGTACAATATGACTAAATCAGGACAACAGCTGTGCAGCAACAGGGGAAGCGTGCTTTCTTCAAACCGTCGATGACCTGTTGATTTTCGGCACCGGCGAAGCTCCGACCAGGCAACCCATGAGTGAGTAAACTATTTTAGACAGAGAAGTCCCTGCATGATAGGCTTATTATTCTGAATTGAGAATACAAGAAAGAGATGAAGAATGGCATTTTTATTGCATAGAAGAGTAGAATAAAGTTTGGGTATTTGATTATTGGATTTTATGTTCAGAATCACTAAAAATATTATTTAGGATTGTCTTAAGGATAAAGTCAGTTGTGTGTTCATATACCGTAGGGTGCACAGGAAAAATAAAATTAACATGATAGAAAATGTCAATATATATATGAATATTAAATTATCTAAGGAAATTAGTTATGGATATTTTGGGTATTTAAGATTAAGTGGAGGAGCATTTTTTTATAAATGTGACATAAGGATGATGCATAAGAAAAAGTTTAACTCATTAGTGGTAGACAGACAATATATGAATAAAATATCTTATAACTTGAATATGGAATTATGACATTCGGGAAATCACTAATAATGCTTATGTAATTATAATTTATATTTATAAATGATGGGAATAAGAGGAAGATATGAGAAGATGACTATGTTTTCTTTGGAACCTTCAGAGGCCGATCAATATCACTAGGTAAGTGTATATCTCACCACTTCTTATTATCTTATTAAAAGATATTTTAAATATTGAGTTATGGTTTCCTTACTATTAGTATCAATTCTATAGTTTTTTATAAATATAGTTACATGCAAGTGTTATGAATTGAGCCATTTTGAGATATTGAAAAATTAAGAGTGATGCTAGAGTGATGATATTGAATATTGCGATTGGTGATGAAGACATGATATGAAAGTCGAATGGGAAACTACCAACAAATTATATGAGGTGGATATGATATTGATTCAAAAGCCAGATAAAAAATTCTTGGCTAACAGTTGAGAGAGGTATAAAATTGATCTTGATACCAGAGTAATTACATGTATGTTTACTGTATTTGAATATGTAACATCATGTGACTGTATGCGATTGACTTGTACTAATAATGTGATTGTGACGATCTATTTGTGTTTAAGTTTTAATTGTTGTTTTTGTGTGTGATGCCTACCTAGATTGGGTCGTTCGTGATCATGAATTCTAATAGGAAACTGAGACTCTTGTGATTGTGTTATGTAAAATAGAGTTTCAATCTTGTGTATGTGTATCCCCATATATTTTAGGAATTCAAAAATTCATTTGCTATTGCCGTTTAATATACCTAAGTTGATCACTCACAGGTTAGTGGTAGTTACATGCACACTGGGTTCTTAGAATTACTCTATTTTATTTCAATATTTTAAGAATTTGATTTAAGCTTTGTAATATTCATGGAGAATCAAGACCGTCTTACCAAAAGATTTAATAGTTGGGATTGTCTTGAATTAGGATCAGCATTTAAAATAATATAACTAATCTAGCGGTTGTTATGTTGAATTTATATTCGTATATTTGTCTTGAGACTTGTATTGTATGATGTAAGTATATGTTTCTATCATATTTGGATAATACAAGTTTTATATTTTAGGGCTTATGACATTTGAGAAGTATCTAAAAATAGGGGAGACTTTGTCTCTTCTTTTTTAGCAAAAATTTTAAAGAAAATTTTAAGTCTCCTTGAAATTGGAAATTCTTGTTAATTAAAAAAAAAGTAAAAAATAGTTAAGGCTTATGGAACGTGATAATTGGATTTACGCCGGTCACGATCAGAAGTAGGTCATGACAACTCTATAATCAATTATAGATTAAATAATTAATTAGGAATTTCTCTTTAACTTATTTGGTCCTCTTAAAATATAAGTCGTATGATTATGGCTTTCATAGTTTAAAATAATTTAGTCTCTTTAAATATGAAATTTGTATAATTTTGATCCTCTTTTCTGATTTTTATCAATTTTTTTATCTCATAAGATCATTTCCACCAAATTCTTTCTCTCCCCATTTTAATTTAAAGTAGCCTTTATGTAAGTATGAAAGGAATTTTTTGTTTGATGTTGAAAATTTAAAATCAATGGACTATATATGAAAGTTTGGATTTTTTTTTTTGACAATTCACTATCTTCTAAATCTTATAGAGTAAGATTTTCTGATAAAAATAATGCAATAAGTGTTTGGAACTCAAGCATTAAATGGATAAAAGTTGATGATAATCAAATAGAAGACCAAAATAGCATTAATTATATATTTAGGAGACCAAAATAACACTAATTAAATATTTAGGAGATCAAAATAGATTATTTTAAATTAAAGTGACCAAGATTTCACAATTTGTATTTTAGTAGGACCAAAATAATATACGAGCCTTAAAAATATGCAAATAATATATGGGAAAGTAAAAGCTATTACGTAGTGTAATTTTTTATTTTGGTTCTCAATGAGTAAATATAAACTTTTCCTTATAAATTACTTCCACCATTCTATTTTAAGTGTCATTTTTGATGAATTTTTTGTTCATATTTAGTTGCCCTTTTGAAAAATTAAGATTATTTTTATTATTTTCTTTCAAATATTGTCCTTGTTATGTTAATAAATGCTTAACAACTTTACTCATTGAATAGCTTTCAGTAAACAATAAATTTGTAAATTATAACTCTTTTCTCCAAAATTGTGGCTATTTATAATCTCTCTAAAACTTGTGTATTTACCTTAAATGACACTTAAAAAAGAAAAGTAAAATGAAAAAAGAGGCAATAACACTAAAAAATGATTTTTGTATGTCCCATTCAAACAAAAATGAATTATTACAATTACTACTGAATAATATTACTAAGCAAGAAAACATTTAAGTGTAATCATTTCTTTAAAAATTAATTATCAATATTCAATTATGCTAAAAATTAATTATTTTATGATTGTACAAACATGATTATAATCCATTTGTTTGATTCAGGGACCTCATATTTGAAAATTTTCAAAGGATTGATTCAGTTCTCAGTGGTTTTTCCATCCAATGAAAAACCCATATAGGTTACAATTATATGAATATATATTTGTTCATTTATATATTTAACTTATTTATTGGAAGATTACGATTTCTTTCTTTTAGTAACAAAAAATTGTGTCTATTGCAGCCAAAGTGGAGGACTATTTGTGGTGTTTGAATGTTTTTCGATCTCCTTTTGGAGTATTGCAAATTTTAAGGGTTTTGATCTTTCCAAAAGATATTCTTCATTCAAAAATTTATGACAACACTACTAAATCTTTGGTTAGCATTTAAAGTAAATGTTCAAATACTTTTATCAATTTCCAATACTAATTTTATAAAATAATATCAATGACTGGTACTTGAGCTTAGCCCAAATGCTTATAGTATTATAGTGTAGATATGTAATTAAAGATCCAAAATTCAAAGGTAATATGATATCTTGTTATGCCAAAAATAAGTTAATAGAAACCATATTAAAGTAATTTGTCCATATATTAAATGGAGATTGCTAATTTATGACAATACTATTAAATCTTTTGTTAGTATTTAAAGTAAATGTTCAAATACTTTTATCAATTTCCAAGACTAATTTTATAAAATAATATCAATGATTGGTACTTGAACTTAGCCCAAATGCTTATAGTATTATAGTGTAGATATGTAATTGCAGATCCAAAATTTGAAGGGTGATATGATTTCTTGTTATGCCAAAAATAAGTTAATAGAAAGCATATTAAAGTAATTTGTCCATATATTAAATGAAGATTGCTAATTTTTGCACTTTTTGGTAAAGGTTAGCATTGTCCATATTTTTATTTGGAAAAAATGAATTTTTTTCTTTCAAACAAATAAATAAATTTTGTGGATAGTTTTATCATTTCATTTATATTTCAAACTACTTCATTAATCCATTTTATTTCCCAATGAGAATTTTTTGTCCTATATACTTTGCTAGAAACTTCTATTCTCCTCCGTTCAATTTTTAATATCCATCACAACATCTCCAACAGGATAATTTCAACCAACTAAACTTAGAAATTATTTCTAAAAAATGAAGCAAGTGAAGTTAATTAAATATCCCAACAAATCCAAATTTGTACTCTGATAGGAATTTGTTATTGTAATGTCACAAGAATTAAATCGTGAAACATAGAATTTTCCTGATAAGTTGACAGAATGAAAGCGGGGTTTGTGATGTTAAAATCCCTCTCTCTCTCTCTTTCTCCATTGGTAATAGTCAAAATATATCTTTCTTTTCTCTGCATATTCTATAATGGCATGAATCAAAATTATACAAAAACAATAAGTGGTTCTTAGATTCAGTCTTCTTTTTCTGTACAAATATTGTCGAGCCTCTTTTTTTTTTTTTTGTTCTTTTGCCATGTAAATATAAATTTAAGACAAACTATGAAATATGAATAAATGATAAAGTCATTGGCTTCTTTTGAATTGCTACAAAGAAAAAGGGAAAAAAGGAAACAAAAAGACAAGAAAATATTAAGAAAAGAATTATAATAGTTAAAAATCTCATTTCATTGATACAAAAGTAATGAAAAAACTTTCATATAATAAAAGTAGGTATTTTTTTTTCTTTTAATTTTTGCTGTAGCACTTCCCTCTATAATCTACAACTTTCTTTGCCCACGTCAGGGTTAGAAAATGGATGTACTACTATTTTTAAATTTTTAATGAATTATAAACTAGAGGAATATATAATATTCTTATGTTTTAAAAAATATTTAATTACAATTCTTTTATATATTGTATTGTTGTTGAATGTTAAAAGAAAAATGGAAGAATAATAAGAAAGAGAATGAGTAGGTGATAACTCTAGTTATTAAGCAATTGTTTTTTAATTATAAAATGATTTTCTGCCTTCTGCTATTTGTTTGATCATTTGGAAAAAAAGAAAAAGAAAAAGAGAATGAAGGTTAACCTCCATGTCAAAATGTAGACATATAGACACGTGCACTTGACGACTTTATTCTGTTATAATGAAATGACATTCGCGTCCTCTCCATTTTTTTAAAAGGCAAGAAACGTCCCCGACCTGCATTATATATATATATATATCCACTTTAAATTCTTAATTTTTGACTGAAACTACAGGTTAATCCCGATGAACTAAAGACGAAGTAATTTTTGTTCTTATTTCGCGAGTTCGGTACTATGTGCATAACGATTGGAATTACACTCGGTTAAAACCTTGCATGGAAGCGCACGACTGTGATGTGAAAAAGAGTAATTGCCGGATTTTATGGATTGCTGTTGCGCACGACTGTGATGTGAAAACGAGGGACACATTCAATGGGTTGAAATCAATGATGCTGTGGTATATAGTGGAATACTTTGAACTTAAAAAAGAATACAGAGTCTTCCAGGACTTGTGGAACGGATAGTATAAACAAATTGTGGTGGTAGATCCTCAAGGCAATGTATTGAACTCAAATGCATGTGTCATGATTCTAAAATAGGATGATGCTACATCCTTCCCGTTTACAAAGGAGCGTGAAATCCAACCAACTTAATCAGCAATACGGGTGGTTATGGCCATTATTAATGGGTGTTCATTCTCCCATTTATGAGTGGGTAAGAGCACTCTTGCTCAGACAAATTCATTTTTTGATACCCAATTGCAAATTTTACAAATAGAAGGTGGCTTTTGTAATTATTCCTTTTACAATGTTTAGTTGAAGAAAAATTAATTTTTTAAAATTACTTTTATGCATAAAATTCAAATTTTTAAATTCCAAAGTTGATATTTAAATATTAGCAGATGTAAAATATTAATTTATAATCAATTTTTTAAACTTATTATTCATAATCAATTGTATTGAAAATTTATGTCCAATATTAATTTCAAACATAAAAATGAAAAATATAATTTTTACTTCAAAAATTAATATTTAAAAATTACCAAATATAAATTATTAATTTAAAATATTTTTAAGTTTATTATTCATAATTAATTATATACAAAAATAATTGTCCGTACCCTACAACATAATGTTAAAAATATTTCATCTTTTGTTCGTTATATTGCATTCTTAGCACTTCTATTTATCACAAATGCATATTGCTATGAAGCTATTTTTGTAATAATAAATATAACTTGAAATAACAATTAAACTTTTATGTCGAGATGACCATTTGTAATATATATATATATACATATATATATATATATATATATACATATATATATATATATATATATATATATATATATATATATATATTGGTGGAGTGATTGTGTACGCCCATAAGTATTTCAGAAATATGTTCTTACGTAAAATAATCTTTTAGCATAAAAAGGTTATTTCTCAAATAAATTAATTTAAGATGAAAAAGGGAAATTATATATACATCAAAAGATTATTTTTCAAATATTCATAAGTAAAATTATAGTTCAGTTAAGTAAACCATAATGAAATAATTATTTTTAATATAAATATGTATATAAGCATAAAAATATTATTACAAAAAATCAACTCAGAACAAAAATTAAATTGTGATTCTAAGTTTTGTATTATTGAAGAATAATCTCATAAAAAATTTCAAAATTTTAATTTAAATATTAGCTTTGAAATAAAAAGCATTATTTCAAAAATTTAATTTAAATCTATTTTGAATATAAAACTGTTTTTGAAAAGTTAATTTTCAAGTAATCAAACATACAAAGAAAAAATAACAAAAAACCTCCTGTATTGTCAAGGATATGAAAGGAAATATAATGAAGGGTGTTTTATGCCCAACTTCCATACTTTGAATGGTTGGATTACACCTTTTAAAGCAAGAGAGAATTTTTGGCACATAAAGTTTAATATAGCGGGTTATTTATATTTTACCTAGGAAAAAACTAAGTATGATATATGATTCTATTTTTTTTTCTTTGAACCTCTTTCTTCTAATCAAAATATACCATTCATATTACTTATGGAAAATAAGTCATTTTAGGATTGCATTTTGATATACTTAGGTTACTTTGTCTATATCATCTTTCCTTTAATTGAGAACTCAAAGTTTACTTTTGATACCCCAATTAATCATCCGGTGCACAAAATTATTTAATTCTTGATAGCTATACTCTTCGCATAATTTAATTCTTGGTTGTGGCCATTATTAATTGATGCTTATCCTCGCATAGATTACTAGGTAAGAACACTCTTGCTCAAACAAATTCATTTTTGAGACATATTTGCAAATTTTAACAGTAGAAGGGGACTTTTGTAATTATTTCTTTTAGTATGTTTAGTTGAACAAAAAATAACTTTTTAAAATTACTTTTATGAATAAAATTCAAATTTGAAAATAAAAATTTTAAATTCTAATGTTAATATTTAAATATTACCAAATATAAAATATTAATTTATAATAAATTTTTTAAATTAATTATCAACTATCAATTATATTCAAAATTTATGTCCAATAATTTTTAATTGAAAAAATATTTAAATATTGCTAAATATAAATTATTAATTTATAATATTTTTTGAATAAATTATTCATGATTAAATATATTCAAAATCAATTCTTCCTACCGTGTATAACATAACATCAAATATGTCTCACCTTTTACTTGGTTGAGTTGTATCTTGAGCACTTTTCTTTACTACAATTGCATATTTTTACGAAGCTATTTTCATAATAAAATCACAATAAAATTTAATGCTGAGATTATATCTTCTCATATATATATATATATATATATATATATATATATATATATATATATATATATATATATATATATATATATTTATATATATTTATATTTATATATAAAGAGAGAGAGAGAGAGAGAGATGTGTACATACATAAGTATTTGAGAAATCATTTATTTAATTATGTTTTGCATAAATGAATTATATGTGTTACCTATAAGTATTTTAGAAATATCATTTTATGTAATTTTAAAACAATGCTTCCTCATAAAAATGGTTAAAAGATATATATAAGCCCTTATATTATACCTAATGTACAAAAAATCCTTCATGGTTTAAAAGGAATAATTAAAACATTTGAACTATATATATTATAATGAAACCACCGCTAATAACTCTCTTTGCAAATTTTAACTATGGAAGGGGGCCTTTGTAATTATTTCTTTTAGTATGTTTAGTTGAACAACAATTAATTTTTAAAATTACATTCACGTATAAAATTAATTTCATTAAAAAAAATTAAATTCCCAAGTTAATAGTTAAATATTACCTAATATAAAATATTAATTTGCAATCAATTTTTTAAAAATAATTATTCATAAACAATTATATTGAAATTTTTTGTCCAAAATTGATTTCAAACAAAAAATTGAAAAATAATTTTTGCTTTGAAAATTAATATTTAAATTTTACCAAATACAAATTATTAATTTATAATATTCTTAATTATTCATAATTAATTATATGCAAAAATAATTGTTCCTACCTACAACATAATGTCAAAAATATTTCATCTTTTGTTCGTTTTGTTGCATTTTTAGCACATTTATTTATTACAAATGCATATTTTTATGAAGCTAATTTTATGATAATATATATTTCTTAAAATCACAATTAAAGTTTTATGTCGAGATGATCACTTGTAATATATATATATATATATATATATATATATATATATATATATTGGTGTAGTGAGTGTTCACGCTGATAAGTATTTCAGAAATAAATTTTCCCAAAAGTGTTTTAGAAATATATTTTTATGTAAAATAAACATTTTTCATAAGAAGGTTGTTTTTAAAATAAATTAATTAAGGATGAAAAAGGGAAATTATATATACAACAAAAGATTATTTTTAAAATGTTCATTAGTAAAATTATAGTTCAGTTAAATAAATCATAATTAAATAAAAAAATTTTAAAATAGATATGTATATATGTGTGAAAAGATTATTATAAAAAATCAACTCAAAAGAAAAATTAATTGTGTTCTAAGTTTTGTATTATTGAAAAAATAATTTCATGAAAAAATATATCAATTTTTTAATTTAAATATTAGCTTTGAAAGTAAAAACTATTTATTCAAAATTTTAATTTAAATCTGTTTTGGATATAAAATTGATTTTGAAAAGTTAATTTTCTAGTAATCAAACATGCTAAGAAAGAAATAGCAGAAAACCTCCTATAGTGTTAAGGATTTGAAGGGAAATATAATGAAGGGTGTTTTCTACACAACATTTATAGTTTAAATGGTTGGATTACACCTTTTAAAGCATAAGAAATTTTTCTGTGTTTGAAGCATAATAAATGGGATTACTTATATTTTAGCTGGAAAAAAGCTAAGCATAACATATGGTTCTATTTCTTTTCTTTAAACCCATTTCTCCTAATCTAAATAAATTTATAGTAAATAAGTAATTTCAAGATTACACCTGGACATATTTAGGTTACTTTGTCTATATCATCTTGCCTTTAATTAAGAACTTAGAATTTTCTTTTGATACCCACAATTAATCTTCCAATAAACAAAGTTATTTAATTCTTCATTGCTATTCTCTCACATAATTTAATAATATCATTGTTGAAGTCTACGTTTCTCTTGTACATAACAAACTATTTGCACCATTCTTATGAACAAAATGAAATTCATTATAAGTATTAATTGATGTTGTTGCAAATAATTAGTTATTTGATCAAAGCTACATTTTTGTCTACGGAGGCACTGATGTTGCTCAAGTAAAAGAATTCGGAGAACTTGTGGAAAAAATAAAAAAAAAGGTACAAATTCACTATCAAAAGAAGATGTGAAAATTAAGCATTTTAATTTAGGAGATGATCTTGAAAGATAAAAAAAACTTCTGGTGCAAAGTAACTTCCAATTTTCAAGAAAGGATTTTGAACAAGAAGGATGAGGATGATAATGTGCTTTTGGAGATAGAAGTGTTGCTGGCTATGAAAAATGAGAAAGCTTAGGCTTTATTTAGTAAAGGACATCTCATATTGTGGATTATGATATTCCAATATATGACACTTTAAAATATTTTGAAAATTGGCAAACAAATATTGCAAAACATGGTTTTGACATAGCTTTCAAAGATTGCTATCACATGAAATGTTCACAGGAGCCTCAATGTCATTGCTACCATTTTCAGCTTGATAACCTTCCATTTGCTCCATAAAACATTAATTGCCCAGAACCAAATTGTAAGCTTAGAATGAAGGTCAAATCCATTGAGTACATGTGTGACCATGAGAAGCTCAACCAATGTCGTAAAGGCACTCCTAAAAAGGAAGGTGATGAAGCCACACTGCAATCATGAATATCAATAAGTTTAAGTTCATTAAATTGTTTTAAATTGCAATTACAAGGAAGTAAACATTTGTAATTTAATCATAATAATTATGTAAGCCCTATTAGCTTCGAGCAAGAATAATGGTACTATATTTTTATGCTTAAAATTTAAATTTAAAATTGGACAATGCAATCTATGCATTAATAACTAGCTATGAACAAATTATTGTATAATTGTGTTATGCTCATTTCCGTTAGTAATGCTATATCTTTTTTTTTTTCAAACAGAAAATCTTCCATTTACAACATTCAATGAATAAGTACATTTTCATATTCTCAAGACAAAAGGTCCAATTTATTTTTAGAAAAGTTAGTAGCAGTTTGATGTGATAGCAAAACTCATTATCATATTCTCAAGACAAAAGCCGGTATAATTGTATTTCCAAGTTGCTCACTTATGAGATTTCCAAGTTATATGATTATTCTTCTTTGAAGTAAGACTTTGTATTTCACTTTCTTGCATGATAAATTAAGAGAAGGATAAATTACACTTTACTCATATATGATTTTTTCCCTTTTCATTTAACGTGCTTGTGAGTTTAAGTGTTGATATCATCCACCTATTCTTTCCACCCTTTATACTTTGCTTATCTATACTATATTTCATCTAAAAATTAATTAAAAAATGCACAATGCACAAATTTTATGATCATCTAAATTTAACCTAATTTCAAACATATGAAAAGTGAATGGAAGCTTCAATAGTTAGGTGAATTTTAAGGAAACAGTGAGCATGTTTATTTCTCATATGTTAGATTTTTTTTCTGTAAAATACTTCTAAGAATCAATGTTAAAATTAGATCAAATTTAGGAAAATAATGAATATGTATATTTTTCATTAAATTTTGAATAAAAAATAATTTAAATGGGTAAAGTGTTAATGATTGGAAATACAAATAAGCAAGTTTCAACACTTAAAACACCAAACTAGGTAGGTAAAATATAAGAATGAACTTTTTTTCCTTTCTTAAGATCTTCTTTGATACCAATAATTTTTCCTTTCCATATTTGAATTCAGTATGTAAATATTATGCAATCCCATAGAGTTCCAACATTCCCAAAAAGATAGTTAAATATTAAGCCATCCCATGGAGCCTTAACATTCTCTTAGAAAGTATTATATATCATCAAATGCAAAAAATAAGTATATGTTATATGGACAATATAGATGACTTCAATTGAAATTACAAACATTAAAATGAAACAATGTTTTTCCTTACAGTTTGCTTAACAAGAAAGTAATGGAATCTATAGACTTTCACCATGAACAAGTATCAATTTTTACATACAAATCCAAACAGGTCCAGAACTATATATAACCCACCAAGCGGATATAAAAACAGAGAGTAAGTTTTTAACAACAATTGTTTCTTCCCTTTTCCAATGTAAAATCATAGCATCTAATCATTAGGATATCAAGATTGGATGTCTTCATGATTCTCCTTTAACTTCATGATGGTTGTGTTTTTTCAAATTTTCCCAAATAAATGAATTTAAAATAAGGTTGCAATCAATCACGGATGTTATTGTGAATTAATACAGAAAATACCAAACTTTTGGAAAATTCACCGAAGCTTTTTTCCGACACAGCAATACCCTCATTCTTTCACCCACTCCAATATATATTCAGTAGCTACGTGCATTCATTTGAATACAAAGCTTAATTTCCATTCTCTTTTGGTGATTTTTTCCTATTCGTATCATAGTATAGATGATACTTTTGTCATGCATAAAATTTTTCTAATTACATAGTAGTATACACTACAACAAATTAACACTTGTGCCATGAATTATGCCACGAAAATATAAAAATCATGGCAATTTTACCATTTGCCACAGGAACAAAAAAATTGAAACAAATGTCTAAAAAATTAAAAAATTTATGCCACGGGAAAACTTTACCTATGGCAAAATATCACTTGTGCCACAAACAAAGCTATGGGAACACAATTTCTGTAGCAAAGTATTACTTGTGCTACAAAAAAATTTTATCTGTGGTAAAATATCACTTGTGCCACAAGATTAAGCTGTGGGAACACAATTTTTATGGCAAAATATTACTTGTGCTATGAAAAAAATTTTGCTTATGACAAAATATTACTTATACCACAAATTAAATTATGAGAATACATTCCTTATGGCAAAGTATCATTTGTACTACAAATTAAATTATAAATACGTATTTTATATGACAAAGTATTACTTATTCTATCATATAAGTCAGAAAAAATTTATCTATACCAAAGTATTACTTATGCCATGAATTACTTCTATGAATAAAATCATAGTCAAATGTATCATTTTTTATAACTATACATATAAAAATATTATTTATAATAAGTGCAACATGTTGCAATATGGTAAACAATAAAAACTATAAATATTTATATATTATAAATATTTAATAAATAACTAATTCATCATTTGATCAACTAATTAGTCCCATCAATCAAAGTAAAAAAAGCTATATAATTTAATATTTTCAAATAGTTAATTCATAAAATATATGTAAAAATATAGAACTACCAGTAAATTGTATAATTATATACTTTTATTATTTTTTTTAAAATAATTTAAATAGGAGTTGAATCCCAAACTTTAAGATATGTAAGAAAGAATTCAATTGTTAAGCTCTTAAGTATTTTTATATACATCTGTACCAAATTTAATTTATTAGAAAGTAACTATTTTTTATAAGTAATAAATAATTATTTAATTTTATATTAATTCAATTTATATAATAAAATTAATATATATCAATAAAATAAATATTATAATATATTAAAGATTGTATTATATAATTATTCAATGAATTTAAATTCTATACATACTAATATTAAGAATTAATAAGATTTACATATACATATATATAATACATATGTATATAATAATTTTTTCAATTTATTATTCAATCCAATTTTTAAAATATCAATTAAAAAAATCATTTAACGTATAAAATATTATAAAAATTTATTTTTTTATCTCATCACATTATTCAAAAAAAATATGATAACAAAGAAGATATATATATTATGAAAATACTAAAATTATTATATTATTTATAAATAGTATAATTTATGAGATAAGTTACAACTAGTTTTATTGTAGAAATATATAATAATAAATTTTACATTAATCACTTTAATATCAACAAAACTTTCAATAAAAAATTGAAAATAATAGTTATGTAAAATTATGTATAATTTAATAATAATAAAATTATTATATTAAAATATTTTTAAAAATTATATTTGAGGGACTGATATATATAAAATAGTATAAATTTTCATGTTCATCCTTTATTAATTCCAATTGTATTAATTTCATTTCTTACATATATTTCATAATAATTTCTTTCCTTCTAAATAATAATTTAATTAATTTAGTTTATTCATTTATAATTTTATTGATAGGTTACTGACTTGATAAATAGAAGAATAAAAATTAAATATAAATAACTTATGATTAAAGAAATTAATATAACTTTTTTTGAAGGTTTGAATAATTTAATTTATATTTGTAAATAACAAAATATGTATTATAAATTAAAATTAAAAGTAAATAATTTGTAATAATTTAAATTTTAATTTATAATTAAAATTTAAATATACATAATAGCTCAAAATTATAATTTATATGGATATTTATTTCATATAATTCAATTTTTATAGAAGAAATTTTAGAAAATAATAAAAAATTACCTAAGAGATATAAAAAATTTACTTTTATTTTGTAATAACTTAATTAATAATAATTAATGAAAAATTTTAATAAAAGGATAAAATTAACTAATTAATAATTTATGAGAGATAAATTTGATATAAGCAAAATTACTAACAAAATAAATGGGAATTTAGTTTACAAAAAATTAATTTTTAAAATAAAATCATAAAATATTTTAGTGTTAGTGCATTTTTATTATATGATTTATGTAATATTTTATTATTGTATAATTAGTGTCATATAAGTGTAGTTTTATTTTTGAAGTTAATTGATCAATTAAAACTTTATATAAAATATATTGTATTATAATACTAAAGAAACAAACCAGTACAATGGTAAGGCATGACATTCCTCAACTTAGAGATTCAGGTTTGATTTCCAATAAATGCAATTATAATTTCTAGACAAATAGGATTTGAATGATTTATCCTAACTAGATATGAGTCAAAAGTATTAATAGATTTCAACGGATGTATAAATAAAATGATAAGATAACGTCTGATTAAATTAGTTGGATAATCAATTTAATTTAGATATATAAAAATTATTTTAACTAAATATATTAGTTTTATAATTATTTTATTTTATTTTTTCACGATTTTATTCATGGCAATATGAATTACTAGCCACAGATGTGCATTTCTTGCCACATTTATACTCGTGGCTAAAAGAATCTATTAGCCACAAATGAACCCGTGACTAAAAAAATCATTTATGTTATAGGACCTTTTTTCCTATGGCAATTTCCTTACCATGCTTACTTGTGCCACGAGATCATTTAACCAGTATTTTCGTAGTTAAATAGCATAGCTACCAAATTTTGATCTTGTGCCATGATTTTAATCGTGGCACAAGTGTTAATTTGTTGTAATGATAAGTAATATTTTACGAAAGATAAAACATTTCCATTACTTAATCCATGTTACAGCAGACACTATGGCATTGTTAAAACTTTTCCATAATTTTAATTTTTTTACATTTTTTTGAATTATTCTATTCTTATAATAAGAGATTAAATTGCTATAACTTTCAAATTTTCATAAAACCAATGATAATTTATTGTAAAATGTTTATGGTCTTGCTTGAGAGAGAATTATTGGGTATGGTGGCTTCACATTCATTCAGACAACTAAACGGACTGCAATAACCTCAAAAAGTACCAATTAGAAATATTCGATTTAATTGTCTTTTTATTTTTTATGCGGTTATAAATTACAGTTACGGATACACTTGACCTAACTGTTGCATAGAAAATTGCAATCAAGAATGTTATTTTGACAATTTGTTATACTAATATATGTGTATTTGAAATATAGTAATTCGAAGAGGGATTCTTATTAATAAAGAGAAAATTGAGTTCTTATTTCTTTTGAGTTGTTTCCATTTAATAATTTGTTATAAATAACTAATTCAAACAATCACATGAATGATTAAGTTGAGTGGTTAAAAAAAAAGTTAAATGGGTAAAACACTGAGTCATTTGTGGAGTAAATACTCTCCAAAATTAATTATATATTTATATATTTTGTGTATTATCAAATGAATTGTTACAAGTATAAATTTAGATCATTTTAGATTGGACAATATATGAGTCATTTTTCAGGAAATTCTAGCTCGATTAAGAAAATTGAAAAAACTAATAGATATTAAACTTTCGTGTCCATGATTAAATAATTCAAATGTATGTTTGTTTATGAATAACAACCTAACAAAATATAATGAGATGCTTTAAATATTATTTGTTTTTTAGGTAGATAACTTTTTGAATAACATTTTTTCTCTTGTTTAAAACAATATTCTTACATAATTAATTGTGATATTAATTAATAATATTTTACTAGTTTAGTAAGATAATGACTTGATAGAATTGAAAAATAAATTCTAGTGAGATCATCAATTAATTCTGTTTATTTTTATTCAAAATTTGATAAATTATATTAAAATTATTAAGAAAGAGTAGAAATGACCTCTTGTTACTTTCAGATTCATTTTAGTACATTTTCCTGAATAACGATCCACATACATAGCAAACTTATCCTCGTTTTTATCTCCAGATTTACAATCACAAATGTGTTGAAGAACAACTACTAGAGTCATTGACAGTAGAATTTACACACTCCAATAGGCCTTTATATAGTGCTTAAGAAAGAAAATAGAAAATTGATGTTTCCATGATGGCTTTAGGGTGCATGAATTTTCTCAAAATTTTTCTGAATATTTTGTTCTACATAATGGCAATTGAGAGATCACATCTCAATTAATTCAAATTCCTAATTCAAAAGAAAACTACGCACATAATCTATTTATAGATAATATATTGTACATAATCAATTTATAGATAATATATTCAATAAATATCACACTGGACTTGTGGCTCAATTATTATTTGATATTTCCTGAAAATTTTGTATTTTTAGTTTTATCATTGCAGACATTTACGATAGAACAGATACAATTTTTTGGAATCTTAGCATTTTAAAATCTTGCATGCGCTCCATCTTATTTATAAATCATTCATAATATATAGACCCAAAGAAGAGTAATTACCAGATTTTGTGGATTGCTGTTGAGCATGAATGGAATGTGAAAACGAAGGAGTAATTCAATGATGCCATCTTATATAATGAAATACTTGGCAATGTATTCAACTTGATTAAAATCATTTTCATTTTAAAAAGTTTCCTATAATTATCATTTTTCACCGTGAACGATTATCGTCTTTTGATTAATCAAGCATTCATAGTCTGAAGAATGCATCAATACGTCCGTTCATGGAATATTCATTTCTTACACATTTTGGGATAAAATAAAGGTATCAAGTCATTTACAAAAACACAAGGTCCTTGCTCAAATGACATGTAACCTAAATAGTACACTGATTCTCCTCCTTCTTTTCTAATCTAGCTTGATTCCATTTCCTTACCTTTCAGTTTCTCGGAAAGCTCTCATGCACCTGATTGATAAGTTAACTGATTATGTAAAAAGTATTTTGTAAAATTAATTATTGAATTAGTTGAAATTATAAAATAATATAAAAAATATATTAATATAAATAAATATATAAATTAAAATAATTTATATTTATTTAAATCATCAAATCATATTAATGTAATTAAGATACTCAAAATAAAAAAATAATATTTAATATTAATTAATTACATTTTATGAACTCACAAATTTATTTACCTATATAATTTTTATTTTATTATCATTTATAACAAAATTATAATTACTTAAAATATAATTAATTATATTTTATTTATGAAAGGGATTAGAGTTAGAAACATGCTATTGAAAAAAAAAGTATTTACATTTATGTTATAAAATGCATGGCTTGTAAATTAATAAAAATAATAAGGATAGATTTGAAAAATACTTAAAGATATAGTAACTTATAAATTATAAATTACTCAAAGTAGTTATTAAATTAGAACATTTTTCAATAGGTTAATTTGTGTATAAAGCACCTTTTGAAATTAGTAAATTATAAACTTACTTATTTATTACTTGAAACAAAGCCTAGCTTCTAGAGATAAAATAATAAGATGACAAAATAGAAAATGATGTCCATCACAGTTGTTTCCGGAACATGAATTCTCTCTCTCTCTCTCTTTCCTGGTGATTTGTTGTACTTAAGAGCAAACGAGAGATCATAGGTTGATTAAATTTGATTCCCGATTTAAGAAATAATTATTTTTGCAATTAATTTTATAGATAATGTACTCACTAGATATCAATTCATCAACTTTATAAATTCATTTGGATTTGATTTTTATTTATCCTAATTAATTATTTAAACAAATTCAATAATTAACGAATAATAGAATTACAAATAATCATATAATATGCAGATGTCAACATATCACATGACATGCAACACTGCAGTTCTGTCCTATATAACTTTATAAACTATAAGCCACTAATATAAGGGAAAGAAAAACATTGTAGTATATCACATATAAAATCAGGACATTCAGATTATTCTTTTCTGCAGACAAAGAAAGTTATCAAGGGATTACAAAGTATTATTCTTTCCCCATTTTCCCAATGTAGATAAGAACATTGCTGAATAGACACCTAACAAATAGTTTATCAATTCTTTCCCTTTTCCGTAATTTGCTTGATTTTTTTTTTTTAATTTAACATACATTCTTTCCCTTTTTCCCTTTTCAATTTGATGATTTAAATAAATATAAATTAATTTTCAGTTACCGGTAAATAACTGAAACTTACAGCATTAGTGAAACTTACATTGCTTTACGTTTTTCCTTTTCCGTAATAGGCTCCCAAGGTTTGACGAAGATTCAATCTGCAAAATGAATATAAATGCTAAAATGCACGTGTGAAAAGATTGAAAATTCAGGACGAATCTAATTAAAATACTAAATCCCATTAAAAAAACCTCGAAGAAAAAAATCCTCGCGTGGCAAACAATAAAAAATTTAATATATTGAAATTTTTTTATTTTATAATAATAAAAATATTAATAGGTAAAATTTTTAATTTGAAATAAAAAATAACAAAAAGTTAAATTTTTAGGCAACAGCAGATACTACTATAAGGTAAAGAATGCAGTCAATAAACAATGATTTTTATTTCGAAAGAAAACAGAGACCAAAAATTAAAAGAAAACAGTTGAGTTTCCTAAAAAATGAATTTCCTACGTGCCTTAATATTTGTCTCTCTCGGAGAAGTAACGAAATCTGTTACTCATTTAACATATTTGAAATCCTCACAAACAAGGGTTGAAGCAGTCGGTCTCCCATAGTTGCATGTTGAAGCAGTCATAATAGGGCTGTAAATAAATCAAATTATTCATAAACAATTCGAGCTCAACTTGTAAAAAGTTCAGCTCATGTTCGAGTTAAACTAACTCAAATATAAATAAACTGAGTCTGAACTTCAAAACATAAAACTTATGTTATTTATGAGTTTAAACGAGCTTCTATATATAATTTTGCTTATTATGTTATTTATCATGTTATCAAGTTATTAATTTATTTAATTAGTTGACATTTTGATGTCATAAAAAAAATTCTTGTTATTTTTATTTTACAAAAGAAATAAAAAAAAAGAAATTGCACCTCTAATACTTGAATTCAAATGGTTTATATTTTAAGTCAGTTGAAAAGGCTAAAGAAATTTTTAATGAAAATTTTATACTTGTTTTCTTGTCTATGTAGTAATTATACAATGTTCAAATATTATAATTTGACTACTTTTTATATATATTTATTGAATCAGAATAACATTTGTATTTGTAATGTTATTTATTTGTATCAAAAAATTATCTTACATCTTTTTTTATTATTATTTGCTAAAAATTTATGTAGTATATCAAAATTCATTTCAGTTCAATTAACCTCGTTCAACAGTCAAAATTAAGCTCAAATTTTGAAAGTTCGATGAAGTAAGCTCAAACGCACAAAAACTCAACTCATTTGCGGCTCAAGTCACAATGTTGTTCTTTGAATCAATTTTCAGTTAGCCCATGATGCTACACCCTATATATATATATATATATATCTTTTAATTTAACATACATTCTTTCCCTTTTTCCGGAAAAGGGAAAAAGTTTATCAATGTAGATAAGAATATTCAGATTAAGGTGGGATGATGCTACAGCCTTCCCGTTCGCAATGGGGCCTGAAAAGCAACTTAATCAGCAATATGGGTGGTTGTAGCCATTATTAGTTGTTGCCGATCTATCCAATGATTGGGCAAGAACCCGCTTGCTTAAACAAATTGACTTTTTGAAACACAGTTGCCATTATTAGTTGGTTGTGGCCATTGTTTGTTGGTCACCGTTTCCAATAAAAAATCCATTAGAAATCCAATGAAAAAAATTTGCATCCTATGTTCGACAAATTTTTCAACAAAAATTAATGCACAATGAATTTTCAAATAAATAAAATTCATTTGAAATTTGAAACTGTTTTATGCGCAAACAACGCCCCCTCTTCTTCCTCCTGCAACTATCATCAGAAAGCCTATTTTGTCCTCCATGTTTGATTCTTGACTTTAATGGTAAAATTTACATTCTAAGCCGAGTGAGTTGTTCATTATGCTTTGCTTATAACTTTCATAGATTGTTTTTATTGATTTCTTTTATTTTTCATGTTATAATTTTTTTTATTTTGATTTATTGTTTCAGATCTAAGCTTGTGTAAGACAAAATTAGGCTTTTATCTTACTTGCATACAAGATTAGTAAATTTCTTTTGCTAGTCAGTAAGTTAATTAATATTAAAACAATCAATTTTTTAATCAGAATAATGAGTAAATTTAGATTCAGTGAATTAAGATTAATTATTCGGGTGTTGCTATGGGTACCAAAAATACAGATCCGAATTCAGTCCCCTTGACAATGGGTCGTGAAAAGCATCTTAATCAGCAATACGGGTGATTGTGGCCATTACTACACAGTTGCAAACATTGTTAATACCTACCAATATTTGATCTGTTATAATTTGCTTGATTTTCTATTGTTTATTAAAAAAAAAAGGCTAAGAATGAGACATGAATCTTATTTTTTTTTCCATTTCTTTGATTTCCACTACTCTTTGGTAAACCGTTAATGTTATATAAATTAATCTAGGGATTTGAGATTGCAATATATTTAAATAAGTGCTGTCTTAAAAAAAGGCTTATATATATATAAACTCTTATATTATACCTAATGTGTAAAAAGTCCCACATGTTTTAAAAGATATAATTAAAATGGTTGAATTATATATATTGTGCAGAAACCACCACCGCTATCTCTCCTAGTAAATTTTAATCGTAGAAGGGGGCTTTTGCAATTATTTCTTTTTAGTATGTTTAGTTGAACAAAAACTAACTTTTTAAAATTACATTTATATATAAAATTTAAATTTGAAAATAAAAATTTTAAATTCCAAAGTTAATATTTAAATATTACCAAATTTAAAATATTAATTTATAATCAATCTTTTAAACTAATTATTCATAATCAATTATATTGAAAATTTATGTCCAACATTGATTTCAAAGAAAAATTTAGAAAATTAATTTTTACTTTGAAAATTAATATTTAAATACTACCAAATATAAATTATTAATTTTAGAATATTTTTAAGTTCATTATTCATAATTAATTACATACAAAAGTAATTATTCCTACCCTACAACATAATGTTAAAAATATTTCGTCTTTTGTTCGTTCTATTGCCTTTTTAGCACTTTCATTTATTACAAATGCATATTTTTATGAAGCTACTTTCATAATAATGAACATAACTTGAAATCGCAATTAAAGTTTTATGTCCAGATGATCTCATGTAATATATATATATATATATATATCGGTGTAATGAGTGTGTACGCTCATAAGTATTTTCGAAATATGTTTTTATGTAAAACAATCTTTTTTGACAATAGGTTATTTTTAAATTAAATTAATTTAAGATGAAAAAGGGAAATTATATATATACGTCAAATGACTATTTTTAAAATATTCATAAGTAAAATTATAGTTCAGTTAAGTAAATCATAATTAAATAAATGATTTTTAATATAAATGTGTAGCATAAAAATATTATTAGAAAAAATGAGCTCAAAACAAAAGGTTAAATTGTGATTCTAAGTTTTGTATTATTCAAAAAATAATTTAGTAAAAATATATCAATATTTTAATTTAAATATTAGGTTCCAAAGTAAAAACTATTATTTCAAAATTTGAATTTAAATCTATTTTGGTATAAAATTGATTTTAAAAAATTAATTCTCATGTAATCAAACATACTAAGAAAAAAATAGTAGAAAACCTCCCACACCATTAAGGATTTGAAAGGAAATATAGTGAGGGGTGTTTTCTGCTCAACATTTATATTTTAAATGGATGGATTACACCTTTTAAAGCATGAGAGATTTTTTTGCACATGAAGTATAATATAAGGGGTTATTTATATTTTAGCAAGAAAAAAACTAAAGTATGACATATGAATCTTTTTTTTTCTTTGAACCTCTTTTTCCTTATCTAAATAAACAATTCATGTTGCATATAGTAAATAAGGAATTTGAGGATTGCACTTAGACATTCTTAGGTTACTTTGTCTATATCATCTTTCCTTTAATTAAGTACTCAAAATTACTTTTGATACCCCTAATTAATTATCCAATGCACAAAGTTATTTAATTCCTCATTGCTATATTGTCTCATATAATTTAATAATATCATTGTTGAAATCAATGTTTCTCTTGTACATCACAAACAATTTGCTCCATTCTTATGAGCAAAATGAAATTAATTATAAAGATTAATTGATATTCCTATGAACAATCAATTATTAAAGCTACATTTTTTGTATACAGAGGCATTGAGATGCTCAAGTAAAGGAACTTGGAGAATTGTGAAAAAAATTAGAAAAAAAAATATGCACTATCAAAAGGAGATTTGAAAATCAAGCATTTTAACTTGGGAGATAATCTTGAAATATCAAAAAAAGTTCTAGAGTAAAGTAACTACCAATCTTAAAGAAAGGATTTTGATTAGGAAAGATGGGGATGAGAACCTACTTTTAGAGATTGAGATGTTACTGGTCATAAAAAATGAGAAAGCTTGGGCTCTATTTAGTAAATGATCTCCCATATTAGTTGTAGATTATGACATTCCAATATATGACACTTCAAGAAATTTTGAAATTTGGCAAACAAATATTGCAAAACTTGGTATTGACATAGCTTTCAAAGATTATAATCACATGAAATGTTCATAGGAGCCTTAACATCATTGATACCTTTTTTAGCTTTATAACCTTTCATTTGCTCTACAAAATGTTAATTGCCCAGAACCAAATTGTAGGCTTATAATGAAGGTCAAATCCATTGAGTATGTGTGACCATTAGAAGATTAACCAACATCTTATATGTACTCCTAAAAAGGAAGGTAATAAAGCCTTATAACAATCATGAATTTCAAGTAAGTTTAAGTTCATTAAATTGTTTTAAATTACCATTACAAGGAAGTGAACATTTGTTACTTAAGAATAACAATTATGTAAGCCTAATTAGCTTCGAGCGAGAATAATAATACTAGATTATTATGCTTAAAATTTAAATTTGGAATTGGATAATACTATCTAGGTATTAATAACTAACTATGATCACATCATTGCATAATTATGCTTTGCTTATTTCCATTGGCAATGCTATATATATATATATATATTAAATAGAATGTCTTCCATTTACAACATCTGTTGCATAAGCACATTGTCATATTCTCAAGGCAAAAGGTGCAATTTAATTTTAGAAAAGTTCTAGTAGTTTAAGGTGATAACAAAACTCGTTATCATATTCTCGAGACCACAGCCAATATAATTGTATTTCCAAGTTATTCACTTATGACATTTCCAATTTATAAGATTATTCTTCCTTGAAATGAGACTTTGTATTTCAATTTCTTGCATGATAAATTAATCAAAATATAAATTACACTTTATTCATGTGTGATTTTTGCAACTTTCAATTAAATTGCTTGTAATTTTAAGTGTTGATGTCATCCACCTATTCTTTCCACCCTTTATACTTTGGTTACATAAACTATTTTCCATCTAAATTTTAGTTTAGAAAAACATGTGTAATGCACAAATTTTATGATCATCAAAATTTTAACCTAATTTCACACACGTGAAAAGTGAATGGAAGCTTTAGCATCACTACTCTTGAATAATTAAGTCAAATTTAAGGAAACAATAAGCATGTATGTTTCTCGTATGTTAGATTTTTTTTTGGTGTTAAATGTTTCTATGAATGAGTGTTAAAATTAGATCAAAATTAGGAAAACAATGAACATGTGTATTTTTTGTTAAATTTTAAATAAAAATTTAGATAGGTAAAGTGTTAATGATTAAAAGTATAAATAGGTCAATTTTAACATTGAAAATGCCAAATCTAGGTAGGTAGGTAAAATATAAGAAATAACTTCCTTTGTTAAAATCTTCTTTGATACCGATAATTCTCAACATTGCTTTTCAAAAAGAGCTTTTCTTCCATATTTGAATTCAATATGTAAATATTATGCCACCCCATAGAGTTCCAACATTCTCAGAAAAATAATTAAATATTATGCCATCTCAACATTTTGCTGAAAAAGAATGTAAAGGAATTTATAGAATTTCACCATGAGAAAGTATCAGCTTTTACATACAAATCAAAACAAGTCCAGAACTATATATAGCACAACAAATGAATAGAAAAACAGAAAGTAAATTGTTTCTTCCCTTTTTCAATGTAAAATCACTGCATCTAATCGATAGGAAACTAAGATTAAATGTCTTCATGATTGTCCTTTGACTTTATGATGGTTGCTTTTTTTCATATTTTCCCAAATTAATGAATTCAAAATAATATTGTAGTCAAATTAAAAATATAATTGTGACCTAATGTAGGAAATTCAACTAGAAAGAAGCTAACATCTTAATTGGGAGATAATGCTGAACTATCAAAAAAGTTCTAGTGCAAAGTAACTACCGATTTCCAAGATAGGGCTTCGAATAGGAAGGATGGGCGACAATGTGCTTTTGGAGATGGAGATGGAGATGTTGCTAATCATGGAGAATATGAGAACTTGGGCTTTATTCCATAGAGGACCTCTCATATTAGTTGTGGACTATGATATTTTGATCTGTAACACTTCAAAAAATTTTGAAAATTGGTGAACAAATATTGTGAAACACAATTTTGACATAACTTTCAATGATTACTATCACATAAAACATTTATAGAAGTATGAATGTCATTGGTACTATTTTCAGCATGATAAACTTTTGTGTGCTCCTTAAAACGTTAATTGGCTTAAACTAGATTGCAAGCTTAAAATGAAGGTCAAATCAATGAGTACATGTGCAACCATGAGAAACTTAGCCAACATCTTAAAGGTAGTCCCAAAAAGGAAGGTGATGAAACAACATTACAATCATGAATTTCAAGTAGGTTTAATTTCATTAAATTGTTTTAAATTACCATTACAAGGAAGATAATATTTGTAATTTAACCATAATAATTATGTAAGCACATATAGATTTGAGCAGGAATAATGGTACTAGATTATTATACTTAAAATTCAAAATTGAAAGTGGAAAATGCTATCTAAGCTTTAATAACTAACTACGATCACATTATTGTATAATTATGTTTTGCTCATTTTCACTAGAAATGCTGCATCTTTTTTTTTTTAATAGAAAGTCTTCCATTTACAACATCTAATGCGTAGGTACATCTTCATATTCTCAAGACAAAAGGTATAATTTATTTTCAAAAAGGTCACCCATAGTTTAATGTGATAGTAAAACTCATTATCACATTCCCATGACAGAAGCCAGTATAATTGTATTTGCAAGTTATTCACTTATGACATTTCCAAGTTATATGATAATTCTTCCTCAAAGTAAGGCTTTATATTTCACTTTCTTGCATGATGAATTAGGAGAACAGCAAATTGCACTTTATTCATGTATGATTTTTCTCTTTTTTATTTAACTTGCTTGTGATTTTAAGTGTTGATATCATCCACCTATTCTTTCCACCCTTTACACTTTGCTTGCCTAAACTATTTTTCATCTAAAATTTAATTTAAAAAAGCATGTGTGATGCACAAATTTTATGATCATTTAAATTTAACCTAATTTTATCCATGTGAAAACTGAATGGAAGCTTTAACACCTCTACACTTCAACAGTTAGGTGAAATTTGTGGAAATAGTGAGCATATATGTTTCTCATATGTTAGAATTTTTCTTTCTATAAAATACTTCTAAGAATGAGTGTTAAAATTAGATGAAATTTAGGGAAACAATGAACATGTGCATTTTTCATTAAATTTTGAATAGAAAAATAATTTAGAAAGATAAAGTGTTAACGATTGAAAATATAAATAGGCTAATTTCAACACTTAAAACATCAAATGTGGTAGGTGGTAAAATATAAGAAACAACAAATTTTCCTTTCTTAGAATCTTTTATGATACCAATAATTGTCAACATTATTTTTAAAAAACTAAGCTTTTCTTACATATTTGAATTCAATATGTAAATATTATGCCATCCCATAGAATTCCAACATTCCCAAAAAAGTAGTTAAATATTATGGCATCTCTTGGAGCCCCAACATTCTCTTAGAAAATATTACATATCATCAAATGCAAAAACAAAAGTAAATGTTACATGGACAATATAGATGACTTCAATTGAAATCACAAACATTTAATGAAACCAATTTTTTTCCTAAGCACTTTGCTTAACAAGAATGCAATGGAATCTACAAACTTTCACCAAGAACAAGTATAAGCTTTTACATGCAAATCCAAATAGGTCCAGAACTATATATAGCCCAATAAATGGATTTAAAAACTGAGTAAATTTTTAACAACAATTGTTTCTTCCCCCTTTCGAATGTAAAATCACACCGTCTAATCGATAGAATATCAATATTGGAAGTCTTCATGATTCTCCTTTAACTTTATGATGGTCCTATTTTTTGGGATTTTCCCAAATAAATGGATTAAAAATAAGATTGCAGTCAATCATGAATATAATTGTGAATTAATGCAGAAAATTCAACCAGAAAGAAGTCATACCAAACTTTTGGAAAATTCATTGAAACTTTTTTCTAACATAGCAATGCCCTCAATCTTTCACCACCCGATATATATTCAGCAGCTACATGAATTTCTTTGAAAACAAAGCTTCTTTTCCTTTCTCTTTTCATAATTTTTTTATTCATATCATAGTACAAATAATACTTTTGTCATGGCTAAAATATTTCTAATTATGTGGTAGTATAAATGATATTTTACCAAGGATAAAGCATTTTCATAACATAATTCATGTTACAATATGTACTTTGGCATAGGTAAAGGCTTCATTTTGTGCAAATAGTTAATAAACTACTTAGTAGCTGATAGCTGATAGTTGATAAACTAACTAAAATATTTTATAAAATTAACTGTTAAACTAGTTGAAATTATAAAATGATATAAAAAGACATATTAATAGAAATATATATAATTAAAATAATTTATATTTATCTAAAAATTAAATTATATTAATGTAATTAAAAAGTTTAAAATAAAAGTATAATTTCTAATATTTAATTAATTATATTATATAAAATTATATATTTATTTACTTATATAATTTTATTTTATTATTTATTATAAAATTATAATTACTTAAAATATAATTAAATATATTTTTAAAAATTACTTAAATTTATATTACAAAAGATATAGATTGTAAATTAAAAGAAAAAATAAGGATATATTTGGAAAGAATTTAAAAAAATAGTAGCTTATAAGTTATAAGTTACTCTAAGTAGCTTATTAAATCGAAACTTATAAGTTACCTAAAGTAGCTTATAGGTTAGTGTAAGAAATACTTTTAGAGGCTAGCTTATAGCTTATTGACCAAGTTAATAAGCTATAGGCTAGCTTATTTGTTGAATAAAATGGAGCCAAAATTTTTCCCATTTCATAATTTTTTTTGTTTTTTGTATAGTTATTTGAATTATTTTATTCTAAGAGATAAAATTAGCATAATTTTCAAATTTTCATAGCACAAATTAACTTATTGTAGTTCGTTTATATTCTTGCTTGAGATATAACCATTGGGTATTGTCATTCATTCAGACAAGTAAATGGACCACACATAACCTTAAAAAGCACCAATTAGAAGTATTTGATTTAATTGTCATTTTATTTTTTATGCAGTTATAAATTACCGTAAGGGTTACACTTGAATTAACAAAATTATAAATAAATGAGAAAAATGTGACTGTTGCATAGAAAATTGCGATTAAGAATGTTATTTTGACAATTTGTTATACAAATATATGTGTATTGGAAATATACTAATTCGGATAGGGAATCTCATTAATAAAGAGCAAATTAAGTTCTTATTTCTTTTGATTTGTTTCCATTTAATAATTTGTTATAAATAATTAATTTAAATAATCACATATATGATTAAGCTGAGTGGTAAATGAAAGTTAAATGGGTAAAATACTGAGTTATTTGTGGAGTAAATACTGTCCAAAATTAAGTATATATTTATATTTTTTTGGTCTATCATCAAATGAATTGTTACAAGTATAAATTTATATCATTTAAGATTGACGATATATGAGTCATTTTTCAGGAAATTCTAGTTCGATTATGAATATAAGAAATAGTATATATTAAACTTTTGTGTTAATGATTAAATTATTCAAAAGTACGTATGGTTATGAATAACAACCTAAGAAAATATTATCAGATATTTTAAAAATTATTTAATTTTAGTAGATAACTATTTAGAAAACATTTTTTCTTGTTTAAAACAATACTCTTACATAATTGATTGTGATATTAATTAATAATATTTTACTATTTTAATAATATAATGACTCTTTAGAACTGAAAAAGAAATTATGGTGCGATCATCGATTAATTTTGTTTATTTTTATTCAAAATTTAATAAAACTATAATAAAATTAATAAGAGAGAGTAGAAATGACCTCTTGTTACTTTCAGATTCGCTTTAGTACCTTTTCCTAAATAACGATTGATCCGCGTGTATAGCAAACATATCCTCGTTTTTATTTCCAAATGTAATTTAGATTTACAATCACAAACGTTTTGAAGAACAATTACTAGAGTCATTGACGGTAGGATTTACAGATTCCAATAGGCCTTATGTGATGCCTAAGAGAGAAAATAGAAAATTGATGTTTTTCATCATGGTTTTAGGGTGTATAAATTTTCTCAAAAATTTCTGAATATTTTATTCTACATAATCGCAATCGAGAGATCACATCTCAATTAATTCAGATTCCTAATTCAAAAGTTAACTATGTACATGATCAATTTATAGAAAATATATTGTACATAATCAATTCATAGATAATATATTCAATAAATATCACATTAGACTTGTGGCTTGATATTTCTTGAAAATTTTGTATTTTAAATTCTATTGTTACGGACATTTATGATACAAAAGATATAATTTTTTTGGAAGCATTTTAAAATCTTGCATGGATGCGCTCCATCTTATTCATAAATCATTCATAATATACCCAAAGAAGAGTAATTGCTAGATTTTATGGATTGCTGCTGAGCATGAATGACTGGAATGACATTATTTTTAAAATCTTACATCAAAGCGCTCCATCCTATCAATAAATCATTCATGATGGACCCAAAAAAGAGTGATTAGCAGATTTTATGGATTGCTGTTTAGCATGATGGAATACTTTGAACCTATAAAAGGATACAGAGTCTTCAAAGAGTTATGGTCTCAAGAATCCATAGGTTATTAAAGAGTCCATTAATTGTGGTAGTAGATCCTCAAAGCAATGTATTGAACCCAGATGCAAGATAATTAGGAGGGGATGATGCCACAGCCTTCACGCTTACCAAGGAGCATGAAAAGCAACTTAATCAGCAATGCGGGTGGTTGTGGCCATTATTAATTCATGCTCATTTTCCCATATATGACTGGGTAAGAACACTCTTGCTCAAACAAATTCATTTTTTATACACAGTTACAAATTTTTAACAGTAGGAGGGGGCTTTTCCAATTATTTCTTTGAGTATGTTTAGCTGAACATAAATTAACTTTTACTTTTATGCATAAAATGCAAATTTAAAAATAAAAATTTTAAATTCCAAAGTTAATATTTAAATATTACCAAATGTAAAATATTATTTTATAATCAATTTTCTAACTAATTATTCATAATCAATTATATTGAAAATTTATATCCAACATTGATTTCAAACTAAAAACTAAAAAAAAAATTTCTACATTGAAAATTATTATTTAAATATTACCAACTATAGATTATTAATTTATAATATTTTGAAGTTTATTATTCATAATGAATTATACACCAAAATAATTGTTCCTACCCTAAAACATAATGTTAAAAATATTTCATCTTTTGTTCATTTTTTTGCATTCTTAGCACTTCTATTTATTACAAATACATATTATTATGAAGCTATTTTTATAATAATAAATATAACTTGAAATCACAATTAAAGTTTTATGTCGAGATGATCACTTGTAAGATTATGAAGCTATTTTTATAATAATAAATATAACTTGAAATCACAATTAAAGTTTTATGTCGAGATGATCACTTGTAAGATATATATATACATATATATATATATATATATATATATACATATATATATATATATATATATATGGTGTAGTGAGTGTGAACGCCCACAAGTATTTTAGAAATATATTTTCATGCAAAATGCACGTAACTTGGTTATGTAATGGGATGATGCTATAGCCTTGGTGAATGAGAGCACGCTTTCTAAAATAAATTCATTTTTTGATACACAGTTGCGAACATTGTTGATACCTAGCAATAATTGATTTAAAAGGTGTAATTAAAATACTTGAACTATATATATTAAGCAGAAACTAAGTCCGCTGCCTCTCTTTGCAAATTTTAATGGTAGAAGGGGACTTTTCTAATTATTTCTTTAGTATGTTTAGTTAGAAAAGAAATTAACTTTTTAAAAATTGCTTTAATAATTCAGTTTTAAAAAGAATTTCAAATTCTAAAATTAATATTTAAATATTGTAAAATATAAAATATTAATATATAATCAATTTTTTAAAACTAATTATTCATAATCAATTATATTCCAAATTTATGTCCAACATTGGTTTCAAATTTAAAATTGAAAAATATTTTTTACTTTAAAAATTGATATTTCAATATTGCTAAGTATAAATTACTGATTTATAATAATTTTTTAATGAATTATTGAAAATTAATTATATTCAAATCAATTCTTCCTAACATGTACAACATTAAAATATATTTCATCCTTCACTTGGTTTAGTTTCATCTGGAGCACTTTTCTTTATTACAAATGCATATTTTTATGAAGCTGTTTTCATAACAAAATCACAGTTAAAATTTTATTTTGAGATTATTTTTTCTAATATATGTATAAAGAGAGAGAGAGAGAGACAGATGTGTATGTGCATAAGTGTTTGAGAAATCATTTATTTAATGATCATCTGATTAAATAAATTATATTTGTTTCCTATAAGTAATTAAGAAATATCATTTATTATAAAGATAAAATAATGTTCTCTCATAAAAATCTTATTTCTAAAATAAATTAATTTGAAAAGAAAAAGGCAAATCATATATACATAAAAATACTATTTTTAAATATTTATATATAAACTTGTAATTCACTAAAACAAATCAAATTAAATAAATTATTTTTAACACAATTATCTATATATGCATAAAAAAATATTAAGAAATCATATCAAAATAAAATTTTAATTCTGAATCTAAGTTATATATTATTCAAAAAATAATTTCATAAAAAATGTGTCTATAAAAAAGAAACTGATCAAAATATAATGACATATTTTTAAAAAGTTGTTTTACACAATAGTAGGAAGAATTAATCTTAAATATAATTGATTATGAACAATTAATTTTGAAATTATTATAAATTAATTGTTTATATTACAATATTAACTTTGAAAATAAAAATTATTATTTGAATTCTCAAATTTTAAATCTATTTTATATTTACAATTGATTTTAAAAACTAAATTTTTGTCTAATTAAGCAAATTAAAAATATAAGAGGAAAAACTCCCTACTATTATGCATTTCAAAGGAAATATAACAGAAGGGATTTTTTTTTATTTCTTTTGCTCAACATGTATTGTTTAAATGATTGGATTACACCTTTTAAAGCATAAGGGGTGTTTTTGCATATGAAGTATAGTATAGGGGATTATTCATAATCTAGCGTTAAAAAATCTAGGTATGGCATATAATTCTATTTTTTGTTCTTCAAACCACTTTCATTTCTCCTTATCTAAATAAACCATTAATGTTACTTATACTAAACAAGTGATTTTAGGATTGCATTTGGATATACTTAGGTTACTTTCTCTACATCATCTTTCCTTTAACTTAGAACTCAAAATTTGCTTTTCATACCCCCAATCCAATGCACTTAAGTCTTCAATGCAATATATTCTCACATAATTTAATTATAACTTTGTTGAAGTCCATATTTCTTTTGTATATAACCAAGCATTTACACCATTCTTGTGAACATAATGAAATTTATTATGAGGATTAATATGTCCCTATGAATAATTTGATATGGAATAGATGCTACATTTTTTTATGGAGGAACCAATGAAGCTTGAGTAAAATAATTTGTGGAAAAAATCGAAAGAGATACAAATTCTCTATCCAAAGGAATTGTAAAATTTGAGCACTTTAATTTGGGCAAAGAACTTGACATATCAAAAAAGTTCTAGAGTACAGTAATTGCCAATTTTCAAAAGAGGATTTTGAATTGGAAGGATATGGATGACAATGTGCTGTTGAAGATGGAGTTGTTGCTGGCAATGAAGAATGAGAAAGCTTGAACTTTATTCAATAAAAAACATTTCATATTTATTGTGGATTATGATATTCTAATCTATGGCACTTTAAAAAATTTTGAAAATTGACAAATAGATATTGTGAAACAAGATTTTGATAGAGCTCTCATGGATTACAATCACATGAAGCGCTCACAAGAGCTTCAATGCCATTACTACCATTTTCAGCTTAATAACCTTTTATTTGCTCATAAAATGTTAATTGCCTCAAACTAGATTGCAGGCTTAAAATAAAAAGTTAAATCTATTGAGAACATTTGTGAGCATGAGAAGTTTAATTAACCTTTTAAAGGTACTCCTAAAAAGGAAAGTATGAGGTTACACAATAATCATGAAATTCAAGTTCATTAAATTTGTTTTAAATTACTACTACAAGGAAGAGATCATTTGTAATTTAAGTATAGTAGTTTTGTATGGTCAATTAACTTGGAGCAAGAACAATGGTACCCAATTATGATACTTGAATTTCAAATTTGAGACTATAAATACACTATTATATGATTATGTTTTGCTTATCTCCATTGATAATGTTATATCTTCATTCTATTTTGATAGGAAAGTCTTAAATTTACAACATCCGAAGCGAATGTGCAAAATTTAGGAAAGTTTTAACAGAAGTTGCTAGATATGTTGCCAATTTAATGTGATAGCAAAACTGATTAACATATTCTTAAGACAAAAGCCAATATAATTGTATTTCCAAGTTATTTGCTTATGATGTTTCCAAATTATATGATTATTCTTCCTCTTCTAAGTACCTATGTATTTCACTTTCTAACATGATAAATTAGGAGAAAGGTAAATTATACTTTATTCACATGTGATTTTATCCTTTTTCATTTAACTTACCTAGAGTTTTAGGTGTTGATATTACTCATCTATTTTTTCCACTATTAACATTTTGTCTACTTAAACTATTGTTCATTCAAATTTAAAAAAGATAAACGTATAATGCACAAAATTTTATGATTATCTAAGTTTAACTTAATTTAGTACATGTGAAAAGTGAATGGAAGCTTTATCACCACCACTCTTCAATAGTAAGGTCAAATTTAAGGAAGGTTTCAATACATTTTTGATCCCCTAAAATATAAATTGATTGCATTTGACCCATCTTAAAATATTCATTCAATTTGGGTACCTTAATACACATTTTAAGCTGAAGTTTGTCCTTTTGAGAAATGGCCATTTAAATTCTAATGTTCTTGCCAATGTGGCAAAAAAGAGGCTAGCCTAGCAAGCACGTAGGGACCATTTGATGGGTCTATTACAATTCGTGCGCCACATACATGATCTTCACTATTCTTTATGTGCTGTAAAAAATTTTAATTTTTGTAAGGAAATTTTATTTATCTCAACTATTGAAATTAAAGAAGAATTGAAATTTAATGTTAATTAAATTAAAAAATAGAAATCAATGAAGAGAACTAAATCTGAAAAGTTGAAACCCAAACATTTAAATCCTAAAATCTTTGTCCTGAAACATTATCCTTAAACCCTAACATCTCCTACATCAACGATGACAAAAAGAAGCAAATGGACCTAGGAATTGTTAGAGCTAGATAGCGTCTAAATGGGTGATCTAATGACTCAATTGGGTGTTGCTCGAGGTGCAATGCTTTTCCTTTCAAATTGTTTTTTTAAGGCATTTTTTATGGTTTTCTCTATTTTTAGTCAGAATTGATACGAGAAAGGGAAAATGGATGTTTCACGAGGGCTTAGAAGGGTACATAAGTTCCTTTACTGCTTTCTAAAATGGTAGGTATGGTGCTTTTACTATCTGCATGTGAGGCTATGCTACAAGAAAAAAAAAAGGACTTGAACAAGGTTTTGAAGGTGATTTCCTTGAAGATAGTGGTCCACTACTTTATGTTGTTTTATTCATTATTGGAATTATGCATGATGAAATCCTTTGGTTCCATTTCTAACAAAAATAGTAACATTGACATGTTGCTTTCTCAACATTTTGTTGAGGTTAACTTAAAAACTATTCGAAATTAATTTAATATTTCATTTTTTTTATAATTTTTGTATCTTTTGAACCAATTTGTTAATGAAAGGTAACAAGGAGTGAACTCTTCAACTTCCACTACAAAAAATTTGGTTATAACTGCAACAATTTTATGATAAATTTTGCGATGGTTTTAAACCCTGCAAAGTGATTAGTGGCGGTTTCCCTGACTGTCATAAAAGTGATCGTTATATTACATTTTTGCAATAGTTTTTTTTATTGCCAGCATAACTATCACAAAATTAATTTTTGCTTTTAACTTAGTAGGGGTTAAGACCATCACTAAATGAACATAAAAACTTTTTACTTACTTCATTTAGTAGAGGTTGTAATCATCGCTAACTGATTGCTAAAATTTTAACCTTCAATTTAGCAAGGGTTAAAACTATTGTTAATTGATTCTTAAAATTTTAACTTATAACTTAGCAAGAGTCAAAACCATCGCTAATTGATTCCTAGAATTTTAACTTATAACTTAATAGGGGTCAAATTTGTCACAAATTTACTACAAAAAGTTTAACTTTTCCTTTAGTAGGGATTAAAACCATCACTAACTAATTATAAATTTTATTAATTTTAATTTAATGAAAGTTATAACTATCACAATTTTATAGTGAAAATTCTTATTTTTAATTTAATAAGAAGTTTAATTACCACTAATATTTTAACTATTAAAATTCCTTTTTAAATTATGCAAATAAAAATATCTTGCTAAAATATATCAAAACTAACAAATTTCAAAATGTACTTTCATTAACGTAATTTCATAATCATTTTATAGTCTATATAAGTTTTGTTAAATACAAAATAGAATAATAACTGCTAGATATTGTTTAAACTAGCATCTTTAACAAAATCATCTTAAGAACTTGCAAAATAGAAGAAGTGCTAGATATTTGTTTAAACTAGCATCTTCAAGAAAATCATCCTAAGAACCAACAAAATAGGATAACTAATAATCCATCCTTGTTTTGTTATATATAAAATACCAAAAAGTCTTTGATATCATCTAAACTTGCTCATCATCAAAGCCATCCTCTTCAGCACTAGCAAAATCCTCACCATGGGCACTAGCTCCAAATGATCTTGTTTCCATAAATAGGTCTTGATTTTGCTCACTTACCTTATCATTTGGCTGACAACAATAAATATAACACAATTTGTTAAATTGCCAAACTAGTGTTAACTCAAAAAATTGAATATATCATCTAAATAAAGACATTTGCTTAATAAAATCATCTGCATAGCGACTACCTTATTTATAGAAATTCTATAGAGATAATGTTAGAATATTTTCTCAATAAAATATCACCAAAATATTTGTCACTTATCATACACAAACGCTTGATGTGATATAGCTTTAATAAAAAAGATAGTTTTGAATATTTTGTACACCCTTCATACAATTCTTCATTACCATCCTGAAGTAACTCATGAAATTCTTTATAATCTCCACTCATTGTCTCATTTAATACTTCATTTTCTTCAACATCAAGTTTATGTGATGAGTTAGCCTCATTGTCCACATGTCTAGCATATCCACCAAAAGTTCCATAAATCAAGTTTTTTTTGTAGGATTTTGAATTGGCAAGAAGTGAGTTTCCATATTTTCTGTTACATAAATCCTACTAGAGATAGCCCCTGATGTATCTTCCCCATGCCAAATCCAATCAATATATTCTATAGTGAATTGTTTACATATCAAGTGATCATATGCCTTATCTCTAGTTAACCATTTTTTGAATTTGCATTTTTGACACAGACACTTAATTCTCCCTTCAATAGAATTTTAATCAATAGCCAAATCAAGAAACTTATTCGATCCTTCTTTATACTCATCAATGCATTTGGGCTTGGTAATCCAAGATTTATCCATATTAATGAAATTATGAACTTTACTCAGTTGTACCTATTAAGTCATAGTGAATACATATAAAAGTATATTAAACTTCACTCCATTATGAACTTTATAGATACATACAAAATAATAATGAGTATAAAAATCAAGAAATTAAGGAGAGAAGGTAAACAACAAGGAGCTAAGTCAATGAAAAATATATTGGACTTGAACAAATTTTATTTTTCAATGAATAGAGATCTAAAGTTTTAAATTATTTTTATAAAAAAAGGAAAAACTTATTAATATTCTAATTTTAAAATAATTTTTTATTCAATGTCTCACAATATTGCGACCGTCATATCAGCTTAATATTGGATAAATTTTTTAGGGATAATATTGGGTACTAATCGTAAAATCAAGAGTACCACAAGAAAAGGATATCTTGACCGTTTAAGAAAGGTAAACAAAATTTATATAATAATATTTTTACAAAATAATATCTTTAAAAATATTATAAATATAAACTTTTTAAATAACGTAGTAGGCCATTAAGCACGAATTAAGATATTCTATAGATCAATAGCGCGGATTCACCCTAATATTTTGCAATACATCAACGCTAATGTTCACTCCCCAAGTTGAAAAGAAAATGTTGTAGAAATGAAATCTAAATACCAACTACTTCACAAATTAGAGCACGACGTCTAAACACAAATAGACAACTCATCAAAAGTTTTGGAGAAAAAAATAGGAATAAATTTAATAATATATTGATATATTATCAAATTTAAAAATATATATTTATAATTTATTTTTTATATATCATAGATCAGATAAAAATATACTAATAATTAGATTTAATGGTATATTAATACATTGCCAATTAATGATGTATCATAATTTTTTTTAAAAAGAATATTTTGAATAAGAGAAACTTGACTTTTGACCAATGAATTAATTTACTGAATTTTTAGTACTCGGCTTATACAGTCCAATAAGATGATTAAAAAAATGCTTATAAACTGTAATGACCTAATGATAATTCGCTTATAGAAGGAAAAATCCAAAATCTAACCATGACCAAATCGTAAGCATATGGCTATGGTATCGCATATAACAAAAAAAAAAAAATGGAAAAGGTCAAAATGTAAAGTTTCATTCAAAATAAAATGATGATACCAGATAATAATACTTCTTGTCTTGTCGCATAAAGCTTGTCATATAAAATTATTATATTTCTATTTTTTTTATTTTACATTCTATTGTTATATTAGAGGGTAACAGTGACCAGAACTTAGAGGAATAGTGATTTTTGTTTCATCCTAGTAAATATTTTTTTATATATTTTATTTTCATGTAGTAGGAGATTTCATTTTTAAATTATTTTCTTTTTAATTTATCTCCCTCTTAAATTGGATGAATAAGTAAAGAGATTCATTAATGTTAAATGAAAATATAAAATAGAGTAAAAATTAGTAAATGTACCTGCTTAGGTAGTTCAATCAAAGACAACAATGGTTGTTGATCCAAGAGAAAAGCCTCTTAATCTAACTACATTGCAAATCAAAGGAATGCAAGGCAAAATGATAATTTATTAGAAGAATTCTTCATTGCCTAATAAAAGCATGAAATATATAGATATTCATTCATAGAAACTAAAAGTTAAAAATATTTGTTCCATCTTCTTCTCCAGTGAATCCAATACATATTTTTGCTCTTAGTCAAAATCATAAGATGGTATAGTTCAATTATGTAATCATCAAGATCATTGGTTTTGTATCAAGAATAATTTTTTAAGATACTGACTTCTTAAACAATGTCTGGTTTTAAACCTAAACCGATGTTTCTGAATAGTTAGGAACTTAGCAAGAAGCCAATTTACACCAGAGCAAGTGAGAATTTACATAAATGAAGAAAACAACAGGAAGAAACATCTCTTGCAAAATTACATAAAATTAAGTAATGATGCCAAGGTAGTCTCCATCTTAGTGTCTGCATTTCAAAACTATTATGCCAAAGCTAAGCCTTCAAAGGTTTTTAATTTTTTTGTTTTCTCTTTTTGTTCTCAGGTAACTACAGAGACAATTCTTTTGAAGAGCAATAACACAACCAAAGTGATTCTGGAACTCATCCCTATTCTTAATATCATAAACCTTTTATACTTAAAGTATGATGTAAATGGAAGATTTGGGCATTGAATAGATAGGATGGGAATGGCAACATACTTTTGGAGATGGAGATGTTGCTGAGCATGGAGAATGTGAAAGCTTGGGCTTTATTCCATAAAGGACCTTTCTTATCGGTTGTGGACTATGATATTCCAATCTATGACACTTTAAAAAATTTTGAAAATTGGCAAACAAATATTGTGGAACATGGTTCTGACATAGCTTAATTTCAAAGATTACTATCACTTGAAACATTCATAGGAGTTTGAATGTCATTGATACCATTTTTAGCTTGATAAGTTTTCATTTGCTCCACAAAATGTTAATTACCCATATTGTAAGCTTAAAATGAAGGTCAAATCTATTGAGTACAAGTGCAACTATAAGAAACTTAACCAACATCTTAACATTACTCCCAAAAAGGAAGGTGATGAAGCTATACTACAATCATGAATTTCAAGTAAGTTTAAGTTCATTAAATTGTTTTAAATTACTATTACAAGGACAAGAACATTTTTAATTTAAGAATGTTAGAATAAAATTCATATGAAGAATTTAATGTGAAATTACTTACTTGATTCAGAAATAATGCTGATTTCCATGTTGATGCTTTAATTCACACGATGAACAAGAATCACATCGAACTCCTTATTATTTTCACGATGATTACACCCACTTCCCAATATGTATTCATACAGAGAAAAACAGAGAGAGAGTGCGAGAGAGACTTTTCTTATCGTTTTTCTAAAAAACTGTATTCTGATATCATTGTCTCTCTCTTGATATTTCTTTATAATTGCACTAGTAGGTGGTTATCAAAATAACCACCTCCAAATTTTTGAATTTAAATAATTCCCTCTTTTTCTATTTAATATATATAAGATGTGGGTCCCCATTATAGGTGAACCTTACATCTATATTTTACATCTCCTACTCGCACATAATGGGATGAGCCACATCATATAACCTCCATTTCTCTTTTGGGTTTTCATACTTGGTGCATCATCATGACTGCGTGAGCATGACGTCTCCTCGGGTGTTCTTGTACTAGAAATTCTAATGAAGGATCAGCACAAAACAACCCTATTTTCCATTTGTTTATATTATGCCTCGGATGCCCTAGATTATCCCATATACACTTTCCATTTGTTAATCTGATCCCTCATGAGCTTTACTATAAGCTCAGATTATCATTCACATATGCATAGTATCCACTCTTATGAAGTTACTTAAATTAACTTCATAATGGACATGTCTCAGACACTAGCATAATTGTGTATATGTTGGAAAATCTTTCTTTCACCTGCATATCATTTTAATTTGAAAACAGTTGCTTTCCTAGTGTTTTATCTCTTAGATTGTTTATATCATGATCAAAAGATGCATACTAAGGTAGCGAGCACTGTATCATCTCTCCATGATATTGTCA